>CM066343.1:12206540-12411540 GCA_033807585.1 Hydrophis major
TACTTAATTCTAATCACTGCGCCACCACGGCTCTACCATTATGCACTATTGCAAAGTGCAATATCACTTCAACTTACATACTGCTTTGTAGTGCTTTACAATGTCCACCCTCCCAAGCCAACATGGTCCTAACATCCAGAGGCTCTTCAAGTTACAGAAGTCTACTTTTATTTTCACTCTATTTTCTTCCTTAGCAAATTTTAAAAAAACGGGATCCATATACTGGGCTCACCTTTGCTGAAGTGGAAATAGATTTCCTCAGTCCCTCTGGGTTTCCGCAAAGAGAAAGCAGTCTCCGTTTCTTCCAGAGGAACTCCAGGGAAGTGGAATTCGACATAGAGCTGTTGGATGGTCTCATCAGTTGCAGGCCAGCTTTCGGGCAAAAGGCCAAGGGAAATGACCTCCATCCGAATCCACTCTGAAGGTTGCTGAGGATAGAAAAGAATGAAACCAAGAGAAAGGAACATTTGTGACTCAGGATTGAATTGTAGGGTCCTTGGGGGTCTCTTGAGGTTGATGGTATTCTTGCCACCATCATTATAGTTTCACAGTTCACATTATCTTGTCCTCATTTTTTTTGGTCTCACCAGCAGGCAGTGGTGGGATTCAAAAAAAAAATTACTACCAGTTCTGTGGGCATGGCTTCGTGGGCATAGTGTGGCTTCGTGAGTGTGGCAGGGGAAGGATACTGCAAGATTCCATTCCCTCCCCACTAACCTGCTTTCCAGCTCCATTCTCCAATGCAGGGCAACAAAAGAAGACCCAGCCAATCAGCTGGGACTTGGGAGGCAGAGAACAGATGGGGGGGCGGGCCAGTCAGAGGTGGGATTTGCTGCTTCTCCGAACTACTCAAAATTTCCACTACCGGTTCTTCAGAAATGGTCAGAACCTGCTGAATCCCACCTCTGCCTACAGGCCTTATGCATAACAAACTATCCTCTGAAACCAGTGTTAAGCTTTGCAAACTCTAGTTGCCAGGATACGGAATGTTGGAGCCCAGCAAATTGCAGCTGACTTCATAAACTCTGATTAAACACATGTGCTTTATTTATGATTTTTACAAGTTACTCAAGGCAGGGAACATATCCAACACACCTTCTCCCCCTATTTTCCCCAGGACAACCACCCTCAGGTTGAGCTGAGATAAAGTGATTGGTCTAAGGTTATCTAGCCAGCTTTCATGCCTAAGGAGGGACTAAAACTCACAATCTCCTAGTGTTTGGCTCAAAGACACCCAGCTGTCTTTCATGCCTAAGGAGGGACTAGAACTCACAGTCCCTTGTTTCTAATGTAGGAAATTTTCTTTATTCTTAATATTAAAAAGAGAGTACTACATTTCCACAAAGGAGAAATGGAGAAGCATTCTTAAAACTACAAAGCAGCCCCAATCTATCTGCATACAAAAAAGCCTCAACAAAAGATATTGGTCTTTAGGAATGGAGATTTTATATCAATTCAGAAAGACTGGCCCATCCTATTAATAAACAGAGCACCATCAGCCACAGCTCTGGAGCTGATGGAATTAAGAATTTACATTCCCCCCACACAAATTCTAAGCATAGGACAGGACCTTTAGGACATAACAGGATTTACCCACCACCATTAGAATAGCAAAAGACACAAGACTCACTACATTGCACAACCCCCTGGAGCATCTCAATTATAAAACCCCTATAAAGATCCATCCACTCACTCAACCATTTTGTCAGACACCCCAGAAGCACTGCTGCTGTCACTGAAGTTTCTGGAAACCAAATAAGCAGAGACCTTTCTTTCCACGTGGCCTGCATTTTATTTCCAATGTCTTTTTACCGGCTTCAAACCGCATTGGATTTTTCTTCCAACACTAGTCTGGTGCTTTAACCACCAGACCAAACTGGCTTTGTGTCTCAAATCACTGCTTTGGTGCTGTGTGTAAGCCAAGTCAGTCCATCCTACTTTGTAAGCAACTTTTGTAACAGTAAGATTTTCCTCTTGGAACTTAGTGGTAACTACTCACCAGATCAGGATAGCCCTGTGTGGGTAACCCCACCACCACTTCGTCACTTTCTGTGGTCTGAGATTCACTCATCTCTTGCTCCTCCCCATCTGCAGATAAAGAGGGGAGAAAAAAATTGTAGCACCTGCTATGCATGGAAAGTAGTATTGTGAAACACACACAATCTAAACTAGTTTCTTTTATTATCTAGAAAACTAGACCCCTGTTCTTAAAGGTAAAGGTTCCTCTTGCACATACATGCCACTCGTTTCCACCTCTAGGAGCTGGTGCTCATCTCTGTTACAAAGCCAAAGAGCCAGCGCTGTCTGAAGGCGTCTCCGTGGTCATGTGGCCACAATGACTAAACACCAAAGGTGCACTGAACACTGTTACCTTCCCATCAATGTGGTCCCTGTTTTTCTACTTGCATTTTTACATGCTTTCGAACTGCTAGGTTGGCAGAAGCTGGGACAAGTAACAGGAGCTTACTCCATTACGCGGTGCTAGGGATTCGAACTGCCGACCTTTCTGATCGACAAACTCAGCATCTTAATCACTGAGCCACCACATCCCTTGACAGAACAGAACAGAAGGGCCCTGTTCTTAGTTCTCTTAAATTGACCTGTTGCAAGATAAGATCCCATCACCAGTATTGAAATGAGCCCACCTCTAATTTCATCTGTTTTCCTGCAGAGATCAAAGAAGGATATTATTGGATGTGGTGCTCTCTGAGCTTGGCAGTTTTCTTATAGTAATTTTATTATCCACTTATGTAACATCATCAGTCCTAGAAGGGAGTAGGGTTTACCCTCTATTTATATATTAGTGGCTTGCCCAAGCAGTAATTGTGGGAGTGTTGTTTTCATCTTGGTAATTCCTTGATTACTGTTTACTGTTTGATTGCTTGTCTGTGTTGGCAGTTCTTTGATTGAAGTATTGTTTACTCTTGATTGTTGGTCCGGTATTTTCAAGAGAGTCAATCCCTGCTTATCTGGTGTTGATTGTTGGCAAGGAGATGTTTTGGTATTTTTGTTTCCTCTTTAGTTTTTTTATTGTCTTTTCCTTCCTTCCTTCCTACACAGAAGATGCCACCTAGTTGGATATTGAAATGTCTGTAAGAAAACATCCAACCAAGGACTCCCCAGTACAACCCTGAACTGCAAATATGATCTTTTGTTGATGTCTTGGGTTTGCTCCATCAAGATCTTGTTGTGTAATATTTTTGCTGCCACCTCATAAGTGTTAGGGACGCAGTGGCTCAGTGGCTAAGATGCTGAGCTTGTCGATCAGAAAGGTCAGCAGGTTGGCAGGAATCCCTAGTGCCGTGTAAAGGAGTGAGCTCTTGTTCCGTGTCCCAGCTTCTGCCAACCTAGCAGTTCGAAAGCACGTAAAAAATGCAAGTATTAAAATAGGGACCACTATGGTGGTAAGGTAATAGCGTTCTGTGCACCTTTGGCGTTGAGTCATGCCAGCCACATGACCATGGAGACATCTTCGGACAGCGCTGGCTCTTCAGCTTTGTAACAGAGATGAGCACCACCCCCTAGAGCCAGAAATGACTAGCACATATGTGTGAGGGAAACCTTTACCTTTACATAAGTCTTATCTTGGACCAGGATGTTAGTCTGGAGGCTGGAGCTCCAAGATCTAACAGGAGATCCTATTTATTCCTATGAATAAGAAACTCAAATAAACTTATGTCAAATAAACCATCGCAACTTCAAGCGATCGCTAAATAAAATATTGTGTTGAGGTCTACCTGTATTGAATTCTCTTTATGTTTCCCAATTTATCAAGTGAAAGAAACAGAATAACAGAGTTGGAAGGGACCTTTTAGATCATCTAGTCCAACCCACTGCCCAAGCAGGAGACCCTACACCATTTCTGACAAATGGCAGTCCAATCTATTCTTGAAAGCTCCCTATCAATTTCGTCTAAAATCTATTGGGATTAATACGAGAGAGAGTCAAAGTTTTCTCTCTCTCCCTTACCCTGATTTAATAAATTTAATTGTTGTTTCCTCTACAAATTCAACATCTGGGCCAGTGTTTTTCAACCTTACCCACTCTGAACAAGGGTGGACTTCAAGTCCCAAAATTCCTCAACCAGCATGATGACTGGAAAATTCTGGGAGTTGAAGTCCAAACATCTTAGAATAGTTAAGGTTGAGAAACATTGGTTTAGGTTTGTCCTTCAAGAACATTATGAGTTGTGATAGTATACCAGTGTCCTTCGGTACAGATTCTAGAATTGATTTTTTGTCCAGCTCCCGATCCATCTTTGCTGTCTCTTCAACATTCAACATTTCTTCTTCTTCCTCTATCCTCTCTTCCAGCTCCATCTGCCCAGATATAAAATCCAGTTTCCTCACAAAATGGATCATGACTTTAGGACAATAATTGGTGCTACATAAGCAAATATCCACAGGTATTATTTCAATTCGACATTATAATCTTAGAGAATTTAGTTTCTCTTGTCATGGTTCAGAGAAACTTGAAATAGATTGAACATTGTAGCAAATTCCTATGTAATAATAATAAACAATGTTATTAATAAGTAATGATAATAAGAATTAATAATTAATAATAATTAATGAGCTAAGATGATTAAAGGCCTAAAACATGAAGAACGGTTGCAGGATTTGGATTTGACTAGTCTAAAAAAAGGAAAGACTAGGGGGGGACATGATAGCAGTATTCCAGTGTTTGAGGGGCTGCCACAAAGAGCAGGGGTCAAATTATTCTCCAAAGCACTTTGATTGGCCCAAAGTCACCCAGTCAGTTTTCCTGCCTAAGGTAGGACTAGAATTCAGATTCTCCTAGTTTCTAGCTTGGTGCTTTAACTACTATACCAATTGGCTGTCTTATCCCTTACCTTGGGGATACTTTTGACCGCTTTCTTTTTTGTCCTTCGTCTCTTGAGTTCTCGTGTTGGAATCACTTGGGCGGAAAGGAGTTCCAGCTCATTTTTTATCTTTCTGCTTTTCTGAAGGTGTTTTTCAGCCACCTGTAAGAGAGGTTTCAGAGGACAAGATAGCTAAGAAACATAGTTCTTTTTCTTGCAAATACATTGATCATTTGTCATTAGAAGCTGATTATTTTTATTTCCCCGACCCTCCCCACTCCCCTCAAAAAAAGTCTTGGGCAGATTTTCCAAAATTATTTATGACAGGAGAAACACAATCCTAAAAATATAAACATCTTACAAATCTTTGCTCTATAACAAGAGGATGGGTCAAACAATTTCATTGAGGGTTGCATCAGGGTTATGTTTGACCATGGATGGGGGAGGTATGGCTGGGATGAGCATTGCCAGCTCAAGTCATGTCGGGGGCACCTGTGATGGCCAAGGCAGGACTTCCCTCAGACCTGCACTCCCATTATAATCTTCCTTCCTTCCTTCCTTCCTTCCTTCCTTCCTTCCTTCCTTCCTTCCTTCCTTCCTTCCTTCCTTCCTTCCTTCCTTCCTTCCTTCCTTCCTTCCTTCCTTCCATCTCTCTCTCTCTCTTTTCATTCTCCTTTCTACTTCTTTCCTTTTTTTTCCTTTGCCTTTCCTCTTTCCCTTTCTTCTTTCCTGTCCCTTCTTGCATGTTCAAATGCAGAAGGGGAAATCATTTCTCCTTTTGTTTTGTTTTTAGTTTCTCTTGATAGCCCTTGGAGCTCCGTTTTTGCTGGCAGAGGGCTGCAGGAGGCCATTGTGACCGAAAACGGGCTCTTTTTGCTCTTTTGTATGCTCTTTTCAGGGCCAGATCTAAGCAATCCATGGGCCTTGAGTTTGATACCCCTGCTCTAGAACATTGAAAAGGTATTGGTAAAAATAACAAGAATAAAACTGTAAAAAGGGCACTACTGTTGCATGATCCCTGGAATAAAATATAAATATAAAAAATGCCTTGAAGATAGGGAATGACTTAGCTTGCAACTGAAAACATGTTGATGAAAGGACCAGAGAAGTGTAACAGTCCACAAGCTACAATCACAATTTGGATCAGAATTTCATTGCCAAGCCAGCTGATTGTCGAATGAATTGTGTCCAGTTTTATGGCCTTTTGGGTCACTGCTGTGAATTAAATCACTGCCATCATTAAGTGAATCATGCAGTCATTCAGTGAATCCAGCTTTTCCCATTGACTTTGTTTGTCAAGAAGTCGGCTAGAAAGGTTGCAAATGCACATAACCCCAGAATGATCATATATACAGGCTGATGGCCAGGAGTCCAAATTTGGATCACATGCCTGTTTCCTACGTGTGAGGACTGAACATCATCTTACTTATTTTAAGTCTAAGTGCTATTCACTTTTCCATGGGTTGGTACCACCACTGGGATGAATTCTCTACTCTGCAAGCCTCCATACCTGTGAAAGTTATGGGTGCTTCATCACTGGAGGGTTTTTATTTTTTTTAATAAAGTTTTATTTGGGTTTTCACACATACAAAATACAAGTAAAACATCTTTTTTGAAAATAGCATGGCCCCGGGTTGAACTTCTTTATACAAACACAAAACTCAATTTCATGCTCCTTTTTGTGTTCTATTCTATATCTTATACTATTCTACATTTCCTATATAGTTTTTCCCCTCTTTTAATTTTCTCAATTTTATTTTGATTATCTCATCTCAATTCAAATCATTATATTTATACTTTCATCTGTTCTGTTTCAATTTCATATTATCTTTTCTCATTAAACCAATTTTCTCCTGTAGTTACTAATTGGAGTATGACACCTTTATATTTTTTAATTACACCCATTCAACTCTTATTTAAACTTCAATATATATCTTAAGGTTATGACCTTCAATATCATACATAATACATAACTTCCAATCAAATTCCGCTTAATACTTATATTAATATTTATATTATATATTATATTATTATACTTATTCTTATAATACACACTATATTCTTTTTTTAAAAAAGATTATAAATATATGTAATTATAAACCCTCATTCCATTCCAATTCAGTTCTATCATTAATAATCATTAAAATCTTAACATCCTTAACACTTCTTTTCAATTAAATATCATACTTCCTTAAAGACACATATAATCTCCATAATATTTTTTCCCTTATTTCTCTTCACATATGTTTTGTAAATCATTAAATATTCATTTTGTTACATTTATTTATTGACAAGCATTCCACTGAATTACGATAGCTATTTTATCAAACATTTTAATCATACATTGTTTCATATTTTCTAAAATTATTTCTGTTTCTAATATAACAATACTATCTTATGTACCTTTTTGCAGAATCCCTTTTTCCATTAAATTTTCACCCATTATCTTTAAATAGGCACTGTTTCTCTATATTTTGTTTCTGTCCTTTACAACTTATTTTCCTTTCTTTCTTCCCTCTCATCTTCTCCCTCTTCTTTTTACCCCCTTGTCTCTCTAGTTCTAATTCTCTCTTCTGCATTTCCCTCTTCTGTTGCTTTCTGATTTTATACTTATTTTTCACTTTATTTTTTTGGAGTTGTTTTTCCCAATCTTAAACTTTGCATTCTCTTTCCCTCCTTTCCTTTTTTCCCTACCTAAGATTACTTGCTCATTAAAGATGGCTTCTTCTTTGTCCCAATCTTCTTGTTCTGCAAGCATTTCTTGTTTCTCATAATTCCAAATCTCCATTTCTAAAAACTGAAATACGAAGCCAAAAGAACCTCTCCCTTCTTGTGCATCTTCTTTGTACTTTTTAAGTTCCATTTTCAGTTCTTCTAAAAGTGGAGCCATTTTAAACAGTTTTAAACAACCACTGAATTGATTTTAGTCATTCAAATACAATAACCAAAAATCCAGAAATCATCAAGTAATCCAAATAGTCCCAAGTTATTTCTTCTTATTTCTTTTTCCACTTTCTCTTCCTGGGGTTTTTGGTGCGATGTTTCAGTTAAAATGTATCTTTTGGAAGTCTTGTTGAGATTTTGCTGTAAGTGCTTTTTAGGCACTTACAGGCAGTCTCCTCCCTTCCAGATCCTGCCCTTTTATTCTTTTTCTCTCCTTTCCTGTTTTCAAAAGCTTTTAATTATCCAGAAATCTTTATTATCCCTTTGACTTTTTATTTTCAGCCTTAAATGCCTATTAATGTCAAAGTGGATTTTTTTCCAATTTCTTGCTTAAGTCTCTTAGCTGTCAGCATAGGAAAAGGAGAAAAAAAAAACCAAATCTTTTCCCTTTTCTGTCTCCTTCGCAGCTTAAAAATCTTCTTAGGGAACAATGTTATTGTTTTTCTTTTTAATAGTTTCAATTCCGGGGTACCTTATTTGTTGCTTTTGCTGTTTTACCTGGTCAACCAAAACTTTCTCTTCTTATCTTCCTCCTGCACATTCTTTTCCGGTCGAGTTCTTCTTTGTGGTGGCCATTTCTGACCACTGCTACAACCACCTTCGGGAAAGGGAGTAATGGCCAGCTGGGGAGGAGAGATGTGGCTCGCCTCAACCCTGCAGGCAGTCTCCCCCTTCTTCACCACCTCTAAGGGGTGGCTTAGCCCCGAAACCGGCCAGCTTGGGGTGCTCCAGCGGCGAGCATGGATCGAAGTCTTGCAAAGATGAGGTTTCGGTCTGTCGCCAAAGAAGCTCAAACTGGAAGTCCATCACTGGAGGTTTTTAAGAAGGGACTGGGCAGCTACTTGTATGAAATGGCATAGAGTCTCCTACTTGAGCAGAAGGTTGGACTACAAGGTCCCTTCCAGTTCTATTCTGGTTGATTGATTGAAGGTGAACATTCGTTCTCCAAGTTTGTGGTTGGGTTTCCAAATGTTTCATTTCCAGGCTAGGTAACATCATCAGTGGAACTACTACCTAGCCTGGTAATGAAATTTTGGAAACCAACCAGTGGTGGGATTCAAATTTTTTTACTACCGGTTCTGTCCGCGCGGCTTGGTGGGCTTGGCTTGGTGGGCATAGAAGGAGAAGGATACTCCAGAACTGGTCAGAACCTGCTGAATACCACCTCTGCCTTCAGGCCTTATGCATAACACACTATCCTCTGAATCCAGCTGGTCAGAACCTGATGAATACCACCTCTTATTGTGATTCTTTGTAGATTGTTAAATAGTTTTCCTAGCCCTGAAATTAATTAATTTTTGCCACCAAAGCTGACAATACAATTGTTACCCAATAGTTCTGTGGGCATGACTTGATGGGCATGGTTTGGTGGGCATGGCAGGGGAAGGTTACTGTAAAACCACATTCCCTTCCCACCCCACTAACCTGCTTTCCTGCTCCGTTCTCCTATGCAGGTCAACAAAAAAAGACTCAGCCAATCAGCTAGGATTTGGGAGACAGAGAATAGATGGGAGAGGGGGAGTCAGAGGTGGTATTTCCGGTTCTCCAAACTACTCAAAATTTCTGCTACCAGTTCTCTAGAACTGGTCAGAATCTGCTGAACACCATCTCTGAAACCAACCCACAAGCTTGGAGAATGAACCTCCATCCTTACACTGCACCTGAGCTGTAGATGTTTGCCATACCTGTCTGTGCAACAGGTTTTGCTCATCAGCGATCTGCATCTCCAAAGAACGGGCTCGGATGGCCTTGTAGCGAACATTTTCAGGAGGCAAATAAAGGGCCTTCCATTCTAGGCTGAGGTGGATGGAACCATTGGGCTTCCTTGCAGGGTCCATGAGGTCAAAGTCTCCTGGAGATAGAGAGGGGGGAGAGACAAGATCTGGATCTGGAACAACATCTGGATCCAGGCTGCAGTCAGTTTAGTTTTGGAAGTGGTGAAGCCTATGGCATCTTAAACTTGCTGTCAACTCTGAAGGAAACCTGGCTGAATCTATCTTTTGCTGTCTCATGGTTGCCACCAACTCTGAAGCGAGGAAGGGAGTTAAAACAAAAAGCTTTATTGTGGGATTCAAGATCATCCCAATAGGTGGTAGTTTAAAGGAGGAGAGGAGTGACCAAGCAGCCCTCTAACTAATTGGACAATGTGACCTGTGACATTTGGGGAGGGAAATATTTGCTCTTTGAATTAGGCTAAAACTATGGGAAACTTGAGAGTTGGTTTTCACTAGCTGTGCCAATATGATTTATCCAATAAACATGTTCTTTGAGGAATCTACCTGCCTCGGAGTTCTGCTTTTGGTGGATGTGTTACCCAGATTGCTGACACTTGCACTGCATTGTCTTGATGTATCATTTGTGTTCCATTTCAAAGGATTGAGCATGGCTTTCCAGATATGGAAACCTCCAACACAAAGAAGTCCTTGTGAGGAGGTTGGGGCTGATATTATACTGTATTTCCCTCTATGATATGGTTACAGTGATTGTTGTGCAGTAGCCTAAAGGTGGAACTCTTGCCTCATAATCAGAAGGCTGTGAGTTTGATCCTAGGCCCCATCAGAGCCTGAATCTGTGGGAGAAATGAGCTGGAACAAGAGCCGAAAGAGATTGAGAGGTTGGCTCCATTGGCCTTGAAGGAAACTGCAGAAGGCAGGCAGAGTCAGTCCAGGCAGGGTTTTTCAGGATTAGAAAGCTTTGCAGATAGTGTGGAGCAGAGGAGTCAGAGCTCAGGCGAAGAGCAAAGACCACTCCCTCCTGATCCTAGAGCACGGAGAGAAGGCGAGAGCAATGCAGACTGAGCTAGCTACGAGGGACAGTGCCCCACCCCCTTCCACAAGGCACACCTGGGAGATGGAAAGAGGTGTCGGTGGGAGGGGCATTTGTTGGAAACAAGCATTGAATCTGTGGAGCCTCTTGCACTTGCCAACGACTGGAGATTACTGTGTTCTGTCTTATGGGGCTTGTCCAGTTTGCCTGCTTCATTGAACTTCTTGCTCTGGTTACCATTTGGCTAACCTGGCTTATTGGACTACTCGCAGCCAGAAGTTGCTGAAGGTGTGTGTGAGAGTTTTGCTCCAGGACTTGTAGAAAACATAGGGATGTTTGGGGGCAAAATTGGAGCAATTAAAGGGAGTTAGACCTGTTATCTGGCTGTGTTGCTTTCATGCCACACCCAAGGTCATCACACCAGATAGAGGCAGATATTTCTCTCTCTGGGCACAATGAGAATATATCTGCTGAATATTACTCAGCATTAGCAACAGGAAGGGCATCCAGGCCATTAAACACTCTCCTAGATCCATTCAGTTGCCCAAACTCCACCATGCAAGGGATTATGGGGTTGTTAAAAGATGATGATATGAATACAGTGGTTGACCTGGATGTTTTGAAAGAATCTTCAGGAGGACTTCCGGTTTGTCGGCTTCGCCAACGGCAGGGTTCCGCGATCCTGCGCGATCCCTGCCGCGCTAGCCATTTTGGTGCCTCCAATCTGGACAGGTTTGGAGGCTAAGGCTGCCCCGCAGAGGCAGCCGAAGATAGGGGGGAGCTGGTGAGGGGTTTGGGGGTGTTGCAGACCCCCTCCCCAGCTGGCAAAACCCCCTTTTCTCAAGGCGGTCAAGCGGCAGTCTGTAATGGCCGCCACAAAGAAACTGGCAGCTGGATAAGACTGAGCAGGAGGAAGAGGGGAGAAAGTTTTCAAGAGAAAGTTTTTTGGCTGATCCAGGACTTTAAGAGGCGTTAAATCCTGAGAACTATGACTTTTTTGGTTTCCAGAGGAGGATTTCAAGCGGCAAAATTGAGGTGCTGAAAGGAAAGTTTACCCTCCTTCCCTATGGAATCAACAAATGGCCATTGAGAAACCTGTTGGTTTTTTATAAAAGGTAAAAACTTGGCTTCTTGTTATAAGTGGGAAGGGAGAGGACAAAAAAAAAATATATTAAGATTTTGCTGGAGGAAATGCCTTGAAGATCTTGAGATTAGAAATTGATTGCAACAAGGCTGTAAAATATAGATTGGGCTTTTTTTCTTTTCTCTTTTACTGAAACCACCCCAGGAAGAGAAAGTGAGAACTTTGTGCGTTGTTTGGACTGATTGATGTCTCTGGGACTTTGAAGAATTGTTTTAACTTTTGAAACATTTTGGTTGCTCTAAGAAGAACAAAGAATGGCTTTATCTGATGATGAACTTAGAAAGGAATATCAAGAAAGTAAGGACGCTGTGAAAGAAGCTTTCCTTTCTTTAGAAATGGTGCTTGCTATTTATCAGCAAACACAACAACAGATGGAGGAAAAAGAAGGAGAAGAAGAAAAAGAAGAAGAAGACGCCATCTTCAGTGAATCTAAAATATTAACTAAGAGAGAAAGGAGAAAGAAAGGAAGGAAAATGAAGGACTTAAGACTTAAAAAAACACTTAAGAAAGGAAAAAATAAGATGCAAAACCAACTCAATGTTACTGAGCAAAAGGAGAAAGGATTACAACAGAGAGGGAAAGCTAAAAAGGCGGAGGTTAGTAGAGGGGGGGCTAAAAAGGCCAGGGGGGATAAGAAAGGAAGGAAAAAGGGAGGGAAAAGCCACAAAGGTATGAAACAAGATGGGAAAAAAGGATTTTTTTTTTTAGGGATAAAGGGTAAGGTATAATTTCTTTAAAAAAGAAGATTCTGCAAGGTACATAAGATGGTATTATGTATTAGAAATAGAAAACTAGAATGTTATAAGAATTAATAAAATATTAAAATATTGAAATGTTTAGTAATAATAGATTTTAAAATTTAATAAAATTGTAGCACTTGTTTTTTGAAATAGACAATTGGAATGTTATAAGATTTAATATTTAGATTTATTATCTAATTATATTAATTATAATGAATTTATTATTTTTTCTCTTTAAAGGTTAGTAAGTAGAATGTACTAAGCAGAATCAGATTGGGTATCAGGTGTTATTTTAAATATTAATTTAGGGGGAGGATAGAAAGGCATCATACTCTGATTAGTGATTTCAGGAGAAATTCTTTTTTTTTTTTTTTACTATTGGGAATGAGATAAATGGATAATCTTGAAAGAATGGACAAAAAATACAAATACAATGATTTAAATTAAAATGAATTAAATAAAATAGAAATAAGAAGAACGAAAAGCGGGGAGAAGTTATATAGAAGATATAGAATGGTAAATAAGATAGGTAATGGTATACAAGATGAGCACGAATTTAATTGAAGTCCATACAAAGAGAGGTAATCTGGGGCCAAACTACTTTCATAAAAGAAGTTTTATATTTTTGTGTTTTGTGTGTCTATGTTTTGTTTGAAAATTAATAAAACCTTGGAGGAATGTTGGATGAGAATAATGGTAATCAAGTCAGAGAGGAATGAAGATGATGATTATAAACTGGATAAATATAGAAAATAATAATAATAACAATGAAATTGAATACGAAAAGAGAAATAATGAGAAATTTGTTAAAAGATATCTATATGTTTATATTGAAATGGTGTAAAACAGAATTATGTTGCATAAAATAATATTTTACTTGACTTGTAAAATTAATAATGGAAAGAGGTTTTATGTATTTAATGGTTAATGATGGTTTGTTTGTCTTTAAAATCAATAAAATAAAATAAAAAGAATCTTCAGAGCTTCAGTGGGGTCAGTTGATTTATGGCAGGCTGCAAAGTACCTTCAAGATGACCATGGAAGAAGAACTCAGGAAGATGTTATGAAAGAATTCAAGAAGTTATCGAAGAACTCTTAGGAGGCCTCACATAAAAGATTGCACAGTCTTAAGAAAAAGGGAACATGGGAAAGAAATTCAAAATAACCTGCCTTGATTTTATTTAGAGTAAGATAGGACAGAGCAAACCTTGATGGGCTTGTTACTTAACCCAACACAATTGCTGGAATTGTGCTGTTTCTTGATCAGCCCTTGATCTCAAAGAGCTGAAATCAATAATAAAGTCTATTGGTGTGTGCACCTCCTACCTGAACTCTGTTTTTGCTGGCACTGTGGGATGGTCATTTGTTTTTTCCAGGCTGTGGGTCAGATCTAAGCACCCCGATGGGCAGGATCAGCCCACAGACATTGAGTTTGATACCCTTGTCCTAGATCCAGAAGTGTCTAGCACAGAAGACGGTTCAAGAAGGCAAGGCTAGATTTATCTAGTATTTTTTGTCACTCTCACCTTTGATGCTATGCCCATGCGCTAATGGTACCAGTGGGATCTGAGCTTTGCCCAAGTAGCTTCCAGGTTCCTCTTCCTCATCATCAAACACATAGACCCACAAACTCTCCACAAGCAAATAATGGTGCAGCTCAGGAGTGATATGCAGAGCAAACTTCTTCACATCTTCAAAGTCGGGATGGTTGCTGAACCGGGTGATGGGCGTGTCGTGATCTGGGAAGGTGAAGAACTGGTACATGGCATATGGGCTGGGCTGTGAGCCAATCCAACGGCTTCTCAAATTGGCACAGCTCTTGATCTGGACGCACAGCTCATTCCGGTTTACGCCTTCAGTCTTCTAAGGAGAGAAAAAGTAATGGCGGTGATGCAACAGGGAAGCAGTGGCAGTTGTCCAGTTCACAGTGCAGTTTAGCAGTTTGAATCTCACTAGGCTCAAGGTTGATTCAGCCTTCCACTCTTCCGAGGTGAGTAAAATGAGGACCCAGATTGTTGGGGGCAAAATGCTGACTCTGTAAACTACTCAGAGAGGGCTATAAATCACCGTAAAGTAATATATAAGTCTAAGTGCTATTGCTATTGTTGTTTTCTGTGGATGGAATCTGTGGAATACTTCCAATATCCATAACTTCGAACAATCACTGAATCAAGGGTCGTAAATCAAGGAACTGCAGCGCTACTTTGAGCAATGCAACTATTTGGGGGGATTCACAAACTGCATTAATCAAAACCTACTGGTACCGTGTGAATAGGAGATGGCCTAAAGTTGCTCTAGGGCAGTGTTTCTCAACCTTGGCCACTTTAAGAAGGGTGGATTTCTTCAACTCAGCACAGCTGGCTAGGGAATTTTGGAAGTTGAAGTCTACCTGTCTTAAAGTGGTCAAGGTTGAGAAATACTACTATATAGGGTATTTAGGGGAACCTACAAACTTTTCAAAGTAGTTTTTCATGATAAAATTTTTGGCAAAATGATGGATTGATTTTTCCACTAATGGTTTCCTGTTGGATTGTGTTTTTGCTTTCTGGCTTATTTGCTCCTAATTTTTAGTGTACAGACCAAGAAGGCTTAAACACTGACCACAAATCTGATTTTTGAACAGTGGTTCAAACTCCTTTTTCCTTACTCTGTTGCCTTGTGGTTGCCAGCTCTGTGGGGCTACAACTGGAGTTCCTGCTCCAGCAGAGAGACGTGTCAGCATTTGGCTTTGACAGTGGGGCAGCTGTGAAATCTGTTTGAATGGAAAGTGAAGTTTCAACCCGTATTCCAAAAGACCATAATCCTCACCCTTGGGACCTGGAGGAATAAGGGTAGGGAAACAAATGGCATTTTGGATGGATAGGTAAAAGTTGGAGCAAAATAACAACAACAATAACAACAATAATAATAACAATTATTATTATTTAAAAAGTCATCAGGTACCATGTGCAAGAATTTTATAAAATACATCAAAAAATTGCAGCTTCCTGCAACAACACCAGCAGAACTGTAAAAAACTACACTACTTGGAACATGGAAGCATCCTGTATCAGTCAATGGTATTTGTGATATATTTTTAAATGTTCAGTTGACTGAGTTTCATGTTTAATGAATAAAAGATAATAATAATAACAGAAATAGAAGTAGAAATAGAAATAGAAATAGAAATAGAATGACTATGGCAAAGGCAACAAGGGTAGTATCAATAGTAATAGGTGCCTTGGGTGCAGTCCCACAACAACTGGAGCACCACTTGAACACCATTTCTGGCATTGACACATTTACCATCAGTCAATTGAAGAAGGCAGTTTTACTTGGAACAGCTTCCATCCTGTGGTGATATCTGTAACACCATCAAACATCCAGATTTGCCTATCCCAGGTCCTTGGTAAGGACTCAATAGGTAGGCAGAAATGCCAAACCCAGTCTGAACATCTGGTTGACACTGCGATTAATAATAATAGTACTAATAGTAATAATAATAATTTGCCATATCTGGTGACAGCAGAATCAACAAGAAACAGCTTGAAAAAATCACCAGATATCAGGACTTGAGAATCAAACTGCAGAGACTCTGGAATAAACCAGTGCAGGTGGTTCCAGTGGTACTGGGCACACTGGGTGCTGTGCCTAAAGACCTAGGCAAGCACTTAAAAACAATTGGTGCTGACAAAATCACCATTGGTCAGCTGCAGAAGGCCACATTATAGGGATCTGCTCGCATAATCCGCCAATATTATCTCACAGTCCTAAACACTTGGGAAGTGTTTGACTAATGATTTGTGATACGAAACCCAGCATAGTTATCTCGTTTACACTGTCATTTTTTGTGTCTAATAATAAGAAGTCAATACCTAGGATGCTGGAAGTAACTACTCTACTCCTGTTCTGTTCTTATCCTATCCTATCCTATCCTATCCTATCCTATCCTATCCTATCCTATCCTATCCTATCCTATCCTATCCTTTTCATATGGAAGTCAAGACCCATCTGATAGGTTACTTGGGGTCATAATTGTTCTTCTTACCATGCAAAACTGCTGTGCAACGAACTTGTTCTGCATTGTTCAGTACTTGGCCAAAATGCAACCAGCAGGAGGCCAGGGTGGTGTGGTCAACAGCAGAGGCCAGGTGGAGATCCAGGCGAGAAGTGGCCCCTTGCAAGTATTGCATGAAGAAGGGATCCTCTTGGACAATATATTGGGAAGTGAAATCGTAGTGGGGCCGAACGCCGTGGGCCAGAGGCGTGCAGTGGGTCTCGAAGTCATAGAAGGCATAAGTGCAAAAGGTGAGAAGTTCGGGGTCTCCCAGAAGTTGTACGGCCTCGGCCGACAGAATTGCCCCAGAGATGTGCAACTCAAAGAGGTTTTCTCCGTTTTGCAATTTCAGAACTTTGCTAGGAACTCCTTCATCGTCAATATCACTGTCAGGTGGCCGAAGTTGGACAGCTCTTGTTCCATATGCCATATCCTTCAACTTCTCTGGGGAGAAGAGAAACAGAAAATCTTAGAACTCCCCACAAACAATCACCTGTATTTAACTAACTTTTAAGAAGGAATCTTCAAGAGAACCCAATTCATGTCTTTGGTGGCAGTCATTAGGTTTTGCATCAGATCCAGTGGTGGGATTCAAAAAAAATTACTTCTGGTTCTGTGGATGTGGCTTGGTGGGCATGGCTTGGTGGGTGTGCCAGGGGAAAGATACTGTAAAATCTCTGTTCCCTCTCCAATCCAGTGGAAGATTACTGCAAAATTCCATTCCCTCCCCACTCTACTAACCTATGCAGGGCAACCAAAGAAGACCCAGCTGATCAGCTGGGACTCGGGAGGCAGAGAATAGATGGGAGCAGGGCCAGTCAAAGATGGTATTGGCCGGTTCTCTGAACTACTCAAAATTTTCACTACCAGTTCTCCAGAACTGGTCAGAACTGGCTAAATATCACCTCTGATCAGATCCAATGGGGGAACACTGGCCACTGACAGATATGATATTTTGATCTTGTGGGGCTATGCCACAAAGTGCCACAAAGAAGGGAACTTCCACTTCCACATCCACAAAATGATTGTCACAGTAGCCATGTCAAGACGCACAAAGCATGCACTCTTTTTTTATGAGATAGGGCAAGAAGGTTGACTAATCCCAAGGGATGTTTGCAGACAAGCTAGTACTTCTGGATCATCACATCAACTAGAGGTCTCCAAACTTGGCAATGTTCAGATCTATGGACTTCAACTCCCAGAATTCTTTAGCCAGCCATGTTGGCTGATAAATCTCAGGAGTTGGAGTCCACAAATTTTAAAATCTTCTAAGGTTCCTGTGAAAATTAGTTCATTGTTAGGTCAAGGTCAAGTAAGGTCAATTCTCTTTCCAGTTGAGTTTGACTTTTGGTGAACTAATGAAAATATCCATGCAGCACTTGGACAGTAAGTCAGAAACAGTTTGCTATTGGTTTCTACCAAATTATTTCTTTCATTTCCCAGTCTAGTCTAAAGCTGTGGGATTTGTCACCTAAGTCCTATCTTTTTTTTATAATTAATTTTTTTAATTTTTTTTATATACAACAAACCATTCCATTTCAATTGACATCAACTTGGGTACCTATTTCAATTATTTGAACATTATAAATAATATTCTTCTTATCAAATCTAACAATACATCAATGTTCCCATATATATTCCCATATACATAGTAATATCACACATTATAACTTTGCTTAAATTTATCTAATTGCTCTATAAATACATCATTTATCTTTTAGGTGGAAGTCCTATATGGTCTTGAGCATGCTTAAATTGATCAAGTTCTAGGTTGCATAAACAGAAGGATAGAATCAAGATCACATGTAGTATTAATACTATAAGTGTGGTAAAACCACACTTGGAATACTACATCCAGTTTTGGTCGCCATGATGTAAAAAAGATGTGCAGAGAAGAGCCACACAGATGATTAGGGGAGTGGAGGCTAAAACATATGAAGAACTGTTGCTGGAACTGGGTATGTCTAGTTTGATGAAAAGAAGGACTAGAGGTGACCTGATAGCAATGTTCCAACATCTAAGGGGTTTCCACAAGGAAGAGGAGGTCAATCTATTCTCCAAAGGAGGACAAGAAGCAATGGGTGGAAACTAATCAAGGAAAGAACCAGTCTAGAACTAAGGAGAAATTTTCTGACCATGAGAACAAGTTGGGGGTGATCCAAAACTGGAGGATTTTAAGAAGAGATTGGACAGCCATTTGCCTGAAACATTATAGTGTCTCTTGCTTGAGCATGGGTTGGACTAGAAGTCCTCCAAGGTCCCTTTCAACTCTGTTATTCTGTTACATTTCCCTTACTCTGTAAGCCAGAGAAAATCTGTTTCCACGTTACCACCAATCAGCAATTGGAAATTCAGATTCTTATCATGTGTGAACAAAAAACTGTCTTCCACTGTCTTGTGGAAATGGAAATCCCATCTGTGCACCTCTCGCTTTAGAAACTAAGATACAATGCAACTGTGGGTGATAGGAAGAAGAAAATTAAGCCTGAAGGAAAGGAAATACCTCAAATACTGCACCTCTGCATGGTTTTTCATTTCTGTAAGAGAAGGATGCTTGAATTTCAATCTCAGCGCCAAGGTTGTGGGTACCTCAAGACTTACACCTTTCCTTCTTGAGTTACGGAACAATATTTTCAATCTGTAGAGATTCTCAGCCATCCAGGTCCTGGTGGTCCCAAAAGTGCTTTTTCAGGAGGCAACTGGATTTTCTCATTTTTCAGTTGCCTCCTTGAAAAAAAGCATCTTTGGATGCTTTGACTTGGATGACTGAGAATCTCTACAGACTTTTAGCTCTACAATTTGGGATGAACACCCTTTGAATGGTATGGGAGTAGGAATGGATTTTTAAAGGAAAAATTGCAGACTACAGGAACCAGAAGCATTACTCAGGTGACCCTAGGACACAGATAAACCTCCAAGTGCTTCAATGACTCTCTAAAAGGATGCAAATGACCAGTTGTCTGCAAAGAATATAAATCCTTCCATTCCCCACCATCCAGTCAGAGCAGAAGATGCTTCTTGGATGAGAAGTGAAACGTATTCAAAAGAAAAAGGAAGTCCAGTTGCCTCCTGAAAAAGGACCTTTGGGACAATATTTTCAATCCACCTTGAACTGTGGAATGCCTAAAAATGAACAATAGAAAAGAATGCGCACACCTTCAAGTTGATGAACACGGGCATTGCGCAAGTCCAGAAGTTGGTCCATCTGTCTTTGCTGGTCTTCATGCTCCTGTTTCTCCTGTCTGGACTGCATCAGCACCTTCTCCAGCTCCACCTCCAACCAAAAGAGCAGTCAAGAGACTCAAATTACAACTCATGTCAACTTCATCATCATTCCACCCTTATTTGCCTTGTAGTCTAGTCAGTGGTCCCTATTAATTCACCAGCTGGTGTCCTCTGAAAATTATTACCCTTCCAACTAGCCTGGTCATTGGCCGGGATGATACCAGATGTGGAGAGGGTCTTTAAGAGATGAGAGTTGGTGATCTCATGGACCTTAGCACA
This sequence comes from Hydrophis major, assembly GCA_033807585.1. NCBI lineage: Eukaryota > Metazoa > Chordata > Lepidosauria > Squamata > Elapidae > Hydrophis > Hydrophis major. The sequence continues at coordinate 12,226,496 of CM066343.1, forward strand.
TCCTTCTGCATCCTAAGTGTTAGTTAATAAGTCTATTAACTATGTCTATTCAACTGAAATGCAAATTTGCAAAATTGGATTCTATCCAAGCTTAACCCAGGCAGAACGTTGTTCATCCAACTAGGAAATTTAAATATACATTGAGAACAACTTTATCACTCATGTAATATTTTACTTTGTATGTATTGCTAATCCTCAAGGTTCCCCAGCTTTGGTGTTGGAGATATTTTGGTTGCACCTGATAATCCCAATTGATGCGATGCTGCAAAATGACCATGTTGCGTGTCTTCTCCAGTTCGAGCACTGTCTCTGCATGTGCAGCCTCAGCCTCATGAAGTTGTCGCTTTAGGCTATCCTGGATGAAGATTTCAATCTTTTCCTGGTCTCTTTCTGGAACTTCTGCTGACAGGCTCTGGGAGGGAGGGATGAGGGAGGGAGGGAAGGAAGAAAGGAAGGAAGGAGTGGGGAAGGAAGGGAGGGAGAATGAGAGAGAGAGAGAGAGAGGAAGGAAGGGGAAGGAGGGAAGAAGGAAGTAAAGAAAGGGACAGAAACAGAAAGAAAACAAAATATGGAATTTAAAATGCTTGGAACCGTCAAAACAACTCAATGTGATACTTTACCACTCAGAAGACATAACCACTTATTCATTACACCTTCTATTATCTTGGTATTGTCTGCTTCCCTATTCTGCACTGAAATATTTTGCAAGGTTGCAAGCATAACTGCTTCTTGCTTGTTCAGATTGAAGCACCTTCAACGAACCCTTTTCAGACTGAATTAAGACAAACTGCTTCAAAACCACTATTCCCTTTGCTTAAACTTTTTTTTTATCTTTCCTGCTCAACCTGGATTCATAACAACCTACCTGAATTGGATTGGACTGAGGTGTTTCCTCCAGTGCCTGATTTTCCAAGATGGCCACCCTCTTCTGAAAAGAGTCGACTTCCTGTTTCAGCACGTCATTCTGAGCTTGTCGAGCAAAGCAAAGGAATTAAGATTTTAAAAGCATTTAAAAATCCAATCCAAAGTGTTGAGTAGATTTGGCCAACCAGCAAACTCTTCAGTGCTGCATTCTTATTACATTGTTGTTATTATTATGTTTTATCAATTATATTTGTATTTGTTGTGAGTCATGATGTGAGTCTTGAGTGTTGTATAGAAAAAGGTTGTGCATCTGTGTGTGTGTGTGTGTACATGTATGTACACCTGTGCACATGTGTTGGACTTTGAAGAAGCAGATGGAAAGAGTATTGATAGTGTTCAGTTCTGGTTTTGGAAAAGATCCTGAGAAATACCATGAACACTCAAGAAAACAACCAAATTGAACAATCAACTCAAATTCTCACTTGAGGAACTAATGACAAGATTTGAACTATCATGTTTCCTCAAAAATAAAACCTGGTCTTATATTAATTTTTGCTCTAAAAGATACATTAGAGCTTATTTTCAGGTATGGTCTTATTTTGGGGGAAATGCGGTAATAAATGCGTCTGTCTGACTGACCATGTTAACTGTGGCTTATTTGGGGTAGGGCTTATATGACAAGCATCCTGAAAAAATCATGCTAGGTCTTATTTTCAGGGAAACATGGTATCTTATTCTGGATACATTGCCAGAAGCACTTCTGGGTTGAAAGGATTGGCCAGTGACATCAATGTTGCTCTAGAAATGCCCAGTTGGGGAGCCTTTCATGTCCCCAGCAGGAGCTGGAGGGAAGAACAAGAGCTCAACCCTTCCCGACAGCAGCTCACGGGTCTCAAACACAGGCTTGCTCAGAATCCCAACTACTTGAGCTACTGTGGTCCTCTGGACCCATTATATCAAGATCTATGTCTTTGGAGAAGGCTTTAAGGCTGAGAAAGGTGGAAGAAAAGAAAAAAGAAAAGAAAAGAAAAGAAAAGAAAAGAAAAGAAAAGAAAAGAAAAGAAAAGAAAAGAAAAGAAAAGAAAAGAAAAGATGGATAGTCTCAGGTACGGAAGCCATAAGTGCACCATTACCAAAGGAGCAGGGCGTCATGAAGAAAATCTATACATGGTTTGTAAGACTTGACAACAACTTGATGACACATAATTAACCTGTGTGTGTATATGAATACATTTAGGTAGTCTTTGACATATGGCCACAACTGAGCACAAAATTTCTGTTGTTAAACAAGTCAGTTGTTAAGTGTGTTTTGTCCCATTTTATGACCTTTCTTGCCACAGTTGTTGAGCAAATCGCTGTAATTGTTAAGTTAGCAACACTGTGGTTAATTGCTTCCCCATTGAATTTGCTCATCAGATGGTCGAAAAAGGTGATCATGCAACCCTTGGACACTGCAACCGTCATAAATATGAGCCAGTTGCCAAGCACCCAAATTTTGATCATATGACTGTAGGACTGCTGCAACAGTCATAAGTATGAAAAATGGTGATAAGTCACTTTTTTCAATGCCCCTGTAACTTTGGTTACTAAATGAATGATTATATGTCAAGGACTGCACATATGGCAAGACACAGGTTTTTCAATGAAATCTAGAATATCATATGACAATGTTTCTCAACTTTGTCTACTCTAAAGATGTGTGAACTTCAACTCCCAGAATTCTCCAACCAGACATAACTGGCTGGAGAATTCAGGGAGTTGAGGTTCACACATCTTAAAGTTGTCAAGGTTGAGAAACACTATCATATGAGAAAGCTGGATGAACTCAATGCTTATTTTAATGTGAATCATGACTGCCCATATCAGTACCTAGAATTTTCCTGTTGAAACAAAGTAGGTATATTTAGATTCCTTTTATCAAAATGTGAATTTCTTTTTATTCACTTAGATCTGACCCTCCATTTTGCACAAAAAAATCTGCATATAGTCATTGCAAACTTCTAGTGTCAACTGATCCCTTACCTTTCTCTTTTTTTAGTTGTTCCTCTAGAATCTCCTTCTCTACCAAGGCTGAATTGAACTGATCTTCCAAAGAAGAAGCATTGTTCTTCTGGGGCACCTGGTCCAGATTTTGTGGAGGAGCATTGATACAACTGTTGACATCAGGATGATAGAAAATCAAGGAAAAAGTAAGATAGAATAACAGTTGGAAAACAGTTGGAAAGTACTTTGGAGGTCTCAGTCCCTTTTTAAGGTATCCCCAAGCTCTTAGAGAAGAGCTCAATATGAACATGTAAAGGACATATTTAATGTCCAAAAAAATCCACTTTAATTTAGTTTAATTTACATCATCTTCAGTGCACATCAGTACCAAAAATTAATCACTTAATTACTCATAGAATGAATAGAATAGAATGGAGTAGGGTAGGGTAGGGATAGAATAAAACATAATAGAAATAGAATAGAGCAGAACAGGAATAGGAATAATAGGGATAGGAATAATAGGAATAGGAATAGGAATAGGAATAGGAATAGGAATAGGAATAGGAATAGGAATAGGAATAGGAATAGGAATAGGAATAGAACAGAATAGAACAGAATAGAACAGAATAGAAAATAGAATAGAAAACAGAAAACAGAAAACAGAACAGAATGAAACAGATCAGAATAGAGTAGAATAGAATAGAACAAGAATAGGAATAGAATATATAAAACAGAATAGAATTTAATAGAAAATAATAGAAAATAGAACAGAAAAAAAAAAACAGAAAACAGAACAGAACAGAATAGAATAGAATAGCACAGAGTTGGGAAGGACCTTGGAGGTCTTCTAGTCCAACCCTCTGCTCAGGCAGGAAACTCTGTACCATTACAGACAAATGGTTGTCCAATCTCTTCTTAAAAACCTCCATTTGGAGCATTCACAACTTCTGGAAGCAAGTTGTTCCACTGATTGTGTGGTACCTGTCCAGCAGTCGGTCATAATCCACCTTCAATGAATCTCGCTCTGCTTCCAGGTCTTGGATTCTTTCTTGGAACTGAAAAAGTAATAGATAGGATTCTAAGTCTGCCTGGGATTTGGATCCAATAGGAAGAGGCCAATTAAAAGTAGATCAAAAGTAACCTCTGGTCTTGACAACTGATCCAGATTGGATTCTAAAAGCAAAGTATTCATCAAAAACTGGCTGGCTGGGGAATTCTGGGAGTAGACATCCATACATCTTAATGCTAATGTAGTTTTAAAAAGTATTGGTTTGGAGCATCAAAAGATAAGATACTTCTATACCAGCTAAACCAGGGACCACCAAACTATAATTTTATATCCCATGGACCAGAGACCCTGGGGAAATCCCCCAAAAAGTCTGCAGGAAAATACCCATCCTGTTTTCCTACTGATCGATCATTCTTTATTTGGGATCACAGGATACCATCTCCCCAGGGGTGGAATTCAGATTTTTTAACAACCAGTTCTGTGGGCATGGCTTAGTTGATGGATGTGGCTTGGTGGTCATGTGACTGGGTGGGTGTGGCCAACTCGACATCACTCATGTCAAGGGACGCTTTTCCTTGCCTGGCCTCTCATGACAGTGTGGATGCTGCTATGGTTATAAGTGTGAAAAATGGTCATGTCACTTTTTCAGTGCCATTGTAACTTTGAATGGTTACTAAATGAACTGTTGTAAGTCAAGGATTACCTGTACAAAAATACAAAAAGCTTCTTTGCTTGCAAAAAGCTGCCCTAAATACCAATCATTAGATTAAAAATACCAGCAAGCTGGAGTTACAAATTAGGCAGGGTGCCAGAGCACCTTGAGGAATGAAAATATTTAAAATGCAGTTATAACTATCAAGCAGCCAACTCTTGCTCATAAAGTGAAACCCTTTAGCAGAGAGGTCATTTAAGTTCTCCATAAAAAGCAGACCCAGGAAAAGCAATTCTTAGATCTATTTGAACACTTAAAAATACCAGCTGGTCTCACTCACCTCACAAGATATTCTAAGGAAATCACCCAAATTTAAGGAAAAGTCACATGATCCACAAAAGGCAGTAAAAAAAATTAGTGCCAAGCTTTCATACTGCCTCTTGGAAGTATACTCCAAAAAGACAGTGCCAGATAGTATTAAAGCAGTGAAGGAAGACCCCCTCCCCAAATAGAAAAAGAAATCATGAGGCAAGAAAAAATTCAAACACAATACAAATAATTAAATCACAACAGTAGCTGTTGCTTGTTGAAGATGAATTGGGAAAATTATCCCATCAATTAACACAAGATGAAACTTCATCAAGCACAGAATTAACCTTCACCAAAAGCCAGTTTTACACCAAAACTCAGAAAGGGTATGTAAACTCACATTTGAATGTCAATCCTTCTAGTTAGCCAAGAAGCCATATCACTCATCTTGGTTCCCTGTCACTAAAAGCTTTGCTTCATTATTCAATTATTTCTTCAAAGTGCTAATTGTCCAGGGAAGTATTTCCTCCCAACAGCAGTGTAAAAATCTTAAAACAACCCTTTTCCTTTAAGAAAGGGTGGAAAAAAGGGTGAAAAAAAACAAACGGAGATTGCTTCTAACTACCAGTTCTCCGAACTACTTAGAAAGTTAACAAGGGGTTCTATCAAACTGGATCGAACTGGTAGAATTCCACCCCTGCACTCCCGCTCTGTTCTCAGGGAGGGAGGGGGAGGGAGGGAGAGGGAGAGAGACTTTTGGATTCATGCAAGGAAAGCAGCAGAAGCAGAAGTCTTTTTTTCTCCCCCAAACTCTGCCAGAAATAAGTCTTCGTATGACTTGTCACACTGGTGCATCTTCTTTGAGCAGGATGCCTGGCAGGGTCCCAAAGACTCATTTCTGGCAGACTTTGGGATATTGTTCGCAATGCAAGCGACGCAAGACTTGTGTTCCCACGGGCAATGTAGGCAGCGCAGCCTTGTGTTCCCATGTAGCTTGAATTAATTGCTTTGGGGGTGACATTTTTCTGCGATCCACCAAAATTTTCTCATGGACCACCGGTGGTCCCCAGCCCACTGATTGGCAACCACTGAGCTAAAGTACTCATTTTACTTCAGATGAAGTGAGCACAATTATGGATTTCTCCATGTAGAAATGCGTGGAGCACTACAGATTCGGTGGAGAGAGATGATTCTATGGATAAAGATTGTCCTTGAGCTACGACCACAGTTGAGCTCAAAATTTATGTCGCTAAGTGAAACATCTGGTAAGCAAGTTTGGCCCCATTTTACAACTTCTCTGGGCCCAACTGTTCGGTAAATCATTACATTTGTTCAGTTAGTAATACAGTTGTTAAGTGAATCTGGCTTCCCTGTGGACTTTGCTCATCAGAAGGGTCGCAAAAACAGATCATGTGACCCCTCCCACCCCGGGATCGTCATGAATATGAACTGGTTGCCAAACATCTGAATTTTGATCATGTGAATGTAGGGATGCTGACAACAGTCATAAGTTTGAAAAAAAAAACAGTCACAAGTCCCTTTTCACAGAGCTGTTTTGACACTAAATGAACAGTTATAAATTGAGGGCCATCTATAATGGGTGACAACAAGCCATGAACACTTTTAAGGGGGAATAACCAGCGTTTGAATTGGACATCAGAGCAAACTAGTTGTTATCGAGCAGTCGTAAAATAGGTTTCATCTAGCGCTAGTCAAACTCACTGCATCAAATTGCCATGTGATGGATCGTGATGTTTTTTTTCTTCACAGAGCTCGGGTAGGTGTGGCCTGCATGTGATGCATCCAGCTTGCGGGTCACCAGTTTGACACCCCAATCTAACAGGAAGACCCTAGCACTGTTGTGGCCTGTCAGCCACCACCCCCCGCCCCCAGCAGCTGAATCAGAAGAGGAGAAAGTGTGGGAGCCAGGGTCGGCAATCTGGGAGCTCTGAAGGAGAAGAGGCAATGGAGCTGGCAGAGAGAGAGAGAGAGAGAGAGAGGCAGAGGCAGAGGCAGAGCTTGGGCTGTCCGTCAACGTTCAGATGGAGAGTCAACAGCCCCCAGGTCTGGAGGTGACTGATGAGGAAGAGGAGGAAAAGCTGAGTCCAGTGCCTCACACACAGATGCACAGAAGGCATAGGAGAGGAGAGCAGCGGAAATCTACGGGCCGATCGTTGGGAGGAAGAGCCACCACAAAGCCCCACCCTACCTCTGGGGATAAAAGCCAGGAGGAGGAGCTGAATAGATGTGGCAAACAACTATTCATCTTCTGGAGAGATGGATTTGTTAGCCAGCATTGAAAGAGAAATTTATTGCTGGGGCTGCTGGCATTCCTAATAAAGGAATCTTTGAGTTAACTTTAGAAAGTTTGTCGTGTTTGGGAAGCTGGGTCAGAACAAACATTTTGAATCAATTGAAGCTTCCCAGGGATCTTCACAAGCAGCCCCAGGGAGAATGAGTGGCAGTAGTCAATCCACAGTTCCTCACCTCATCCAGAGTTCCCCGCAAGGGTAAAAGGATTTCCAGTCGGCTTTCAAGCACAGTCACCTTCTGAGTCTTCTCCTTGAGATTGGCATTCAGATCATCCAACTGTGCCAGCAAGGCTTCACTAGCTGACCTCAAGGCCTCTTGGTTCTGGTGTAGACAAGAAGAAAAGAAAGGGGCCTCATAAGACCTATCTCTAGTATGGCCCAGGAGAGTGATGGCTAACCTTTTTGTCACCATGTGCCGAAAGTATGCACACACACACCAGAACATGTGCATGCCTGCACCCATAATGCAATGCTTGCACTTCCCCATCCCGCTTGCCCCACCCCCTGCGCTTCCACATGTGACACCCCTGCTCCCTCCATGCATGTGCATGTGACCCCCCACGCATGCACGCGTGACCCCCACCCCGTGCCCCATTTTGGGCTTAGTAGGCCTCCTTGCAGCCTCCTGGGAGCAAAAATGGGGCACGAGGGGAAGGGGTGCAGCATGGCCTATGTTTTGCTCCCAGGAGGCTGCAGGGATGCTTACTATGCCCAAAACAGGACCTGGGAGGAATAAGAATCCTGTTGCTATGAAAGGGTGGATAAGATCTCTCTCTCTCTCTGCCCCTGTCTCTCTCTGTGTGTCTGTCTCTCTCCTTCTCTCTGTCTCTCTCTCCCTCTTTTTGTCTCTCTGTGTCTCTGTCTCTCTGTTTCTATCTCTCTCTCTGTCTCTCTGTTTCTATCTCTCTCTGTGTGTCTCTCTGTCTCTCTCTCCCTCTCTCTTTGTGTCTCTGTCTCTTTGTTTCTATCTCTCTCTGTCTCTGTGTCTCTCCCTCTCTCTGTCTCTCTGTTTCTATCTCTCTCTGTCTCTGACTCTCTGACTCTCTGTCTCTCTTCTTCTCCATCATTTCCAGAAATACAGGCTATTGAATATCTCTATGATGCCCAACAGCACTTCACTTTCAAGCAGAGGCCCAAAATCTGACCTCTGTTTTACAGAATGTAGAAACAGGAACGTTCCCAACTCTGGAAAATTTGCAATTAAAAAAATGGATGGGTGGAATAAGAAGATGCCATTAACAAAAGGTGGACTTGTATCAGATCAGTACAATGAGGGTGATCAGAAGAAGGAAAAGAAAACTTTAAAAAAAACCCCTCAAGTTTAGCAGAGAACATGATGAAGAAAGTTGCAGGACCACAAGTGAAGGGAAGAGCAGCTTCCTCGCCCTATCAAAACACATTTACAGATGTTTCACAGTTCTGTTCTAAAATCCAATGGGTTAGGAAATATTCCATGAAGATACGAATAGAAGAGAATATTGGGAGCTCAGGGTTGAATTGTGGGGTCTCTGGTAAAGTGGATGGTTGTTTTCTTGCAAATGCTTCATTACTCAACTAGGTATCATCCGTGTTGATGTAACTTATTACCTACCCAATCTCATCATTGATGATATTACCCAGTTGGGTAATGAAACATCTGCAAGAAAACAGCTGAGCTCAGAGAGAACTGAGGGCCCCACTCTGTGAAAGCACTAGGATTTACCTCATGCAAGACAGTAATCTGAGCTTTGGAGATCACCAGTTCTGAATTCTTCTCCCATAACAGCTTTTGCAGCCGTATCAGCTCCACGTTCTTCTGAATGGTGGCTCTGTTGAGTGAGGTGAACAAAGTTGGCATCGATCGGTGAGTTCTTCGCACCCCACAAATGCACAACCAGCCCCATCTGTGCAAAATCAATAGCTTGAGAAAAGATTTCTCACTGACTGGCCACTAAAACTGTGAGGTAAAATAGTCTCAACAACCATTACAACATATTTTTACTTGAAGTCAAAAGAGTCATCAAACTATAAGTACCAATAACAACTCCAAAAACCAGAAAAAACAGATTACCCATAACAATAAGGAAGCTTCAATCCAAAAAGAGATCACTTTGGCGGAAAAACAAATCTGGGCACGTTGCCAACTTCAAAAGCCAATACAAAAATTTATGCCACCAGATAAAGACTGAATGCACCAATTATCTCATTAAACAAGAGGAAAACTTTCCATGCACCAATTCCACCCGCGCTTTTTACAATTTTGTAAACAACAAACGAAAAAACTCAAGGTTCATCCCACCCCTGAAAGGACCTAATGGTAAAGACTGCAACAATGACAATATTAAAGCCAATCTCTAACACATTATTTGGCTCAGTATTTGTAAACAGCAATGGATCATGCCCAGTATTTCCTAGTCGAACCACAGACAACTACAATGATCTAACACATATTGATTTTACAGCAGACAATGTTTATCTCTAAGTGGAGGATAATGGATTGGTTCATAATTGGAACAGACAGAATATGTGCCTACGCAATCTAAAACCATCTCTATCTATTGGACTGGACAGAATATGTGCCTACTTCTTAAAAAAGCTATCCACTGCCATAGCCGAACCTCTAAGCATAATCTTCTAAAAATCTTTCAGGACCAGCTCCTTGCAAAAACTATGGTCACAAGCCATGGTCATCCCCATCTTCAAAAAGGGAGACCCCAGCCTAGTTGAAAATTACAGACCAATCTCCTTATGCTGCATCACCTGTAAGGTTATGGAATCAATTATTAACCAATCCATTATCCTCCACTTAGAGACAAACAATCTACTCTCTAATAAACAATTTGGTTTCAGAAAAAAAACTATCCTGCAATCTGCAACTCTTACACTGCAAAAACATATGGACTACACAACACAATCAGGGCAAAGCAATAGATGCAATCTACATAGACTTCTGTAAATCTTTTGATTCAGTGGTATGTGACAAACTACTCCTAAAACTAAAATCTTACGGTATCTCTGGACATCTGCATAACTGGATAGAAGCATTCCTGTCAAACAGACAACAAATGGTCAAAATTGGGAGTATTCTATCAAATTCTGTACCTGTCAACAGTGGTGTCCCCCAAAGCAGTGTTCTAGGACCAATTCTCTTCATTACATAAATGACCTCTGAGATCATATTAAGAGCAAATGCGTTCTCTTCGCTGATGATGTAAAACTATTCAACACCACAGACAATACTGCTACTCTTCAAAAAGATCTTGACTATGTATCAGAACGGTCAAACAAATGGCAACTTCAAATCTCAACAAATAAATGCTCTGTCTTACATATTGGCAAAAAAAAATCAGAAAATAAAATACAAGCTAAATAGTCAAGACCTTGTTGCGGATCCAAACTCTGTCAAGGACCTTGGAGTACTCATCTCAAATGACTTAAGTGCTAGAGCCCATGTAACTACATAGCCAAAAAGGCATTAAGAGTTGTTAATCTAATCCTACGTAGCTTTTTCTCTGGGAATATTACACTACTAACTAGAGCATACAAAACATTTGCTAGACCAATATTCAAATACAGCTCATCAGTCTGGAACCCACATTACATATCTGATATTAACACAGTTGAGAAAGTCCAGAAATATTTCACAAGAAAAGTTCTCCACTCCTTTACTTGTTGCAGAATACCTTATGCCACCAGACTCGAAATTCTAGACCTAGAAAACCTAGAACTATGCCGCCTTTGGTCCGATCTAAGTATAGTATATAAAATCATACATTGCAATGTCCTACCTGTCAATGAATACTTCAGCCTTCAACCATAACAATACAAGAGCAAAGAATAGATAGAAACTCAAGGTTAATCACACCAAACTTGATTGCAGGAAATACAACTTCAGCAATGGAGTGGTCAATGTCTGGAATACTCTACCTAACTCTGTAGTTTCTTCCCAAACCCCAAAAACTTTAACCTTAGACTTTCTACTATTGACCTCACCCCTTTCCTAAAAGGTCTGTAGGGGGCGTGCATCAGCCCACCAACATGCCTACCATCCCTATCCTATTGTTTCTTTTATTTTTCTTATATGTATCCATGTATTCATAACTATGTTTTTACTTTTACCTATTATCTTGTAAACAATTGACAAACTAAATAAAATAATAAATAAATAAATAAAAATGAATGTCCTGCTAATTTATACCGACCCGAAGGAATTTGATATTATACAGGTAATCCTCAACATGGAATCACAATGGAAAGGTTCTGTTGCTAAGTGAGACAGGTGTTAAGTAAATGTCACCCCATTGCCACAGTTGTTAAGTGAATCACTGCCGTTGTTACATTAATAACACGGTTGTGAACACTGTCTGAAGGTCACAAAATGGGATCCCATGACCTCAGGATACTATAACGATCATAAGTATGAACTAGTTGCCAAGAGTCAGGATTTTGATCACATGATCATGACAATGCTATAAAGATTGTAACTGGGGAAAACTGGTCATAAGTCACTTTTTTCAGTGCTGTTGAAACTTCGAGCGATCACTAAATGAACTGTTATCAGTTGAATACCTGTATTTCCTTGTTCCATTTCAAAAAAATCTATAATGCCCCCAATTTTTAAATAGCTGCCTTGCCTTGAGATGTGGCTTTCATTCCTCTAAAACCAACCTCCAGAAATTACAATCACACTCAACCTTGAAATTCTGCTTCAGTTGAATTTATCAATGAAAGCAGCAGAAGAATCAAAAGCACCATAGAAAAACAAGGTTTCAGAAGACAATTTACATGTAATCCTAATCAGAATAATAGAATAGCAGAATAACAGAATAAGACTTGGAAAGGACACTGGAGGTCTTCTAGTCCAACCCCTTGTTCAAGCAGGAAACCTACACTATTTCAGAGAAATGTTTGTCCCATTTCTCCAGTGTTGGAGCACCTACAACCTCTGAAGGTAAGTTGTTCCACTAATTATTCTGACTATTATAGGTGTAATCCTAGATTAATTCCATTGAGGGAGACGAGAACCAAACTTTACCGGTATTCCTGCAAATTTAGATAGCTTTTTCGAGGTTGAATATATTCCAGATCAATTTCTTTATCAAGTGTGAAACTCAGCAATTCATGATCTTTGTCTAACTCAGCCAGCACCAGGCTGTGGGTCCTGAAAGAAGAATCAAGGTAAAAATATAAATTGCTTTTTTAGGTGTTAATAACTAACCACTGAAGTTTCTAAAATGCATGCCACTGTTTTAAAGATTGATTTTTTTTTCTTGCAGGCTAACAAGAATTTTTTTTTAAAAAAAATGATCCCACTTTTATTATTTTTATAATTCAAGGTTGCAAATCTACTTAATATTCCTTCCTGTCTTATTTCCCCAGAATAACAGCACTATAAAGTGAGTTTGGTTGTGAGGGAGAGTGATTGGCTCAAAGTCATTCAGGAGTCTTTCAGACTTAAGGTGGGACTAGAATTCATCATCTCCTGGTGATTGGTCCAAAGTTAACCAGTCAAGTTTCATGCCTAAGATGTGACTAGAACTTACAGTCTCCTGATGATTGGCTCAAATACACGCAGATCACTTTTATGCCGAAGATAGGATTAGAACTCACCATCATGTGATGATTGATCCAAAGTTACTTAGGCACCTTTCAATGCCTAAAGCAAAACTAGAAATCACAGTCTCCCAGTGATTGGCCGACAATCAGTCCACAATATACTTAAGGCGGGGCTAGAACTCACAGACTTTCGGTTTCTGCTTGCGACTTTTCCAGAACATCATCGGCATATCTGGGAGAGATTGGCCTGACTGTCATTCTTGATACCTGCATCTCTATGGCCCAATAAAGAAAAGAAATAAAAAAAAGAATGGACTGACTGCCATGTCCTTGAATCTCCCATCATTCAACAAAGACATAGTGTTGGAAGACATATCCATCTGGTTCAGTTCCAAGTTGGGAAAAAGGCACTGGGGACAAAATGGAGGCTGGAGGTTGATTGGAAAGTGGGTCCATTTATTGATGAAGCGGAGCCACCAAGCACATGTGATTCTGGGCAGCTGACCACATAGTTGAGAGTGGGGTTTTTTTATACCTTTTCTTGGGCTTTGCACTTGAGCTTCCTGTTCCTGTGCAAGAACATGTATTCTATTGGTTGTTGTAGGGGTCATAGATTGCTTTATAGGTTGCCTGAGCTCCCAGGTTTGGTTGGAGTTTTCTGGCGGTGTTGCAACTGAGATGATGCAATGAAGAGACATGTGTTCTGAAAGAGCAATATCTATTATAGCTTAATGGCTTTGTCCTGGTTTGGATCTTGAGTGAAGGCTAATCCTACTCTTGTTGGATCTTGGGTGAAGGTATTTGCTTATGAATGGGGCTATCTATCTCTTCGTCTCTCAAATGCTGATATCTGCTGTAGGCTATTAAGGAAGGTGGGGACTGCTTTCCTAAGAGCACGTTTCTCCATTTCTCATTGAGAAAAATGCCTTTTTAATATTTCTCAAAATATTCATGTCAACCCACAAAGCATTCCTGATCTGCTCTCGAGGTGCCATAGACAAGTGGGATGGGGGAATAAAACCTCATAGCTACATTGTGAACTTGCAGTCAAAACAAAACACATTCCAGCCAGTAACGTCAAAGTCATTTGCATGGAGACCCAGAGTGGCCAGAGGGAGTGACTTCTACAACCTGCAAAATTGCTTCGTTGGGGAATATGACTGATGACACATCAATCACAGCCAAAGTACGGATTAAGTGAAGTCAGAGTTGGCTTTATTTGGTCTATGCTGACATGAATCTCCTAATAAATAACTGGATTTCTTTTGAAGCTTGGCCTGAAGCTCATGATTTAAATAGGGCATTGGTCGGAGCCCTGACAGCAAGCCAACTCTGATCTCACTTAACTCTGATAATTTCATTCTTCTAGGAGAGAGATGGTTGCTAACTTTCTACAATAGCATCAGGGGTGGGATTCAACCGATGTAAAAACTGGTTCAGTGAGTGTGTGTTTTGCACACATGCTTCATGTGCATACACAGGGTTTGCAACTCACCTTCTGCTGCAAGCCCTGTGTGTAAAAGATGTGCGGCAATCCACTGTGCCGCATGAATCAGCTGAACTGGAAAACCCAGAAGTAAAGCACAGCGGGTGGGCAGGCCCAACAGCTGATCATTGGAGTGAACCAGCTGGCTCCAGCTGATCTTTGGAGCTACTGGTTCACCTGAACTGGCCTGAACTGGTTGAATCCCACCCCTGAATAGCATACATAAAAATTCCACTTGATGACTTCCAAGGACCATCTGATGTTGTTATTCAACCTAGAACCTTCCCAACAATGGACACATCAAGCTCTCCAACCTTCTTACCTTTGTGTGACTTCTTGGGCCTTTCTCTGGGAGAGGTATATGGCCGACGAAAGCCTGTGTTGACCTTGGCTGTGATGTGGCCATAGGGACAGTGACGGCTGCAGCCCTGCAGTTTTATCTGTTGCTTGTAGAAGAGCAGGTGACTCCTCAAACGCTGGTTGACACGTTCCAGATCCCAAACCCGTTCCTGCATCTCTTCCAGGCCTTCTTCCAAGTCCACAGCATTTTGAATGAAGCTTCCAGATCTCCTGTTCTGAGTTTCCTGTTGTGCTCGGTCATGACTCAGTCTTGAGAGTTTGGTGCCCATCCTGGAAGAACAAGAAAAGAACATCCAGTCTTGGTCTTCCCAGTGTGTGCTGTTGTTGTAGCAGGACCTTTACAGATTAACAGAGTTGGGAGGGACTTTTTAGGTCATCCAGTCCAACCCCCTCCCTCCCAAGCAGGAGACTCTACACCAAACTGACAGTTCAATCTCTTCTTGAAAGCCTCTAGTGATGAAGTTCCGAAGGCAACTTCTGTTCCATTGGTTGATTGTTCTCACTGTCAGAAAATTTCTTCTTATTTCTAGGTTGAATCTCTCCTTTTTCAGTTTCCATCCATTATTCCTTGTCTGGTCTTTGGGTGCATTGAAAAATAGCTTGACTCCTTCCTCTTTGTGGCAGCCCCTCAAATATTGGAAGACTGCTATCCTGTTTCCTTTGGTCCTTCTCTTCACTAGAGTAGCCAAGCCCAGTTTCTGCAACCATTCATCGTATGTTTTAGTCTCCTTGTTGTTCCAAAAGCAGAAACCTAGTTTGGGTTTCTGCTTTACGAACTCAACCGTTACCATTGTTTAAGGTTGTCATGGGTGACCAAAGCCAAAGAAGTCCCAATGGTGCTTTTTCAAGAGACAACTGGACTTTCTGGTCTAGAAAGTCCAGTTGCCTCTTGAAAAAGCAACTTTGGGCAATCATGACCTGGATGACTGAGAATCTCCACAGTCAAAAGCCAAAGAAGAATTGTGTAGGAAAAGATAGAAGAACTGAGTAACCCTGAATGAATGAAAATAACAGAATAACAGAGTTGGAAGGGACCTTGGAGGTCTTCTAGTCCAATCCCTAGACCATTTCAGACAAATTGTTGTGCAATTTCTTCTTAAAATCCTTCCATGATAGAGCACCCACAACTTCTGGAGACAAGTTGTTCCACTGTCTAATTGTTCTTTTCCTTTATGTAAACTGAGAGTATCTGCACCAAGACAAATTCCTTGTGTGTCCAACCACACTTGGCCAATAAGGAATTCTATTCTATTCTGTTCTGTCCTGTCCTGTTTCATTCTGTTCCATTCTATTCCATTCTCTATATTCTATATTCTATCCTATCCTATCTTATCCTATTCCGTGAGGAAACTCCTCCTTCTAGGTTGCCCCTTTCCTTGAATAGATGCCATCTGGTGCTTTGGAAAAGAGGTTGACCCCCTCTTCCATGTGGCAAAAAAAAAATTCATTCGAAGGGTGTTCACCCCACAATGGATAGCTACCCTTTGAATGGTGTGGGAGTATGAATGGATTTCCAGAGGGGAAAAAATGCAGACTGCAGAAAACAGGAGCACTACTCAGGTGATCCTGAGGATATAAATAAAACTCCAAGTGACCTCAACAACTTTCTAAAAGGATGCAAATGACCAACTCTCTGCAAACGAATATAAATCTTTCCCTTCCCCACCATCCAGTCAGAGCTGAAGAAGCTTCTTGGATGAGGAGTGAAACGTCTTCAAAGAAAAAAGGCAAGAAAGTACAGTTGTCTCCTGAAAAAGCACCTTTGGTACAACAAGTGAATTAATAACCATATTGTCAAAGGTTGTATCTAGTCTATCAGAAAGATCCCCAAGGTTTTTTTCAATGGATAAACATGTTTAATAAATTCGCAGTACCTTTTGATCTTGTTCTCCTGCTTTTGAGTGAGCTCTTTGAGCAGCAAATGTTCATCACGAAGCTGTAGAAAACTGTTAGCCAACTCTGTCTGGCTTGCTTGGTTGATTTGGCGACGAGTCTTGGCTAACAAGCTTGATCCTGGATGAGGAAAGGTAATAATTACATCTTGACTGGAAACCATGGGGAAGACATGTAAAAATTAAGGAGTTTCTAGCATTTCCCCCTTAGCTCACTCAGAAACCAATCTGACAGCTTCTTGGTTTCTCCAAGAATATAAATTCCTATTCTTGTTTCTCACTGGATTTATCTGAACTTTGGTTGTGTGGGTTGCATCCCCCAACTGAGTCTGCCAGTGGATCAAGAATGTTGGCTTTTAGTGAAAAGCCCACCTCATTGCCCACCTTTCATTTGGATTTTCAACCTTTCAGGTTTGGCAGGGATGAGCGCTGAAGAAGACACACCTAAAGAAAGAAGGTGTGAAGACAGAAACTTGAGTGAATGAACGATTACCATATAATGAGATCTATCTATCTATCTATCTATCTATCTATCTATCTATCTATCTATCTATCTATCTTTTATCTCTCATCTGTCTCTATCATCTATCTATCATCTATAATTCTATATCATTTATCTCTCACCTCTCTCTCTCATCTATATCGTATCTCATTTCTATCTATCTATCTATCTATCTATCTATCTATCTATCTATCTATCTATCTATTTATCTCTATCTATTATCTATTTATCTCATTTATCTCTCATCTTGGTCTGTCTGTCTGTGTCTGTCTATTGTCTATACCATCTATCTATATCATCTATCATCTATCTATCTACCTATCTCATTTATCTCTCCTCTGTGTCTATCTGTGTCTGACTGTCTATCTATCTATCTATCTATCTATCTATCTACCTATCTATCTATCTATCTATCTATCTATCTATCTTTTATCTCTCATCTGTCTCTATCATCTATCTATCATCTATAATTCTATATCATTTATCTCTCACCTCTCTCTCTCATCTATATCGTATCTCATATCTATCTATCTATCTATCTATCTATCTATCTATCTATCTATCTATCTATCTATCTATTTATCTCTATCTATTATCTATTTATCTCATTTATCTCTCATCTTGGTCTGTCTGTCTGTGTCTGTCTATTGTCTATACCATCTATCTATATCATCTATCATCTATCTATCTACCTATCTCATTTATCTCTCCTCTGTGTCTATCTGTGTCTGACTGTCTATCTATCTATCTATCTATCTATCTATCTATCTATCTATCTATCTATCTATCTATCTATCTATCTCTACAGTATCTATCCGTCTATCCATCCATCCATCCATCCAGTTTATATGCATGCCCATCTGACATATATGACTCTGAATACAGTTCAATAAACACTTCAAGAGATTTTCATCAACATATGGCAACATTCTCCTACAAATATGGTTTATTAGTTGCCATCTGTTATTCCCCTGTGGTTTCTTGGGTTATACTGTATAAAGATCAGGTTAAGACTAGAATGCATGGGAAAATATAGAATCGCCTTGCTGCCTTTCTTGCCAAATAAGTCCTTAAGAAAGGAAAGACTAGAAGCAAATATTGTTGTGTCCTGCGCAGGTCAGTTGTTGGTTGGCTCCCGGCCGGTTCGGTCGGGTTCTCTGTTTCTCTTGGTCTCATCGTTGGAACCGTCTGGAAGGCCCTGCCGGGCCACTTGTCACAGCTCCCTCCCGGTCTACCCGGGCTGGTTGAGCTGCGGTTCTCACCGCTCCCGCCTGGTCTTTCTGGGCTGGTTGAGCTAGCCTGGCTGCTTCTCCCTGGTGAAGTTTCGGGCTGGCTGCTTGCCGGTGAGTATGGCTGGTTTATTTCTCTTGGGTTTTGATTCTCGGGGTATTCCCTCCCCTCTTGGCTTTGGCGATCTCTGGCTCTGGGGAGTGTGCTGTCCCGTCTCCGCTTGCTGTGGTCCCACTGTCTGGGGCTGTAGGCCTTCCTCAATCGACAGACTCGGGCGATGTGACCCTTTTTGTCGCAGTGTCGGCAGACTGCATCGAAGAAATGGCACTTGGCTCGAGGGTGGTCACCCCCGCACCCGGCCCATGCGGTCCCCGACTTACGACCTCGTCGATTTCACTGGTCACGTCCCGTCTGGAGCCGGTGGATCTCCTCCTCCTCGTCCGTGGTGTCGGAGGCGGAGTGGAGCTCGCCATGGTGGGTGGTGGTCTCGCGGTGACTTGCTTCCGGTTGGGCCTCAGTCACCCGTCCTGGGTCGGCGGTCACAGTGCGGTCTCCAGCGTCCAGTCTCCGCATACGGTTTGCCAATTTCCGGGTTGCCTTGGCTGCGGTGGCTTCAGCGATGGTGTTGGTGAGGGCGATGTCGCCTTTGGCCATCAGCCGACTCTGTAGGACTGGGTCCCAAAGTCCGAGCACGACGCGGACCTGTAGGGCCCCGTAGGGCCTCGTCCATGTCGGAGAACCCGCACATGCCCCCTAGGTTCTGCAGCTTCACCACAAAATCGCTGATGCTTTCGGCTGGTCTCTGGTCCCTCCGGTAGAAGTCGTGCCGCCTGATGAGGGTGGGCACGGCGGGGGCATCGTGGTTGCGGAGCAATGGTTCGAGGTCATCCCAGTCCATCTCCTTGACATCAGTGGGTTTCGCTAGGGCTTTTGCCATCTTGAACAGTGCGGGTCCGCAGTGTGTCAGGAAGACGGCTCGTTTCTTCGGCCCAGTGGCATCCTTCATGTTGCTGCATTGGAGGAACATGAGGAATCTGTCCGTGTATGATTCCCAGTCCTTGCTAGCAGGATTAAAGGGCGCAGGCGGAGCGATGCTGGCCATCTTGTTGGTCTTGCTTCCTTCGGACACGTGCTCGATGGGGTTAACCTCAGGATCCCATCCTCATCGCCAGTGTCATGTCCGTCGTGGCAAGGAGACCCGGAGTCAATGACTTAGTTCAGCTCTTTTATTGGTCCCCGGAACCAGTCTGGCTCCAAGGGAAAAACAGTGGCTTTTTATTCTCAAGCCGTGGCGGCCGCGGCCAATGGCACCACTTTGAATCTCCTGCAATTCGTTTCCACCAATCGCGGGAGATTCTCAGCGGGCCAATCAGCACGGCTCGCTAGACCAATCGGATTACCCCGCGCTTTGGCCAATCAAAGCGCGGGGTTTCAAGAATGTAAATGACCATACAGAACAAATATTAGAAGCAATTTCACAGCCACTTGGTCCCTTTGAGTGGGACATGAAGAAGTGGGGATATAAGCCAAGTTTCAGTGTTTTGCCGAGGAGACATCTCCGTTTCAGAGATTCAATGTCAATTCATAAAAATCCATATACAAGTTGCATTATGTTTATCTGAATGGCACTTTTCAACTTTTCTGGAGAAAGAGCTAGTCAAATTCTTAACCCGTTACAATCAGTTCTACAAATAATGATATCATGGTTGAAATGTCATCATCTCAGGAGGTGGTAGCATCAAACCATTCCTAAGAGGTCTGTAAAGGGGCTTGCATAAGGGTACCAGCATGCCTACCGTCCCTGTCCTAATGTTCCCTTTTATTCATACCCATTTCATGTATTCATAATCACATTTATATTTATATCTGTTATCTAATACATGCTTGACAAAATAAATAAATAAGCAAATATGTAAGTAAATAAGTAAATAAAATTCCAAATCAGCTCTGTGTTATTGCAAGATGGCAACACTAATTTACTCAGTGAGCCACTAGGAGTCAGGCTCAGTTTAAAGAAAGCTCTGTCTGAATCTTGGGTCTCAAAGGTAACAGCCATATGACTGAGATCCTGCCCTAGTGTAGGTAAGCAAGAAATTAAGGATTCCCCCATCCCTATCCTATTCTGGGATCCCAAACTGGCTCAGCATTGCAATTCCAGACATCAGGAAAATACTAGTGTTAATCTTTAAGGCTAACCTTGAAGGGCTGCTAGTATTGAGGGCTTCTGATCCATCTCTTGCACAGTCAGGTTTCTTGCAAGTTCACCCAGTAAAACCGACATGGCTTGGGGCAGGTGGGAAGTGGCTGTAGTAAAGGCAAAACAACAAAGAGGCTAAGGTACAAGCAAACAAATATCAGCCCAACAATAATGTCTCTGTGAGAAACAGAATGAAGTTGGAAATTTGTATTTACTCCCAAACTCCCTCTGGCATATTCCATAGTATTCAGGTGTCACAGGCATATCTATATTGCATGCCAAAATAACCAGACACAGTTTTTCCCTGATGCCATCACTCTGCTGAAGACCTAATTCCCACAGTGCTTTCTGATGTCTAAGTATATTTACCCATGTAATGTGACTGTACTGCATTTATCCTTCTCCTTTGTTCCCCTGTTTTCTCTTATTGGCATCTTTGTTAAGATGATTATGAGCCTCGGTGATGCAGTGGTTATAGTGCAGTACTGCAAGCTACTCCTACTGCAATTTGGTAGATCGAATCCTACCAGGGTCAAGATTGACTCAGCCTTTCATCCTTCTGAGGTGGGTAAAATGAGGACCCATATTATTGGGGGCAATAGGCTGATGCTGTAAACCACTTTGAGAGGGCTGGAAAGCACTATAAAGCAGTATATAAGTCTAATTGCTATTGGTATTATTACTTTAATATTATGATTATTATTACTTGGTTGATTTGCATGTACAGTGAGAGCTTATGCACTGGAGACAAATTCCTTGTTGTGTATATCATACTTGGCCAATAAACCTATTGTATTCTGTTCTGTTCTGTTCCGTTCCATTCTGTTCCATTCCATTCCATTCTCTGTTGTCCTATTCTATTCTATTGTGTTCTGTTCTGTTCCATTCCGTTCCATTCCTTTCCTATCCTATCCTATCCTATCCTATCCTATCCTATCCCATCCCTTTCCTTTCCTTTCCTATCCTATCCTATCCTATCCTATCCTATCCTATCCTATCCTATCCTATCCTATCCTATTCTATCCTATTCTATCCAATCCTATTCTATTCCATTCCATTCCATTCCATTCCATTCCATTCTGTTAGATCGGGTATGAAAGAGACATGAGACCAGTGTACTTCAAGCTCTTTATTTCATGTATAGATCTGTAAAAGATCTTGGAGTCACGGCAGCCCTTCATATAGGGATTGCTCACAGCTCGCCGGCCAATGACAGGTCTTTGAATCTCCCGCAATCGGCTCGGCCAATCGTGGTTGGTTTCTTAGCGGACTAATCACTGCCTTTCAGTGGACCAATCACAATGCTGTTTGCGTGGACCAATCAGAAGTCAGTATTTGGAGTATGTTAATACAGAACACATTCCATTCTATTCTATTCCATTGCATTCCATAGCACTGAATTCCATTCTCTGTTGTCCTATTCTGTTCTGTTCTGTTCTGTGCTGTGCTGTGCTGTGCTGTGCTGTGCTGTGCTGTGCTGTGCTGTGCTGTGCTGTGCTGTTCCGTTCCGTTCCATTCCATTCCATCATATTCTATCCCATCCCATTCCATCCTATCCCATCATCTTCCTGTCTGTATTATATGTTACCCAACTTGGATCTACTTTGGTGACTGCAACTCCAAATAATGGTGTGGACCTTTGAAGCCTTGAAGGTTTGTCTCCAAGGGATCCGAAGGACTGGTAATACCTTGCAGGGAATTAACATAACCTTTATAAGAGTTTGATTTAAGAGAGAAGAGAGGAAGACAAAGAGAGAGAGAGAGATGATAGACAGACAGAGACAAATGATCAAGATAGATAGACAGAGACAGATAGACAGACAGATGACAATTAGATGATAGACAAGCAGATAACTTAGAGACCAGCTAGAAACCAGCCAACAGGAAGTTCCAGTCCTATCTTAGGCATGAAGCCATCTAGATGACTTTAGGTCAGCCATTCTCTTTCATTTATGAAATCTTGCCAAAGAAAATTATTGTCCAGGCAATTACCAGCAGTCAACATTGACTTGACAGCACACAAATGATAGATAGATGGTAGATAGACACATAGATAGATAAATAGATATAGACAGACAGACAGACAGACAGACAGACAGACAGACAGACAGACTCTTGCCTCCAGCAGCCGCTCCATTCATTTTAATGATCTGGAAAGCTAAACAGGGTCAACCTTATTGGTAATCAGAGGAGACACATTTGGGAAGTCCAAGGCTTTGCCTAGACTCGCAGATCAAGCAATACAGAAAGTAGAAAGGCAAACCACTTCCTTTTCATTCTTGAGAAAATAGCATGGACTTGTCCATGAATTCAACAGGAAGTCAGCTCAGTTCAAAGGAAACCTGCTTCACATAGATAGACACTCGCGTAATGCAGTGCTTCAGCTTCAGAAGCAAAACCACAGTGCTTTGGAATAGGTGGAAAGATATAAGATCCTAAGAAAAGATACACTTGATTCAAAGTGTTGCAGACAGAGGCTGTTGAAAGAAATTATCCATCTGGTTCAGTTCCAAGTGAGAAGAAAGACACTGGAAACATGGGGGCTGATTGGAAAAATGTTTTATTGATGAAGCAGAACCACATGAGTTTGAGGTCCTGGTGCAGCTGATCACATGGAGTGGAGAGTGAGGGTTATTTATAGCCTGCCTGGGCTTTGAACTTGAGCTTCATGTTCCTGTGTAAGGGCATGTACTCTACTGGTGGCTGTCAGATTCCCATCCTAGGAGTTTGTCTAAGTTTTGTTGAAGTGCTGATGCAATGAAGGGGCTTGTGCAATTTCTATTATGGCAATAGCATTGTCCTAGGTTTGGATCTTGAGTGAAGGCTAATCCCCTCACCCTGAGGCTGAAGGTGTTTGATTTTGTACATAGAATGGCCCAGGCTTTCTGGGGCCATTAAGAAAGGTGGGGGCTGCTTTCCAAGAGCATGTTTCTCCTTTTCTCATCCAGGGAGGTTTAATATTCTGCCTTTTTAGTATTTCCTAGAATATTTCATTCTTCTAGGAGAGGGGTGGATTTCTACAGGGCTATGCTCCAAAGTTATCCAGGTCATAATTGTCCCAAAAGTGCTTTTTCAAAAGGCAACTGGACTTCCTTTGTTTTTCCTTGAAGATGTTTCACTTCTCATCCAATCATAATCTGGACAATAGGGAATCTCCATAGACATTTCTCTGAAGCACTTTAAAAAAAAAAGCAGGCTAAGGAATTCTGGGAGTTGAAGTCCACAAGTCTTAAAGTTGCTAAGGTTGGAAACCCCTGGTCTAGTTCAGGGGTGTCAAACTCAATTTCATTGAGGGCCACATCAGGATTGTGTTTGGCCTTGGAGCGTCAAGAGATGGGCATGGCCATGGTAGATGTGGCATGGGATTTGTGTCCGGGGCACCTGTGGTGGCTAAGTGATAATGCAGGACTTCCCTGAGACCAGTGGTGGGATTCAAAAAAAATTACTACCGGTTCTGTAGGCATGGCTTGGTGGGCATGGCTTGATGGGCATGGCTTGGTGGATGTGGCAGGGAAAGGATACTCCATTCTCACCCAATCCAGAGGAAAGATACTGCAAAATCTCCATTCCCACCCCACTCCTGGGGGAAGATTACCATTGGTACTCCGAACTACTCAAAATTTCTGCTACCAGTTCTCCAGAACTGGCCAGAACCTGCTGAATGCCACCTCTGCCTGAGACCCTCTCTCACACTTATTATAACTTTCCTTCCTTTTCCTCTTTTTCCTTCAATCTTCATTCTCCTTTCTTCTTCCTTTCGCTCTTTTCTTATTTTTCCTTCCTTTCTCTCTTCCCATCTTTCCTTCTTTTTCTTTGTTTTTCCTCTTTCCCTTTCTCCTCTCTTGTCCCTTCTTGGATGCTCAAACGCAAGAGGGGAAACATTCATCCTTTTGTTTTGTTTTTAGTTTGTTTTGCTAGCCCTTTGCCAGAGAAAACAGAGCTTCCCCCCACCCCACCCCCGTTTTGCTGGCAAGAGACTGTTGTGGCTAAAAATGGGGTGCAGGGGAGCCATGTGCAGCTTCACTGAGCTCTGTTTTTTCTGGCAGAGGGACCACGGGCAGGTCCTTTGCTCTTTACAGGCTGTTCCCTCGGGCTGGATCTAAGCACCACAGGGCCGTATCTGGCCCCACACCTTGACACCCCTGATTTACGTGTAACTAATAAATTTCCCCCAAAGTTGGCCCTTCCGTTCTTTTGCTGAAGGAACAGCAGCAAAAAGTTGTTGTTTTTTTTAAAAAAAGAAGTGTTAGCCTTAAAAATTAACATGAATTTGCATGGAGTGTAATTTGCAAATACAGGTTCTTTATTTTTCTAGCAAATATAATGTCTTCCTAGAGACATGTCCATATTTGCATGATGAGCTAAGGCAGACGTGACTGTCGTGTTGGTGGCATCCACTCCCACTTTGAAGTTCTCTCTGCATGCAGTTAATTAAAGGAGAGTAATCATGTTAACTGTTGATTCTCTTCTGTTTCTGCTTCAATGGGCAAAATTGAGTTCTCTTCAATTTTGAGAAAAGAGAAGAAGATCTGGCATTCCCACCCCCAACAGATTCATGAGAATCTCTGCGGATTTTCTTCTCTGCTAATCGACTGCTATATGTCCATACAGGTTACTCTAAGTCTGCACTACTATTCAAGGGCAGCCTAGAACAGAATAGAATAACAGAATGGGAAGGTACCTTGGAGGTCTTCTAGTCCAATCCCCCGCTTAGGTAGGAAACCCTACACTACTTCAGACAAATGGTTGTCCAATCTCTTCTTAAAAACTTCCAGTATTGGAGAAGTCACAACTTCTGGAGGCAAGTTGTTCCACTGATTAATTGTTCTAACTGTCAGGAAATTTGTCCTTAGTTCTTGGTTGCTTCTTTCCTTGATCAGTTTCCACCCATTGCTTCTTGTCCTGCCCTCAGTTGCTTTGAGAGAATAGTTTGACTCCCTCTTCTTTTTTGGCAGGCCCTGAGATATTGGAAGACTGCTATCATGTCAACCCTAGTCCTTCTAGACATACCCAGTTCCTGTTCTTCATATGTCTTAGCCTCCAGTCACCTAATCATCTCTGTTGTTCTTCACTGCACTCTTTCTAGAGACAGACGCTAAACCTAAATTTCCTCCAAAAGATTGAGAAAACTATAATTTTTAGGATGCTTGGAAGGGAAATTGAATAACACCAATTAGTAGTCAGAAGACGTAATGAAATTCCTTAGTTCCACAACACATTAACAGACTTCACCATAGTTTCAACTGGGAAACTGTGAGCATTCTGGACCAAACCAGGTCCAAAAACATTGGAGAATTCCTGAGAACCTGGCACTTAGACAAATCTGCCATCAACAGACACATAGAGATAAATAACATCTACATATCATTCAAAGGAGACAATCAACAAGCCAAAAGGGAAACAGAACTGAACATCTCCTCACTAACAAATAAACACCCAGATGAGTAGAGAGTAACACCAATATTAACACTAGATCAACAAACAAGAAGCAAATAGTACCCCAATCAAGGAACTATCAATTCACACAAACAAGCTAACAGTAGACAAAAGCTTACTTAAGGAACCACCAGGAACACTGCCATCAACACTGACAGGACAAGCTATTAGCATTTAAAAAGAGAGCAAATCCCGCTCCCTTCTAGCACTGAGGATATTACCTAGTTGGGTAATGAAACGTCTGCAAGAAAGCAATAAGTTCAGAGAGCATCAAATGCTCCATAATTCAACCTTGTGTTACACATATTTGGACACTAAATACCCACTGTGCAAAACAATCATTTCTCACCCATTTCAACTGGATGGATGTGTGTGCATCGATGAGTAGAAGATACCTTCAAAAATTATTTCTCTTCTTTTATTAAATATTGCTTATGGATAATCTGCGGTGAACTGCTGAGATGTCTATTGAATGCTATGAATCTTCATTCATCTTATTTCCATGGATATACAGCTTTGATTGACAATCATCAACCTTGACTCACAACAATTCATTTAGTGACCATTCGAAGTTGTAATACTGAAAAAACCAACTGGCAATCCTTTTTCACACTTATGACCATTGCAGCATTCACAGGGTCACATGATCAAAACCCAGACACTTGGCAATTAGCCTATATTTATGATGGTTGCAGTGTCATGGGATCAACTTTTGTGATCTGACAAGCAAAGTCTATGGAAAAATGAGATTCACTTAATAACCATGTTACTAACTTAAACAACTGCAGGGATTCATTTAACCATTGTGGTGAGAGAGGCAGAAGTGGGCGACAAAAATTTTAGCAAAGGGTTGTCTGCCCGGTTGCTGGGTGGGTGTGGCCATGGTGGACGTGGCTTAGTCGGCCTCCTGCATCATGGCAGGAGGGGCATTTTTGCCTTCCCCTGGCTCCGGAGGCTTTTCTCGAGCCTCCAGGACAGCAAAAATGGCCTCCGTGGGCTACGGAGGCTCTCTGGAAGCTGGAAATGGGCCCATTTCCAGCCTTTCCAAACTTCCAGGAGGGCCACTTTTTGCCTACCCCAAGCCTGCATGTGCACCCTGCATCCAAAACAGGCCACATGGGAGACTCCAGGGAGGGAGGGGTGGTTGGGGCCAGCCAGGAGTGGGATTTGGGGGATACTCTGAACTGCACAGAATTTAGAATTTAAAATAAATAAATAAAAATTTAGCTAGGGGCTCTCCCAAACCCCTGCGAAGCCGCAGCAGCCCACCCCTGGAGAGAGGGCATAAAGTGGGGCAAAACTCACTTAACACTGTCTTCTTAGAACTAGAAATGTTAGGCTCGATTGTGGTCATAAGTCTATGATTACCAAAATAGCTTTCAACTTTCAACACCCAAAATCACATTATGGCAAATTCAGCACAAAACCATGGAATAATGGCAATACAAGATTTTACTGCAAAACCTCCAGACAGCTGATGCATCATCAGAACTAAGGATGACGTCTCCTCAGAGCGGAGCTTGATTTCTCCATTTTATGAACCATCATTGTAGTTTCCTTGGAAATAGGATGCACATGGTTAGCAGTTGTGTTCTCTGAAATATATCTTGATTTTCCACCATGCGAGTGATTTCCTGTTCTAATCTTGGCTGACCTGACCTTAGCCTGAAATAAACCAAAGCTGGCTAGAAAATGCTTTTCAAATCTCACTGGTATGGGGCTCGTCACAAGTCAGCACCTATCCCTCTCCTAGAAGAATGAAATATTTTGGGAAATATATAAAAAAGGCAGAATATTGTATTTTTCCAAAGGGAGAAGTGGAGAAACATATTTTTAAAGACAGAAAGCAACCCCCACTTTCCTTAATAGCCCACAGAAGATGTCAACACTTAAGAGATAAAGAGCTTATTGAAAAAGGAAGAGCAAAGCAAATACTGCAGTAAGAAATCCATTCATGATAGGATATTTTGAAATTCCTTGCAGCAAAGTCTGAACAAAGGCAGAATGGCAGGATTAACCCCTCACTCAAGATCCTAAACAGGATGAAAGCCATTAAGCCACAATAGGAATTGCCCAACACTCTTTCAAACACAAGCCCCTTCATTGCATCACCCTTGGAGCAGTCCAAACTTCAACCAAACTTGGCAGCTCAAACACCTAGGATTTGCATATCCTCTTTTGCCTATAGAGTCAGCTATGACCCCTACATAACCCCTACTTGACCCCATAGGAATCTGACAACAGCCAATGGGATACATATTCTTGCACAGGAACAGGAAGCTCAAGTGCAGAATCCAAAAAAGGTATAAAAACCCACCCACACTCAACTCCATTTTCTCAAATCCATGTGGTCCTGCTCATTGTTAAACCATCTTTCCAATCAGCCCCCATGTTTCCAGTGTCTTTCTCCCAGCTTGGAACTGAAGCAGATGGATTTTTCTTCCCACAGGTTCAAATGGGAAAAACTGGACTGAAAATCTCATGGTTGTCCCCTTTGATAAAAATAAAAATATCATTTATCTAAATGTCTTGATTGCTTCAAAAAAGAAAAAAAAAAAGTATTGAGCCACAGAAAAATTGTCCTGTCTTCCTACATTACTTGCTTTACAATGCTCCAAAATTTTGCTTGCTTTTCCTGATGGATTTGGAAAAAAGCTTTAAAAACTGATCTCTTTCTAAACAAGTGAGAATTGGATGTTTTTCAGTTTTGCATCCCTTTCTATCAGGAAAAGTGGTGAAGATAATAGAACAGTTAACTGGTGGTATAGAAGTGGTAAGTTAAGAAGTGGTAAGTTAAGTCAAAAGATTTGCATTTGGGATGAAGAGTCCTCAGGAAATTTGTATCACTAATGCGCTTTTTGCAAAACCAGCTGAGTGACTCAGTTGTCCCCTGCCCATTCCAAGAATGTTAGACTTTGTTACTGAAGCAGCTGATATCCCACATCATTTGAATTGGCAGGTGTACCTGCCAAAGGAGACATCCATAAACAAATAGCAGGCACCAAATATATCTATTTCCTGAATGCAACACATTGGGGTCTCTGGGAAGTAAAGATGGAGATACAATAGTTCCTTGGCACTTGCTTTGAAACTCATTGAATTTGGTACTCAATGCATTTTGACACACACACAAAATTGTCTCAGTACCCATTGTTTGTTTGATACTTGATACACAAACTAGAATTTGTCAGTATTGGTTGCCTTGTGCCTCACTACATATTGTTCCTTATGAGAAAATTTTGTTTGGTACTCATCATTTTTGGTACTCGACACGCCTTCCAAAAACAATGATGGATACTTAGGTACCACTGTAGATAGAACCATGGACTCATTCATTTTAAAGACAGTTGCCATCTTTTAATGCCAACATAATGTGATTGGAAAATAGTGCAGTGTGAAGTGAGAGAAAGACTATTCTAGATCAGGGTGTCAAGTTCATAGCGTCATATTGTCATCACGTGACGTATTACGACTTTCTCCCCCCTTCGCTAAGTTTGGGGTGGGCATGGCCAGTGCATGACACATCCGGCCCATGGGCCAAAAGTTTAACACCCCTGCTCTAGATGTTGAAAATTAAGAGTTGTGGTGGCGCAGTGGTTAGAATGCAGTACTGCAGGCTGTTTCTGCTGACTGCCGGCTACTTTCAATTTGGCAGTTCGATCCTGACCGGCCCAAGGCTGACTCAGCTTTCTACCTTTCTGAGGTCGGTAAAATGAGGACCCAGATTGTTGGGGGCATTATGCTGACTATGAAGTACTATGAAGTAATGTTCAGTCTTAGCGCTATTGTTATTACCTGTATTATTGCTATCATCTCCTTGCCCATATCAACTGTCGATACATCTAAATTCAGAAAATTGGCACATCAAACATAACGGTACACATTTGATTACCAAATAGATAAATTGATGAAAATAAATCAATTTGAGTGAACAGGGCTTACTTTTACTTGGGATTTATAGTGAGCCCAAGCAAACAGTTACTCTATCCTAAATTCTTTTTTTTTAAAGTCAATTTTCTAGAAATTATTGAAATTTTGAAAGAAAGAAGGCTTCCTCTATTGCAGTGGTTCTCAACATTTTATTCACCACAGATGCCCTTTAAATACCTTTTGTGGCCAGGGACCATGTCCATGCCCCCCAAGATTTCTCAGTATTTAAATCACATTTCTTCAAGCCTTGTGGTGATTACTGGTTAATAACCACTCTGCTATTGGCTCATCTGAAACAATAATTCAATATATCAAAATATTCATTGGCTCACCTTCCATTTCCAAAAGATGGAGAGGAGAAGGGAAGTTTTTTGTTCTCTGTCCAATCTCTTGGGAATGTCAGCGAATTTGCCTTCCTATTCCTCCTTCCTTTTGCTGGGCTCTCACAAGCGTTTTGGTTTCTTAAACTCGCTCCCAGTAGATACTTCCTGGAACGAAATGAGAAAATCCATTTGTAATCCAGCCTGTGTTAAGCTCCTTAGTGCATGAAGAAGGCAAGGTAACTTAAGGACTGAATGAACAGGTTGTCAGAGGACTCTGTGGACAATGTGACATTAGTGGATTCTTTATCTTCTGTTACAACAGACTTTCCTCCCTTTGAAGGAATACACACAAAGTATTAAAACCGCTTTATAAAGCCTCAAAAAGACCACACTTGGGATACAGCATCCAGTTTTGGTCACCGTATAAAAAAGATGTAGAGACTCTGGAAAGAGTGCAGAGAAAAGCAACAAAGATAATTAGGGGACTGGAGGCTAAAGCAAACGAAGAATGTTTGCTGGAACTGGGTATGTCTAGTTTGATGAAAAGAAGGACCAGGGGGACATGATAACAGTGTTCCAATATTTGAGGGGATGTCACAAAGAAGAGGAGGGTCAACCTATTCTCCAAAACACCTGAAGGCAGGACTAGAAACAGTGGATGGAAACTAATCAAGGAGAGAAGCAACCTAGAACTAAGGAGAAATTTCCTGACAGTTAGAACAATTAACCAGTGTGTTATGTTCTGTGCATGGGCGCAAAGGAGGAGACGAGCCAATGAACAGTGAACTTCAAACTCTTTATTTACATGTGAAAACAGCTCAGCTCAATGGCCGCAACGGCCCCCTTTATATAGGCAAACTCTTAACTATTTAACCAATGAAACACGGGGAGCGCTAGCTCCGTTAACCAATGGGAGAGGCTTGTTAATAGCCAATCAGATTCTCCTGAACGGACCAATCCGATGTCGCTATTATTGGCCAATCAGAAGTTCAGGGCCAGAACCCTGCACTTTACTTTAAGCTCTTAATAATCTTTATTCAAGTACTTTTATTGATTCACAACACCCCTTCCCCCAGGGTTCCGTTTAAGGGGTGCGGTCACGTAGTCTTTGAGGTAGGCAGCTTGTTTTGTCTATTTGATTTGCGTTGTTCTCCCGGTACTTGGCCACAGTCTTGTTGGGGTAGGACGTTCTCTGGTGAAGAGGGTGCCTCCCGTTCTGTATTCAAATTTTCGTTGCCACTAATATTCTCGGCATCTCCTCGAGGCGAGCTCACCCCCATTCTCGATCCTTCACGTGTTGCCTCTGAGCAGTCATTACTTTCACTTAAACTTTCTGCCGTTTCAAATTCAGCTTCCTCGGTATCTCCTCCCCCCTCGGTTTGGAAGTCAGGGGACTCGGAGATCCCTGACTGTAGCCTAGAACGCAGCTGATCAATATGGTGCTTCCATATTCTATCATCGCAACATCTCACATGGTACGATCTAGGGCCGGTTACTTGGGCTACAGCTGCCTCGACCCACAACGGATCGCCCAAAAAATTCCTAGAGAAAACCAAGTCGCCTACCTGGAAGTTACGGCATTTCCCGCTGGAACCATGTGGTTTTTCAGGTTCATATGATGGATGCAGACGGTCGAGGTGGGAGCGGAGCTTCTGCCCCATTAATAATTCGGCGGGAGTTTTATTGGTGACGCTGTGTGGAGTGATATGCTGCAAAAGGAGTATCCGGATAATCTTGTCTTCTATATTGCCATAGTCCATTTTATGCAAGGTTTTCTTGACAAATTGTACCATGCGCTTGGCCCTTCCATTGGCCGCAGGATGCGCCGGCGAAGTCAGCGCATGGTGAATACCGCGGTCCACCAGGTATTGTTCAAAGGACAGCGTGGTAAATTGGGGCCCGTTGTCGGATACTGGAACGTCTGGTAATCCGTGTGTTGCAAAGAGTCTGTCTAGTTTCCTGATGACTGATTCAGTTGTTGTAGTCCTCATCTCATGGATTTCAAGCCAGTTCGAGTAGGCATCCACCGTTAATAAAAATGTGTGTCCCTTGGTAGGTGCCACAAAGTCCAGGTGAATACGGGACCATGGTCCCCTCGATGTTTCCCATTCAGTCGGGGTTGCTTTCGGAGGGGCA
Source organism: Hydrophis major (assembly GCA_033807585.1). Classification (NCBI taxonomy): domain Eukaryota; kingdom Metazoa; phylum Chordata; class Lepidosauria; order Squamata; family Elapidae; genus Hydrophis; species Hydrophis major. The sequence goes on from CM066343.1 coordinate 12,258,652, forward strand.
TTGCTTACTTCCTGGCATTTGTGACAAGCTTTTACCCATGTCTCGATCTGCTTGTCAATACCCAGCCACCATGCATAGCTTCATTCGAGGGCTTTCATGCACACGATGCCAGGGTGGCCATCGGCAAGGTCCTTAGTATCGCTGGTCGTAACCGCTCTGAGACAACAACTCTATCACCCCAGATAATGCAGCCCTTCTGGGAAAATAGTTCCATTTGTCGATTCTTGAATGGGGCGTAGTCGTCAGGTATCTGATCCAATGGCTATCCGCGCTCGACCCAAGTGAGGACTTGTGCTAAAATGGGGTCGCGTTTCGTTTCTATCGCAATATCTCGGGCTGTTAATGGTGGTGTTCGAAGTGTCTCGATCTGCAGTGTTGTAAATGTTGGAACGGGGTAATCAATGGTCTCCGGAAGTGGTGCACAGCTCAATGCGTCGGCATGGGGAATGGCCTTCCCCGGGCGATGTTGCAACTTGTAATTATATGCCGCCAAGAATTCTGACCAGCGAGTCATTCTGGGAGATAATATATAAGGTGTTGGCCTATCTCCTGCTATTATTCCCAGCAAAGGTTTGTGGTCAGTCACTATAGTAAAGGCTCGGCCATACACATATTCATGAAATCTCTTAACCGCAGTCACAATAGCAAGGGCCTCTTTATCAATTTGACTGTAATTGTGTTCTACTTTTGATAACATCTTTGAAAAATAGGCAACAGGGGCTTCACTACCGTTTGGCAAAACATGGCTCAAAATGGCGCCCACTCTGAATGGTGATGCATCACACGTGATCGTTAAAGGCAAAGTCTTGTTATACTGCATCAAAACAGCATCAGAAGTCAATAAATTTTTCACATGTCGAAACGCCTGCTCCTCTCTGTGTCCCCATACCCAGGTTGCTTTTTTGTCCAACAAACAATGTAGGGGTTCGGCTACGGTTGCTTTGTGAGGCAGAAAAACGTTATAAAAATTGATAAGGCCTAGAAAAGCCTGGAGGTCGGCCTTATTTTGGGGTTTGGGGCATTTTTGATTGCCCTAAGTTTGCTATCGGTGGGGTGAATGCCTTGACTATCAATTAAATATCCTAAAAATTCTACACGATCCGTGCATAATTGACACTTGTTTTTTTTAACTTTGAGACCTGAGTCCTTAAATCTCTGGAGAACCAACCTCAGGAGATCTTTTAGTATTTTCCGAGTCGGGGCAGCGAATAACACATCATTAAAATATGGGACAACGCCTTTTATTCCTTGTAATAGTCTTTCCATCAAATTTTGAAAGATTCCCAGGGCTACACTCACTCCGAACTGGAGTCGGTTACATTTAAACGCACCTCGGTGCGAAACGATTGTTTGGGCCTCTGCCGTTTTTTTGTCAACCGGCAGTTGTTGGTATGCCTGGGCTAAGTCTAGTTTAGCGAAGACTTTTCCATTCCCCAGGGAATGGAGGAGGTGTTGCACCACCGGTACCGGGTAAGCGTTTTGTTGAAGTGCGTGGTTCAGGGTGGCTCAGTAGTCCCCACAAATTCTTATCGATCCATCCAGCTTGATGGGTGTTACGATTGGGGTTTCCCAGGGAGAGTGATCGGTTGGTTCTAACACACCCTGGGCTATTAATTTATCGTCAATCTTTGGTTTAAGGGTGAATGGGACTCGACGAGGCTTAAGGTGGATGGGAGCTATTTCGGGATTGAGGTTAAATGATATCGGGGTCCCCTTGTACTCGCCTAGTTTTTCTGCAAAGACGTCCTGGAATTCGTGGACGAGGTCTTCTTCCCAGTGGCTGCTGCAGGTTCGGTGAATACCGGCTACTTCAATTCCGAGTGGAGCGAACCATTGGAGGCCTAACAAACTGGGCCGATCCCTGTCGATTACAGTTAGGGGTAGGAATGCTGTACGGTTCTTAAACGATACCCGGACTCGGCTGGATCCAACGACCGGGATTCGATTTCCTTGATAGTCTTTAAGTATGAGTTTTTGGAATCTGAGGGTCTTGCCACTGGATAGTAGGGATGAGCTGCTTGAGAGTCTTCCAGGAAACCATCGAGAGGGACGATCCTGAATCGACTTCCATCAGGCAGGGCTGGTTTTCGATGGCCACTTTCACTCGGATCTTTTTGGCATCAAGAGATGAGGCGTGACCGATTGTGATCATTTAGTGAGCCTCTTCTCGCTTCATTGGGTGGTTTAGGGTTTTGTTTCTGTAGGAGTGGTTGTTCCATTGGTGGTTCACAGGTTCTTGCTTTACGGGACGACTTTCCGTCGGTTGGTGATAGTTAGCCCCCGTCGAGGGCTGGCTGGGTCCTAGCTTACTTCTACAGACCCGTTCGATATGGCCTCTTTTCCCACACACATGGCAGAGCGCGTTGAGGAATTTGCATTCTGACTGGGGGTGGCTTGCTCCACACCCAGAGCATTGGTGCTGTGATCTCTGGCATTGGTCTCGTTCGGACCGAAGTCGGTGGACCTCTTCTTCATCACTTTCTGGTGATGATTCGAGGTCCTCGTGGTGGGCTGTTTCCAGCTGATCTTCTGACTGAGGTGAAATTCCGTGGGCGAGTTGGCAAAGAGGGGCATGGGTGCGGCGCATTTGGGGAGCCGACTTCCTGGTTGCTTCTGCTGCAGTAGCTTCAGCGATGGCATCTTTAAGGCTAATGTTGCCTTTCGCCATTAGTTTACTCTGAGTGCCTGGCGCATCTAATCCCAGAACTATTCAGTCTCTTAGGGCTTCTTCTAGGTCAGCAAACTCACATAGGCCTCCCAGATTCCGGAGATCCGCTATGAAATCAGCAACACTTTTGCCCTTCTGCTGACTTCTCTGGTAAAATTCATGCCTTCTTACGAGCGTTGGCACAGTCAGTGCATAGTGGGTCCTCAACAGGGGTTCGAGGACGTCCCAGTCCATAGACTTTACTTCTGCCGCTTTCGCTAGTGCCTTGGCCATCTTGAATACGGTCGGCCCGCAATGAGTTAGGAATACCGCCCATTTCTTTCCAGTAGTGGCATCCTTCAAATTGTTGGTCTCCAGAAACATCTGGAAACGATCCATATATGAGTCCCAGTCGTCTTGTGCCGGGTCGAATGGAGCGGGAGGGATGACGCCGCCGGACATGGTTCCGCCGTTGGTACATTTCAGCCACGTGCTCGGTTATAGTTCTTCGTCGTTCAGTAAGCTCTGACATCTCCACATCCCACCTTCGTCGCCAGTGTTATGTTCTGTGCATGGGCGCAAAGGAGGAGACGAGCCGGTGAACAGTGAACTTCAAACTCTTTATTTACATGTGAAAACAGCTCAGCTCAAGGGCTGCAATGGCCCCCTTTATATAGGCAAACTGTTAACTATTTAATCAATGAAACACGGGGAACGCTAGCTCCGTTAACCAATGGGAGAGGCTCGTTAATAGCCAATCAGATTCTCCTGAACGGACCAATCCGATGTCGCTATTATTGGCCAATCAGAAGTACAGGGCCAGAACCTTACACTTTACTTCAAGCTCTTAATAATCTTTATTCAAGTACTTTTATTGATTCACAACACGGTGGAACAACTTGCCTCCAGAAGTTGTAAATGTTCCAATACTGGAAGTTTTTAAGAAGAGATTAGACAACCATTTGTCTGAAATAGTATAGGGTTTCCTGCCTTAGCAGGAGGTTGGATAGAAGACCTCCAAGGTCACTTCCAGTTTTGTTTCTGTTTCTATGCTATGTTGTTATTCTACACTATGCTACGCTATGCTACACTATGTTATTCTATACTATTCTATTCTACGCTATGCTACACTACACTATGCTATGCTATGGTATGCTATAGTACGCTATCCTACTCTATCCTATTCCATTTCCTCTTCTCTTCTCTTCTCTTCTCTTCTCTTCTCTTCTCTTCTCTTCTCTTCTCTTCTCTTCCCTCCTCTTCTCTCCTCTCCTCCCCTCTTCCGTTCAATTCCATTCAATTCCATTCCCTTCTAAACACTTCCTGTGATCTTGATTCAATCCCCCTGTTAATACCGTGTACTCTAGGACTACGTTGGCTTTTTTTGACAGCTGTACCACACTGCTGGCTCATATTTAAGTGGGTATCCACTAGGACTCCAAGATCCCTCTCACAATTATTACTATTGAGCCAGGTATCATCTAGACACTGTACCTGTGCATTTGGGGTTTTTTTTTTTTCCTAAGGAGGCATCTCCTCGATCATTGTTTTGGCCTCTTGTAAATTATGATGAAGTGTGTAGAATGTTCTCACAGATATCTTGCAGCATAATGGGCTTGGTCTTTAAACACTGGGAAATGCAAACACACCGCTAATTGAACTTTAGTCCTACTTGATTGGAATGAAGTGATCCCCATTCAAAACCCATTTGCAACAAATCCTGCTAGATAAAATAGCTTGAGGAACTCCTTGCCAAGGATCAGAAAGCAGATGTGTCCTTTTATGAAAACAAAGAAACCTGACCACTTCTATAAAACTCAGTTATTAAGTTATGAGGCCAGGAACTAGCCCTCGGCACGCTATCTGCAAGTTCACATCACAAATCACTTCAACTAAAGAACCACAGAGGGAGGATGTGACTCAGTAAACAGTAGAGTTGAAGACGACCTGAGTGAGCAGGTCGGAAATTATTTTTGGGAGGCAGCAAATTCGGTGAGTGTCTCATTTTCATTTATTGATACTTTTTTTAAAAAAATCAAACAGAAAAAATTAAAACAATCCAGACTGATGCTGCAGCCCATTTCTCTTTTGCTCTCGAATGGTTGAATAAAACTCAACTTCACTTGAAAGCCAACAGGGGAGATTATTAAGTGTCCTGTAGTGAAAAATGCTAGGATATATCAATAATTTGCTGAGACTGTTTCTCCCCTGTAATTTTTTCTTTTGTGACCTTAGAAAGAACAGTAGAAAGAATCCTTGCCTTTGTTAGGCTTGCAGTGTAAACTGCCTGCCTGCCTGCCTCCATCTATCTATCTGTCTAATCTACTTCCCCATCTCATTTTCTATCCCTATCCCTATCTCCCTCCCTCTTTTTCTCTCTATCATCTATGATCTATCTATATGTATCTCCCTATCTCTCTATTTCCGAATCTCTCTCTGTCTCTCTATCTCTCTATCTATTTATTCCCCCCTCTCATTTATCTTTTATTTAGATTTCTATCTTTATCTATCTTTATCTCCCTATCTTCCTCCCTCCGCCTTTTCTTCTTTCTCTATCATCTATGATCTATCTATATCTCCATATCCCTCATATCCATCTCTCTCTTTTTTTGTAAATTTTATTTGAGTTTTCACAAAAAGAAAAGAAACACAATTAAAACATCTTTTTTAAAAGCAGCATAATCCCGGGTTACATTTCTTCGTATAGACACAAATTCAAGTTAATGCTCATTTTTATATTCTATTCCATATCTTATTATTATTTTACATTTTCTACATGGCTTCTCCCCTCTTTTAATTTCCTCAATTTTATTTTAATTATTTCATCTCAATTCAGATCATTATATTTGTATTTTTTTCTGTCCTGTTTCAATTGTCTATTATCTTTTCTCATTAAACAAAATTTCTCCTGTAATTACTGATTGGAGTATGACGCCTTTATATCTTTCCCCTAAAGTTATAACACTCAATATAATACATAACTTCCATTCGGATTCTGCTTGGTACATTCTTAAACTACACACAGTATTCTTAAAAAAAAAGAAAAAAATATAAATGTATATAATTAAAACAACCATTCCATTCCAATTCAATTCTATCATTAATATTAATATTCATTAAAATCTTAACATTTTCACGTTCAATTGAATATCATATTTCTATAGAAACAATTCTAAACTTTCCATAGTCAATTCCACCCCTCTTCTATTTTATAAAACATTGACTAATTAAAATGTTCCCATTCCTTCCTAATTCAATTTTCTCATTTATTTTATTTCATTTACTTTATTCACAAACATTTCACTAAATTACACTAACCATTCTATCCCTCATTCTAATCATATGTTGTTTCCAGTTTTCTAAAGTTATTTCTATTACAAATATAACAACACAATCTCATGTACCTTTACAGAATCCCTCTTTCAGTTAGATTTTCACCTATTATCTCTAAATAGGTCCTGTTTCTTTATATCTTGCTCCGGACCTTTGTAACTTCTTTTCCTTTCCTCCTTCTCTCTCTTCTTCTCTCTCCCCTTTTTACCCCCTTGTCTCTCTACCTCTATTTCCCTCTTCTGTATTCCCCTTTTCTGTTGCTTTCCAGTATTATACTTATTTTTTGAATTATTTTTCTTTTCTTTTGTTTTTTTAAGTCTTAAATTCTCCATCCTCTTTCCCTCCCCCCTTTCCTTTTTCTTCCCCACAAAGAGTTACTTGTTCATTAAAGATGGCTTCTTCTTTGTCCCAGTCTTCTTGTTTTGCAGTCTTTTCTTGTTGTTTCTCATAGTTCCAAATCTCCATTTCTAAGAATTGAAAAACAAAGCCAAAAGAACCCTTCCCTTCTTGTGCATCTTCTTTGTACTTTTTAAGTTCCATTTTCAATTCATCCAGAAGTAGTGCCATTGTATAAATTTTTAAACAACCATGATTTTAGTCATTCAAATGATTTTAGTCATTCAAATATAATAGCCAAAAATCAAAAGTCACCAAGTAATCCAAATACACACGAGCTGTTTCTTTTTGCTCTTTCTTTTTTTCCCCCCACTTTCTCTTTCTGGGGTTACTATTTAGTTGCAAAGTTTCAGTTAAAATGTATCTTTTAGAAGTCTTATTGAAATTTTACTTTAGATTTTTTTAAAGTCCAGGCAGTCTCCTCCCTCTTCTAGATCCTGCTCTTATTCTTTTTCTCTCCCTTCCTGCTTATAGAAGAAAAAGTTTTTAATGTCCAGAAATCTTTATTGTCCCTTTGGCATTTAGTTATATTTTCAGCTTAATTGCCTATTGATGCCAAAGCGGATTTTTCCAATTTCTTATTCTTAGTTGTCAATATAAGGAAGGAGAGAGAAGGGGGGAAAAAGCCAAACCTTTCCCTTTTCACTTTCTTTTGCTGCTTCTGATTCTTCTTTGGGAGTGATGTTATTTCTAGTAATATTTAAATTCCAGGGTACCTTAGTTATTCCTTTTTCAACTTAGCCCAGTCAGCCAAAATTTTCACTTCTTATCTTCCTCTTACACATTCTTTTCCAGTTGAGTTCTTCTTTGAGGTGGCCATTTCTGACTACCGCTCCTACCGCCTTCAGGAAAAAGAGTAATGGCCAGCTGCGGAGGAGAGATGTGGCTCTCCTTGATCCTATTGGCAGTCTCCCCCCTCTTCACCACCTCTACGGGGTGGCTTAGCCCCAAAACCAACCGGCTTGGGGCGCTCCAGCAGCTAGCCCAGGCAGAAACCGCACACGATCACGGATTCCTGTCGTCGCCGAAGCCCTTCAAACTGGAACTCTCCATATCTCTTTTTGTGTGTCTCTCTGATGTCTATCTCTATCGTTATATCTGTATATCTATTTATTCTCCCCCTTCATTTATCTTTATCTCTATTTTGATCTCTATGTATCCTTACCTCCCTATCTCCCATCCTTCTCTCTTCTGTCATATATGATCTATCTATCTATCTATCTATCTATCTATCTATCTATCTATCTATCTATCTATCTATCTATCTCTCCTGATCTCTCTGTCTCTCTCTATCCCTATCTTCCTCTCTCTCCTCCCCCCTCCCACATACATATCTATTTATCCATGTTTATTTTTCACATTTCTGAACTTCCCATCTTCCTGAAAGAGAAATCTTTTCGCCAAAACTTCTATTGCTGAATTATTTTGATCATGCTGCCTCCTGAACCACAACTTAAGTTAGCTACAATTGTTGAGCAAACCAGAATTGCCTGGGTCACATATTGGCCAATGAATCTATTTGAAGGCAAAGAATTTCAAATCTGGTTTTGTGTCATGTGCAGAGCATTTAGCCAAACCTTTAATTTAATGTTTACTTCATGAAATTATGGGATGAAATCCAAAAATAAGACCCATGCTTATTTTCTTTTGACTTCCAAAATAAGCTCTAGGCCTTATTTTTGAGGGATGTCTTAATTCCCCCCCCCCAGTTTTCAGGGAAATTCCGCATCCCAGAGAAGCTAAATATGGTGCTTTGGTTGTGTCCTCTGCTGCCACAAAAGGCATTGCTGGCTCTCGCTAAGCATGTTCAAGCAGGTGCGGTTGGAACTTCTTCCTGCTTTACCTCCGTCCTCACTTGGGAATAGAGTGGTTCATGGTGAAATGAGTGAGTGAATTTGTGTGCCAGCTATTCCTAAAACTTCAGTTGGATGTCATGAGGTTTGTGGTGCTGTCATCTACAGCATATTGTGTGGAACTGGCGCAATGAGCCTTGCGGTGTGCTTCCACGAGTGGCTGCACCAGCGCCATGAATTTTGAGAAGACCTATTTCTAGCACAGTTTGAGGGAACAAAACAAGTTAGGGTCTCTGCTGCATCTGCTTTCCTTGCTCCATCTCCACCCCCACCATAGCTTGATTTTTATGCCTGTGCCTCACCCCATCTCATGTAACCAGATGGTGGGCTGGGACTTAACTAGGGCTTATTTTAGGTGCAGGCATGGAAACTGGGCTAGGGTTTGTTTTCAGGATAGTATGTATTTTCAAGGTATGTGTGTGTGTGTGTGTGTGTGTGTACCTGTGCTTATAAACATTAAGGGTGGATATTTCCCACAAGAACTGTAGACCGGAAGTGAAACCTTCAAACATTCCATTTAAGCACCCTCCCTGACCCTCTGGCAGTCTGCCAGCACTTTGGCCTTGGGCTGCTGCCTTATGTGCAGGCCCCACAATCTCCACCTGAGACAGTTTTCATATGCTTGGAAGGAAGTTGAATGAAAACCAGTCATGTTGCAGAAAACACAGATTTTCCAGAACATGTTTAACTGTTTTGTGGAGCTTAACAAAAAATTAGGGGGTATCGGTTCAAACCAGTGTGAACTGGCTGAATTACACCACTGGATGGATGGATGGATAGGTAGATAGGTAGATAAGTGGATGGATAGATGGATGGATGGATGAGTGGGTGGGTGGGTAGATGGATGGATGGGTCGGTAAGTAGGTAGGTAGGTGGATGGATGGATGGATAGGTAGGTAGGTGGGTGGATGGGTGGGTAGACAGACAGACAGACAGACAGACAGACAGACAGACAGACAGACAGACAGACAGACAGATAGATAGATAGATAGATAGATAGATAGATAGATAGATAGATAGATACAGGGATGGGATTCTACTGGTTCAGCCCAGTTCGGGAGAAATGGTAGTTCTGAAGATCAGCTGGGAGACAACCAGTTTGCTCAGATTATCAGCAGTTTTACCTACCCACCCGCCCGCCTGCCACACATCAGCTGTTTTACACACAGGGCTTGCAACAGAAGGTGAGTTGCAAATGCTGCATGTGTTACAGTTGTTACAGCAGTTGTTAAACCAGTTGAATCCAACCCCTGGATGGATGGATGGATGGATGGATAGATGGATGGATAGATGGATGGATAGATAGATAGATACATGAGAAAGAGACTGATAGGGAAGAGACCGAGAGAAAGAGTGTGAGAGAGATGTGTGTCACAATCAGCCCTAAGGCTGCTGTGTTAGACTATTTTTTTGGGGGGGTCAAATTAAATCTGAATTGATTTTCATATTTTTCTTTTTCCTGGTTTCTTTGCGATAATGAAAAAGTGGTTTGGATTTGAAGAGCGAGCAATCTGTCTTCACTGAGACAAGTCAAAGGAAGTGTTAAGGGCAGACTATCCCAAGTCTTCTGCAGACAAGCCTGAAGTTCAAGAACATCCTTTCCGTTGGCGCCATGAATAACAGCAGCAACAACGAGTGTCCTTTTATGCCTCTGAATGCCACCAAGATTTTCAAAATTCCCATGTATTCCATAATACTAGCATTTGGCCTGCCCCTGAATATCTTGGCATTTGGGGCTTTGATCTACCAGTTGAAGAAATCTGTGGTCCTTTCCGTTTATATTATGAATTTGGTAGTGGCCCATCTCTTGCAGATCTTAACTCTGCCTTTCTGGATGCATTACAGCCACAACAATCACGAGTGGAATATGGGAAAAGCAACCTGTCTCTTAGTCGGTGTGGCTTTCCGCTCAAACTTCTATGCCAAAAACAATTTTCTGTGTCTCATTGCCATGGAGAGGTATCTCGGCCTGGTGCACCCACTACGGTTTCACCAGACACAGACTGTTCTGGGTGCTGTGAAGATTAGCATCTTGGTTTGGCTTCTGGTCTTGACGCTCTGCAGCATTGGCATTGGGTTGCAGATCCGTACTTTTGAACATGGGAGGAAGACTTGTGTAGACAGTTCCACCCTGAATCCTGGTTATGCGATGTTTCGGGTCAGTATCATGGCTTTCTCCTTCATCATCCCATTCTTTCTCATGGCTTTTTTCCACATCAATGTCCTCTTCAAAGTCAGGCAGGTGGTTTCTCTTGAGAAGAGACTCAAAACGCAAATCTCCGGCTTCGTCTCTCTTCTCATTATGGTTTTTTTACTCCTCTTCACTCCATACCAGGTCATTTCATATTATAGATACCTGTTGGAAGTCATGACACCTTCAGCCGCGGTCTGTGAGTCACTGAGACGTATCTTCATCTACGAGCACGCAACTCTGTGCCTTTCGCTCTTGGACAACATCTTGGATCCCCTTTTCTATAACTTCCTCCTCAAAGATATGCAGACAAATTTCAGAAAATGCCTGTTTTGCAGGACCACCAGGAAAGACCTCTCATCAGAAGTGAGAATCTCCGGTATGTTCAGGCATCATGAAAACACTGGACCACTTCCGGATCCTTAATCATACGCATGGAAAAATCTATAATAATTGACTCTATTTGTAGGGGGAGAGAAAATTGGGACGCTACTTTGATTTCTGATTGTCTGTGAAATGGATTGGATAGGATAGGATAGGATAGGATAGGATAGGATAGGATAGTTTAGGGTGGGATTCAAGAATTTTTACTACTGAGTTCTGTGGGTGTGGTGTGGTAGGCATGGCAAGAGAAGGATACTGTAAAATCTCTAGTCAGAGGTGGTATTTTCTGGTTCTCTGAACTACTCAAAATTTCCACTACCAGTTCTCCAGAACTGATCAGAACCTGCTGAATACCATGTCTGGATGGGATAGGGTGGGATGGGATGGGATAGGATGGAACGGATTGGAGTGGAATGGAATGGAATGGAATAGAATAGAATAGAATAGAATAGAATAGAATAGAATAGAATAGAATAGAATAGAATAGAAACAGAAACAGAAACAGAAACAGAAACAGAAACAGAAACAGAACGGAAAAGAATAGGAATAGGAATAGGAATAGGAATAGGAATAGGAATAGGAATAGGAATAGGAATAGGAATAGGAATAGGAATAGGAATAGGAATAGGAATAGGAATAGAACAGAGGTGGAAGGAACCTTGGAGGTCTAGTCCAAGCCTGTGCTTAAGCAGGAAACCCTATACCAGTGGAGGCAAACCTTTTTGGCACCGAGTGCTGAAATGAGAGTGTGCGCTCACCAGAATCCAGAAGAGCATCTTCCTGATGCAAACGCAGGGGATCACTGGAAACTGGAAGCTTAGCTTCCCGGCACACGCATGCATGCCAGCCATCTGGTCTTCTGGTTTCTAATGCGCATGCTGCACGAAGACCAGCTGGTGCATCAGAACCCAAAAGAGCAACTGGCGATGGCTGGTGTGCCCACCAGGCATGGCATACATTCGCCATCATGGCCCTATACCATTTCAGACAAATGGTTGTCCAATCTCTTCTTGAGATTCAGAGAGTCAGACATTTCTGTCCCCACATAGGTATCCAAGCTGCAAATCCAACAACAAAACACAGTGGATGATCAGAGGTCAAAAATATATATATTTATTCACAGTAACATTGGATGATAGCCGTGAAGGACTGCTCCTCTGATGCCCTTCTAATAGATTTTTAATTTAAAGATTTGGGCAGTTATTATCAATAGAATATAATATGTTAGTTTATTACAATAAGGAAGTTATGAATATGAATATTTTTATCCTGTGCAATATTTCCTTCCTTTGATATTCTTTAATTTCATTAAAACAGATGTTTCCTCAGCTATAGCTAACCACAATGTATATATTTTCCTATACACAAGCTATATGTCTTCCTTTATATTAGTTTTGCCACATTAAATGCTCGTTTATTTATAATACCAGAAGCCAGCCTTTTGCATTTATAAAATAGCATTATTACTGCCTATATGATTCTCCATCACACCTTCATTTTAAATTTATTGAAAAATATATAAGGAAAATATTCCAACAGCGCAGGTAAATATAAAAACTCCAAAGTGTCTGGATTGCCTCCAGCGATGAAGTTCTCACAACTTCTGAAGCAACTTCTGCTCCATGGGTTGGGTGTTTAATGCCTGGACAGTTAAACATTTGGGATAGCTGATATTTACAGCTGATCCTGAAACCTGAAACAGGGACATGCAAAATATTTGGACTTCCCGACTTCAAAAGTGCCATTTTGAGTGTCCTAAACAACACAATGCAGGTGATTTGAAAATTTCCTTCTGAGGTCAGAAAAAAACTTAGTTCTAAGACTGAAACCAAAATTAGCAGTTTCATTTCTGCTCTGAGCCCTGATGTCGCGTTGCTTTTATGTGGGTAGGTATGTTTGTATTGCCTCGGTGAATACTTTTGTGTCTTAAGACAATGTTGAAAGTCATCCTTGCAATGAAGAAGCAACAGGAACCTTTCACCACAAGCTCACTGCAAGTTATAGAAGACTTCTATTTCATTTGTCGGGGCTTGAAAGGAAAAAAATATAATTATATGGTCATTTTTTTACTGCCAGAACACTGGCCCACATTAAAAATGAAATTCTATTGTGTGCTATCATTATACATATATACACATGTTATATACATATATAAATATAGCTATATACATACATAAATATAAATATAAGATACATAAATTACACTTAGGCAAGAAAAACCCAAAGTACACATACAGACTGCATGAAACTAGGCTTAATAGCAGTAATTGTGAAAGGGATCTTGGAGTCTTTGGACAACCAGTTAAATATGAGCCAGTAGCGTGTGGAGGCAACCAAAAGAGCCAATGCAATCCTAAATTGCATTAACAGACGGATACAGTCAAGATCAAGGGAGGTACTAATACCACTCTATAAAGCCTTAATAAGACCACTTAGAATACTGTATCCAATTTTGGCCATCACACCATAAAAGATGTTGAGACTCTGGAAAGAGTGCAGAGAAGAGTAACCAGTATGATCAGGGGACTGGAGGCTAAAACATATGATGAACAGTTGCAAGAATTGGGCATGGCCAGTCTAGTGAAGAGAAAGACCAGGGGAGATGTTATGTCCTGGGCATGGGTGCAAGGAACGGAGACGAGACATCGGATGGTGACTTCAACTCTTTATTAACAAGAAAGAAAGGAGCAAAATATCTGGGCAGCAGTAGCTCTTTTATAGAGCTTGCTGCCGTCAAACAACCAATGAACTGAGTCTATCGCTTTCACAAGCATCCAATCAGGGGTTCCCGTGAACCGCCAATCAGACTGGCCAAACCTTACCAATCATGACTTGCTTTCTATGGGCCAATGAGAATTGCAGGATTACAAGCCTGCTGTAAGACGAAGCTGTAGAGGGTTGTATCGCTGCATTGGCTTAATCCATAACACCCCTCCCCCCTTGGTTCCGTCTGAGGGGTGGGTGACATATTCTCGCAAATAGGCAGACCGTCTTACCTGTCTGCTCGACCTGCGCTGTTCCACCGGGTTCTGTCCCAGTTCTGGTTCTGGTTCTGGTTCTGGTTCTGGTTTCGGTGGGCTTCCAGCTGGGTTAGATGGTGAAGATTGTGGTCCCGGGTTACTTTCGTCAGCGCTGTCTTCCGGGTTCCCTGGATCCGCCTCAGTCGCGGTGCTGTCGCGTGGCGAGGCCGTTCCCTGGCTTGGTTCTCCCTCAGATGTTGAGTATCCCCTGGGCTGTTGAGTTTTGATTTCTTCTTCGTCCTCCTCCATGTTCCTTCCCCCCCCCCAGCTAGACTATTCCTAAATGGCTTGAACGTGTCATTGGTTGCGCTGACTGGCCAACCCCATTCTACCCAGCTGAAGACTCATGCCAAAACAGGGTCCTTTTTTGTCTCTAAGGCTATGTCTCGAGTGGTTAGTGGCAGCGATTTGAGGGTTTCGATTTGTAATATGGTTACAGTTGGAGCAGGGTCCTCTATAATGTCTGGTAGTGGGAACGGCTCAAAGCGTCAGCATGGGGAATGGTTTTCCCTGGGCGATGTTGCAATCGGTAATGGTAGGCGGCTAAAAATTCTGACCAACGTGTCATTCTTGGTGATATGATATGGGGAGTTGGTTTGTTTCCCACCAAAATACCAAGTAGTGGCTTGTGATCTGTAATTATGGTAAAGGGTCTCCCATATACATATTCATGGAAGCGTTTAATTGCGGATACAATAGCAAGGGCCTCTTTATCAAATTGACTATAGTTCCTTTCGGTTTTAGACAAAGTTCTCGAAAAGAATGCAATGGGTGCCTCATTTCCATTTGGTAGGACATGGCTTAAGATGGCTCCTACTCCAAATGGTGAGGCATCACAGGTAACCATCAAAGAGAGAGTCTCGTTGTATTGCATTAATACAGCATCGGAGGTTAAAAGGTCTTTTATCTCTTTGAACGCTTTCTCTTTACGCCATCCCCAAACCCAAGAAGCCTTTTTATCGAGAAGTCTATGTAGGGTCTCGGCTACGGTTGCCTTCTGGGGCAAGAAAATTTTATAAAAGTTAATGAGTCCCAGGAAGGCTTGAAGTTCTGTCTTATTCCTAGGTCTTGGGCTTTTTTGATTGCGGTTAGTTTTTTTTTTGGTGGGGTGGATTCCCTGTCTGTCGAGAAGGTATCCCAGGAACTCCACTCTCTCTGTACAAAGTTGACACTTGTCTCATTTTACCTTAAGATCCGCGTCTTTGAATTTCTGCAGGACTTTTCTGAGTCATTGTACTAATAACTCTTTAGTGGGGGCAGCTATTAGGACGTCGTCAAAATAAGGCACAACGCCTTTTATACCTTGTAATAATCTCTCCATTAAACTTTGGAAAATGCCCGGTGCCACGCTTACTCCGAATTGGAGTCTATTGCACTTAAAAGTGCCTCTATGTGTAACTATTGCCTGGGCTTCTGCAGTTGCTGCGTCCACAGGGAGTTGCTGGTACGCCTGAGTTAAGTCCAATTTCGCAAATATTTTTCTGCCACCCAGGGAATGAAGAAGGTGTTGAACCACCGGTACTGGATAAGCGCTCTGTTGAAGAGCATGATTTAGGGTGGCCCGATAGTCCCCGCAAATTCTTAACGAACCATCTGGCTTCATGGGCGTTACTATCAGGGTTTCCCAGCGGGCGTGGTCAATCGGTTCCAATATGCCCTGGGCCATCAGTTTATTTAGCTGCTCATTGATCTTCAGTTTTAAGGCAAAAGGTACTCGACGGGGCTTAAGCCAAATGGGAGCTACATCAGGGCTGAGATTAAATGATATAGGGGTCCCCTTGTACTTGCCTAATGTTCCTGTGAACACGTCCTGGAATTCCTGAATGAAAGTCTCTTCCCAGTCGTCATTTCTGGTATGGTGTATGCCGGCTAATTCAATTCCGAGTGGGGCGAACCACTGTAACCCTAACAAGCTGGGTCAGTCATGATCGACGACAGTCAGGGGAAGCGTTGCTGTGCGGTCCTTAAAGGATACTTGGACATTGCTGGCACCAATAACTGGGATTCTGTTTCCATGGTAGTCTTTCAGGATGATTCGCTGCGTGCTGAGGTCCTGGCGGGAAATGGCAGGAATCAGCTGTTTGAGGGTTTTCCAGGATACCATCAATAGGGATGATCCCGAATCGACTTCCATCACACACGGTCGATTCTCAATAGTAACCTTTACGCGGATCTTTCTTGCATCGAATGATGAAGCGTGGCTGATGATAATGGTTTGGTGGGTCTCTTCTCGTCTCGTTGAAGAGGCAGGTGCTCGGTTTCTGTAGTAGTAGTGGTTGTTCCATTGGTGGTTCAGATGGTCCCGGTTCTCAGGAGGTTTACCTATCTCCCGATGGAGGTTGTTCTCCCTTCGATTGGGACTGGACTCTCGTCTGCTTCTGCAGACCTTCGCGATGTGGCCTTTTTTCCCGCAGTTATGGCAGAGTGCATTAAGGAATTTGCAGTCCGATCACGGATGGTTTGCCCCACAACCTGCACATTGGCGCGGACATCGCTGGTTTCTTTGCTCTCGTTCCAAGCGGAGCCGGTTGACCTCCTCTTCGTCACTGTCTGAGGATGACTCAAGGTCTTCGTGATGGGTAGTGGTAGCGTGCTTCTCAGTGGCGAGTGGAATCTCGTCGGCGAGTTGGCGAAGCGGTGCGTTCGCTCGGCGCATTCGAGCGGCTGACTTCCTGGTTGCTTCTGCGGCAGTAACGTCGGTGATGACATCTGTAAGGCTGATGTCACCTTTCGCCATCAGCTTACTCTGCACATGTGGTGCATTTAATCCCAGAACTATGCGGTCTCTTAGGGCTTCCTCTAAGTTTGCAAAACCACAAAGGCTTCCTAGGTTCCGGAGGTCGGCTATGAACTTCCCAACACTCTCATCCTTCCGTTGGTCCCTCTGGTAAAATTCATGTCTTTGTATCAGTGTAGGCACTGCGGGTGTGTAATGGGCCCGGAGGATTGGGGCGAGGGTATCCCAATCCATGGTCTTCACTTCCACCGGTTTTGCCAGTGCTTTAGCCATTTTGAAAACAGCGGGGCTGCAATGAGTTAGGAACACTGCTCGTTTCTTGCCAGGCGCAGAATCTTTTAGATTGTTGGTCTCCAGGAACATCTGGAAGCGGTCTATATACAAGTCCCAGTCCTCGGTTGCTGGGTCAAATGGAGCGGGTGGTAGGGCACCGCTGGTCATCTTGTCGTCTGTTGCGTGTGCTCTTTCACCATGTGCTCTTTCTTTGTCCGATGTGTTCTAGTCAGCTCTATTGTCTCTGCATCCCATCCTCGTCACCAGTGTTATGTCCTGGGCATGGGCGCAAGAAACGGAGACAAGACATCAGATGGTGACTTCAACTCTTTATTAACAAGAAAGAACAGAGCAAAATATCTGGGCAGCAGTAGTTCTTTTATAGAGCTTGCTGCCGTCAAACAACCAATGAACTGAGTCTATCGCTTTCACAAGCATCCAATCAGGGGTTCCCGTTAACAGCCAATCAGACTGGCCAAACCTGACAAATCACGACTCGCTATCTATGGGCCAATAAGAATTGCAGGATTACAAGCCTGCTGTAAGACGAAGCTGTAGAGGGTTGTGTCGCTGCGTTGGCTTAATCCATAACAGGAGACATGATAGCAGTCTTCCAGTATTTGAGGGGTGCCACAGAGAGGAAAGGGTCAAGCTATTTTCCAAGGCACCCGAAGGCCAGACAAGGAATAATGGATGGAAACTGATCAAGGAGAGATTCAACCTGGAAATAAGGAGAAATTTTCTGACAGTGAGATTTTCTGACAATCAACCAATGGAACAGCTTTCCTTCAGAAGTTGTGGGAGCTTCATCACTGGAAGCTTTAAAGAAGAGACTGAACTGCCATCTGTCAGAAATGGTGCAGGGTCTACTTGGGCAGGGGAGTTGGGCTAGATGACCTACAAGGCAGGGGTGGGATTCAAATTTTGTAACAACCGGTTTTGTGCACGTGGCTAGGTGGGTGTAGATAGGTGGCATGGCCATGTGATTGGATGGGCATGGCTTCTTCTTCTTCTTCTTCTTTTTGTAGCACTCCCCCAACCATTTTTTGGGGTCTTCTGGGCCTCAGAAAAGTCTCCCTAGGGGGCATTTTTGCTCCCAGAAAGCTTCCCTGGGACTCAGGAAGGAAAAAAAAAACTGAGCAAAAAAATTGCAGCAAGCCGCTGAGCTCCATTTTGGGGCCTCCTGCACCACAGGGAAGCCTCCCAGGGGGCATTTTTGCAGCATCTCCTGCCCCCCTCCATTTTTTGCCTTCCTGGGCATCAGGGGTGCCTCCTGGGGGGAGGTTGCTCCCAGAAGGCTTCCCTGGGGCCCAGGAAGGTAAACAAAGGAGGGGAGGGTGGAGGGGTGCTGTGCTCACCCCTCCATTTTTTGCCTTCCTGGGCTTCAGGGGAGCCTCCTGAGTGAAGCAATAAGCAAGGGGAATCCTGGCACAGCTGATGGTCGGGAGGGGAAAAAAGAAATACCATAAGGAGTGACTGGGCGGGAAAGAACACAGTCAGCAATGTTGGGTATGCGCGCAATGTTGCACATGCACATTAAGGATTGACTGGGTGGGGAGAGGAAGGATGGGTAGAGAAGGGCCAGCCAGGGGCACAATTTACTGGTTCTCCAAAATGCGCAGAATCATAATGTAAGAGGAAAACATGAATAAAATCCATTGTGTATTGTGTAATTGTGACTCAAACTTCAAAACTGCGATTTTGATACTTTTCTACTGCAAGAGGGAGAATTGAAACATTGAACAATCACACGTTGTGCTCTGGGAAAATATGTATGTGTTAGGAAGCATCTAACTTCCTGATGTCCCATATTTGGTGATGAATTGTATACTGAAATTCAATAGGTAGATTGTAAACCAAGCTATCATAGGATGGGTAGGTTAGGGTATAAAATAGAATGCAAACTTTGCTCTGGGTTCCTCCCACCTGCCAGGGCAGGAACCCGTTTCTGCAGAAATGCTACAATAAAGCTGTTTTCCTTGGATTAATATCGAATCTTTGGTGGTTTTTCAAGCCCCCACCCCACAATTTGGCGAGCCAGCCAGGAGCCTCAATGGTGGTCTTCTGGAAGCCGGGGACTAGGTGAGTAGTGGCCACAACCTCCCATTGAGAGGTGCCTCCTCCCCGAATTCTGGTCGGCTCCAGAGGCGACTGGAAATCCAGACAATCCTTGGAAACAGCGTTTTGCCGGCTGATAGTCTGGGACTATCGAAAAGATAATAGAGGAAAGCCTGAGTTGGGAATGCCTACACATCCACTACCTCGGAGGTCTGGAGTGATCAGGTAAAACTTTGTTCCTTTCATTTGCAGTCAGAAAAAGAAAAGGGGGGGAAGAGGTCCTTGAACTCCCTGGGGGAATCCAGCGTCTGCTGGAGGATTAGGACTAGGAGTCTGAAAGAGAGGGGTCCTTAAACTCTCTGGGAGAATCCAGTGTCTGCTGGAGGACTGCACTGGTGAGTCAAGACTCTGGAAGAGTAGAGATGGGAAAAGGACGAAGCAAAGGTCTTGGAGACCAGGAAGAAGCTTGTCCAGGACAGGGAAAAACTGACAAAGGCAGGAAATCAATTCCGGTAGATTTGCCCCTGGGACAGCTACTCCAGCAGTAGGTTCTCCCCGAATCTAAAGGAATTCACCAGACATCTTGAAAAGAAAAACATGATTTATTTTTGTCGAGACCGATGGCCAAAATATCCTCTGATTGATCCTAAATTTCCATATCACTGGAGTCCTGACGGGGAAACCAGTACCTATTGGATAATCAAATTGAGAGACTATATTCTCCAACACAAAATGACCACTCAAATTGCATACATAGCATGTGAAATTTGAAGGTCCTGTCCCTTCAATCGGGGGTCAATACATGTCTCAACAAAAAGACAATGAGAGTGAGACGGTCGATTGGCTGCAGAGTCCGCCGCCCGCAAATCCTAATTTGAATAATGCGCCCACCAACGTTCCTATGACACCACCGCCATTGCCGGTGGCACAACCCCCTCCTCAGCCGCCCCATCTGTGACTGAGAAAAGAAGTGGAACAGTTGAGAAGAGAAGTGTTCAAAATTTTCCCTTCAGAGAAAAACCTGAAGTGGATGCATTTCCTCTTAGGGAAGTTCCTAATGGGATCAATGCTGCAGGCAACCTGGTGACAGTCTTTGTGGCTGCCCCCAGAAAACCAGCCAAGTTGCGAGAATTGAAAAAGACTCTTCCAAAACTTCATGAGAATGCTCATGAGGTGGTTGAACAGTTAGAACTACAGAGACACTGTAAAAACCAGACAGAAGTCACAGATGATGGTTGCAGCTGTGCAGGCTGCAGCTAAGAATGAGGTGAAGAAAAGTGTGGATTGTGTAAGGGGGGCAATGGGAGGCCAGGGTGAGAGAAGGTGAGGTGGAATGCAAGGAAGCTTCAGAGGAAGAGGTTTCAGAGGGATGGGAATGAGACAGCCTGGAATGGATAGAAGCTGCTTTAGGTGTGGGAAGGAAGGACACTTTACACGTGAGTGTCCTACCAACCGGGAGGAGAGGAGTTATGCATTGTATGATTAGAGTTGTTCCGGCTCCTTTAAGAGGACCTGTGGGGAGCCATTGGTAAACATTTCAGTGGGTCCTGACCATCAGGAGCGGCTGTTCCTGATAGACACCGGCGCAAGCCGGACTTCTGTGTGTGACCCGATAAAAGGTGCACATAGATCAAGGAAAATGATGAAAGTAGTGGGGGAGAGTGGAAAACCACAGGATGTGAGGGTGTTTGAACAAATCAGACTGGAAATAAATGAAGTGGTGACTGAGGCTGCTGGAGTGAATTTGCTAGGGAGAGATCTGTTGCCTGTGTTTGGTATCCAGCTGTGGGATACTGGGAAGGGAGTAAGGATGTGGAAGATGACTGTGGAAGATGAGAGAGCAATTTCAGATGAGGTCTGGGCAGGAGGAGAGAAGGCAGGGCGAATGAACATTCAGCCGATTAATATTCAAGTGCAGCCTGGGGTGACAAAGCTTTGGACCCCACAATATTCAATGAGTAGAAGGGGGAGAGAGGGGTTGATCTGAAGGATGCCTTCTGGGCATGCCCCCTTGAGGAGGGAAGTAGAGACCTGTTTGCATTTGAATGGAATGATCCTGAGAGTGGAAGATTTGGACAGGCTTTGGAAAGTTAGTGTCTTTTATGTTGATTCAATATGTGGATGATTTGTTGCTGACTGGGGAGAAAGAGAATGAGGTCAGAGCAGTATCTGTAGCTTTGCTAAATTAGCTGAAGGAGCAGGGATTGACAGTTTCAAGGGAAAAGATCCAGTTTGTGGAAAAGAAGGTGAAATAAAGCTCTTGAATTGCAGAGTTTGGGTGGACCAATACACTGTGTTAGCCCAATTCTTGCACAGGAAGCTGATAGGAAAAGGAAAGAGTATAGAATGGTTAGAGGGAGATGATGAGAGATGTGAAGTTTTAAAGAAGGCATTGTCATCCGCACCGGTTTTGGCTTTGCCCAATTTGAAGCTCCTATTTCATCTGTATGTGTCAGCAGCTCAGGGAACGGGACTAGGAGTGTTGGCACAGAAAGTGGAGGGGGGGAACGCAATACCAGCCCATCGCTTTTCTGAGCAAAACTCTGGAGCTGGTGGTGAGAGGATGGCCGGTGTGTGTGCAGGCTGTGGCTGCTACAGCTATGTTGGTGGGAGAGAGCAGGAAATTAACCTTTGGGGGGGGGGGCTTGTAGGGCATTCACCCCACCAGGTTACTTCTGTTACTTCAGTTGGCAACAACTTGGATGACAGAGGGGAGGATTCTCAAATATGAGACCATTTTGAGAACCAGCTCTGATGTAGTGATTGGGACAGACAGGAATTTGAATCCAGCAGAATTCTTAGAAGGAAGAAGACAGGAGTGGGAAGCTAAGGATCATGATTGTTTGTTGCAAGTAGATTTGATGACAAAAGTGAGGGAGTATCTGGAAGAAAATCCTTTGAAAGGAGGGGAGAGATGGTTTGTGGATGGATCAAGCAGGGTTAAGGAAGGAAAGAGGAAGTCAGGATTTGCAGTCGTGACAGGAGAAGGGGAGGTCATAGAAAAAGGCTCCCTTCCTTCATGGTCTGCACAAAAGTGCGAGTTGTTTGCTTTGAAGAGAGCCTTGGAATTGGCTGAAGGAATTGATGTGACAATTTGGACTGATTCCAAATACTCCTGGGGTGTGGTCCATACCTTTGGTAAGATCTGGCAGGAGAGGGGTTTTATCAGGGCTGATGGGAAACAAATTGAACAATTACAGCTTGTGGAACAGGTTTTGGGGGCCCTGCAACTGCCAAATCAAGTGTCAATAGTACATGTGAATGCTCATCAGAAAGGGAATACTCCAGAGGTAGTTGGAAACAGGTGGGCAGACAAATGGGCAAAAAAGCTGCAGGGGAAATAAAGCTGGTAATGGCATTAATTCCCTTGCTAGAAATGGAAGAGGATGAGGATTGGAAACCTGAGGGAAAAGAGAAAGATGATTTGGAAAAAGAAGGGTGTACATTAACTGAGGATGGGTGGAGAACTTCAGAGGGGGTGAGAGTGGTTCCCGTGAATGTAATGAGAGGAATTCTGGTGAAGGTACATGAGGAAAGACACTGGGGAATGGAAGCATTGGTGATGGCTGTAAAACCACATTTTTGGAGCCCAAAGATGTGGACACTAGCCCAGAGTATCTGTTGGAAATACTTATTGGTGATTAAAGATCAATTGACAGGATGGGTAGAGGCATCTATCTGACTAGAAGAGCCACAGCATCCACAGTAACCAAGATCCTATTAGAACAAATCATTCCACGATATGGGATGATGGAAGCTATTGATTCTGACAGGAGGACACATTTTACACAAAAAGTGTTGCAATCTGTGATGGGAGCTATTGGGGTGAAATGGGATTTGCACACCCCTTGGCAGTGCAAAAGTGGAAAGGGAGAACGGGGAATTGAAGAGACATTTGGCCAAATTACAATTAGAAAATGGGTTACCATGGACAAAGAACTTATCCTTGGCACTCCTTAGAATTAGAACATGCCCAAGGAAAGATACTGGGGTCTCCCCTTTTGAAATGTTAATGGGGCGACCCTACCTGGCCAGACTGGGAGATCCTATACCTGAATTTAAAGATTTGTTTCTGAGAAAATATTTGCAGACACTGTCCAGGTCTTTGTTTTCTCTTCATAAACAGGGATTGTTGGCACAACGACCACAACTTGCAGGAAGCCAACACCCCTATGAAACTGGAGAACCCCTATAAAACTTGGAGAAGTGAGAAGCTGCAACCTAGCTGGGAAGGCCTGTACCAGGTGCTGTTGACAACTGAATCTGCAGTTCACACTCGAGAAGGAGGCTGGACGCATTACAGCAGAGTCAAGAAGGCACCAGATCCAAATTCTACATGGAGGGGAGTTCCAGTGGACGGTCAGCCGCTGAAGCTCACCTTAAAAAGATGAAGAGGATTGGACCCTGGACTGAGCTAACCACATTGATGATAGTACTGATGATTGCATCAGAAGGACAGATTCCATATATTGGACCAGCTGGAGACTTGGGGACGGATTTATGGGAAGACAATACATACATGAAGGATTTGAAGAAGGTATCACAAGCATTGAACATAACTAACTGCTGGATGTGCATGCACATGCCAGGGAAGACAGGGGAGGGTTTAACATTACATGCAATCCCACTAAGTCAACAGGATTTGAGACCAAAGGGAAATACATTTGAACAGACTCCTATGAAAAGAAACCTATCCGGGAAGGTATTTGTCCATTTGAGAGAAAAAGCATATGTATGTTTCAAGAGAAATGTATCCAAAGGAGTGGATTTGGGTGATTGGGAAAAATGCAACAAAACTTTTGATATGCCTTTATCTTGTAGTAACCACAGTTATTCTAACACTCATCATCAATTGAGTTATTTTAATCACGACCAATACCAGATGTGTATGTATTTTGAAGATATAATCAATTGGACTCGGACTTCGAATCAAACGTACGCCATGGAAAATTTTAGGTGGGTGTTGTGTGGGAAACATGAGTATAGAGAAATGTCACCGCGTTGGAGTGGGATTTGTACCATGGGATACATGATACCAGTAATATATAAATTGAATACCTTACCCCAGGGACGGATTCGGAATAAAAGAGAAATCAGTTCAGGACTAATGCTGGGGGGAAGGTTGAAAACACAGATAGCACAGGGAGTGCTGGCACCGTTGGGAGTAGCCATGAATTAAGAGATTTACATATTCTGAATAACTTTACAGTAGCTATGTTTAATGATACTATCAAGACAATCAAAATGCTCAACACGGAACTTTCTGAAGTTAGAAAAGTGGCTTTGTAAAATAGATATGCATTAGACATTGTATTAGCTGCAAAAGGGGGTGTGTGTGCTTTGATTGATTCCCATTGCTGTGTATATATCCATGATTTCCAACCCAATATTACAAAAATAGTGCAAACGATGGAGGAATGCATTCGTTCTAATTCATTATTACAAAGAGGTGATTCCTCATTTCCAGATTTGTGGGGGGCATTATGGTCTTGGCTTCCCAGCACTGCTTGGTTGAGATCAACAATCATGGGAATTATATTAATTATTATATGCTGTGTGATGTTGTGTTGTTGTGTTCAGTGTTTCCCTGGTGTAATAGCAATGTGTGGAAGATTAGGGAAAACTTTAGGTTCAAGATCCGGGAAGCAGGAGGAAGAACCTCTGATGATGTTTCAGAAGGAGATGGCTCTGAAAGAGGCTGGGGATCTGTTGCGTGAGTTTGAGTCAAGAATGTAAGCAGAAAAGGGGGGAATTGTAAGAGGAAAACATGAATAAAATCTATTGTGTATTGTGTATCTGTGACTCAAACTTCAAAACTGCGAGTTTGATACTTTTCTACTGCAAGAGGGAGAATTGAAACATTGAACAATCACACGTTATGCTCTGGGAAAATCTGGGAAAATATGTATGTGTTCGGAAGCATCTAACTTCCTGATGTCCCATATTTGGTGATGAATTGTATACTGAAATTCAATAGGTAGATTGTAAACCAAGCTATCAAAGGATAGGTAGGTTAGGGTATAAAATAGAATGCAAACTTTGCTCTGGGTTCCTCCCACCTGCCAGGGCAGGAACCCGTTTCTGCAGAAATGCTACAATAAAGCTGTTTTCCTTGGATTAATATCAAATCTTTGGTGGTTTTTCAAGCCCCCACCCCACAATAACAACCAGTTCTATAGAACCACTCCGAATTGGTAGAATCCCACCCCTGCTACAAGGTCCCTTCCATCTTGTTAATCTGTTAATATTATATTGTTTAATATATACCTGCATGATAGATAGATAGATAGATAGATAGATAGATAGATAGATAGATAGATGGATGGATGGATGGATGGATGGATGGATGGATGGATGGATGGGTGGGTGGGTGGGTGGGTGGGTGGGTGGATGGATGGATGGATGGATAGGTATTACAGATAGTCCTCAACTTACAGCAGTTCATTTAGTGACAGTTCAAAGTTACAATGGCACTGAGAAAGGTGACTTGACCGTTTTTCACATTTATGACCGTTGCAGCGTCCCCATGGTCACGTGATTTACATTCAGATGTTTGGTAACCTACTCACATTTATGACAGTTGCAGTGTCTCAGAGTCACGTGATTCCACTTTTGTGAAGCAAAGTAAAATGGAGAAACCAGATTCATTTGACAACCGTGTTACTAATTGAAGAACTGCGGTGATTCACTTAACAAATGTGGGGAGAAAAGTCATAGAGTGGAGCAAAACTCACTTAACAAATTTCTCACTGAACAACATACATTTGGGGGGGTCCATTGTGGTCGTAAGTTGAGGACTACCTGTAATCACTGTCTATTTTAAATATGTAGCAGAAAGAGGAAAGTTGAGAGTTCACAAGGTTGATGCTATATAGGGAACAAAACTGTGTCAACTAGTAAAGCATTCCTGGCTTGCTCTTGAGTTGCCATAAGGAGGAGGGTGGGGGAGATCTGATGGAGCAGTTCAGTTGCTATGACCAGAAGCACATTCCACACATACCTTTATTCAGATTGTGTCCTGGGTTACCAGAGCCAGCCGGAGAGGCGTGTTTTCTACAGCCTCAGAAAGTGCTTTATTGGAGAATGTGATTTATGATACACCCTGGGAGGAGGGGGGGAATAGGGTCATAGATGGGCAGTAAATTATATAGGGCAGAGCTGACTGCACTTGGGAAAAGTGCCAACATGTTGCTCCTAATAAATAATTGGACTTGTTCTGAAACTTAATTTGAGGCTCATGAATTAATTAGGGCATCCATCGGAACCCTGACACTGTGACTGAATCTGGATATTCTGCTTCGAATACCACAGAGCCTCCTCCCAGAAGGTAACAAGTAAACAGGCTGTGAAGAGGACATGTAACATCCGAGACTATCCTGCGCACTTTGCTGAAGCATCACTTATATCAGTGAAGGCTAAGCTTTTCAGCACACAGTGCCCAAAGCGCAAGCGCGCATCCCCACATGCAATGTGTGGTTTTTGTTATGAACTAATAAAACACTTAAATAAAGTTTATCAAAAGCTTTAGAAAATAGCAGGGTTCTAGCCCTGCACTTCTGATTGGCCGATAATAGCGATATTGGCTTTTTGGGCATCTAAAAATATCAAAGCCATTTATTTTTCCGGGTGTGCCTCATAATATTCCAATGTGTCCAGGATTACCCTCATATTGTCTTTAATCTGTCTCTTTGGTAAAAATCCATTCTGATCAGAGTGAATAAAGTTATTTAGGTATTTTTTAAGCCTTTCTGCCAAGATTGAAGCAAAGATTTTATAGTCTGCATTCAATAAGGAAATAGGTTTATAGTTCTTAATTTGTAATGGGTCAACCCCTTCTTTTGGAACAAGTGAGATTTATGTTATTACTATTGGAACAGATGGGCTTTGCTAGAAAATTTATCCAAGCAATAGAAGCCGTATATTATAAGCAAATGGCAAAAGTAATGATAGATGGAGAATTCACAGACTCTATTAATATTAAAAAAGGTGCAAGACAAGGATGCCCATTGTCTCCTTTGTTATTTGTATTGACTTTGGAAGTCTTAAATAGAAATATTAGAGAGGATATAAACATAAAAGGAATGAAAGTCAAAAAGGAGGAATTCAAATTGCAAGCCTTTGCGGATGACTTGGTCTTTATTTTGGAAGACCCTTTAGAGACAGCTTTAAAACTATTGGAAAAGATAGTGACATATGGTGAGATGGCTGGTTTAAAAATAAATAAAGACAAAACAAAGATTCTGACAAAGAACATGTTATTAAGACAAAGAGAAGAGCTGGCAGATTTATTGAAAATTCAAGTTACGAACAAAGTTAAATATTTGGGGATATATTTGACGTCAAGATGTACTACACTGAAAGAGAATAACTATATTAAACTTAAACAGCAGATAGCATCCGACCAGAAAAAATGGGAAAACCTACAATTGTCATTGATAGGTAGAATTTCAACAATTAAGATGAATATATTACCCAGAATTTTATATTTGTTCCAAACAATACCAATTAGGTTAAGTAATGATTACTTTGAAGAATTAAATAAAATTGTGTTGAAGTATATATGGCAAGGCAAGAAAACAAGAATAAAATTAAAACTTTTACAGGGTGCTAGAATTAGAGGAGGATTTGGCCTTCCTAATTGGGAGTTGTATTATCAAGCTGCAAACTTTATGTGGGTTAAAGAATGGATAACATTAAGAAAGACTAGATTTTTGGCATTAGAAGGTCATGATTTATTATTGGGTTGGCATGCTTTTTTATGGTATAAGGGAACTAAATCACAGGGTTATTTTAGAAGGCATTATATACGGGAATCATTATGGTTGAATTGGGAGAAAATTAAGAAACAATGTTATTTGAAAATTCCAGTTTGGTTATCAACTATTGAAACTTTTTCGTATCCTATAACTTATAAGAAGGAACAAACAGATATGGGGAAATATTGGATGAAAAGGGTGAACTTAAAATGATGCAAAATTTAGAAGAACAAGGTATAAAGATGAATTGGTTTTCATATGCGCAAATACATGCAAGGTATCTTAAAGATTCTAAAAGAGAAGGATTTTATGATAAATTGACTGATTTAGATAGGATTTTGACAGGTACTGATGAAAAAGTGATTAAAAAACTATATAGTTATTTGTTGGAAATTAAATTAGAGGAAGAACAAGTTAAAGAAAAAATGATTGCTTGGGGGAAGAATGTTGGATATGGGATTGATTTAGAGAAATGGCAAAAACTGTGGTCACAAAATTATAAAATGACAATGTCAACAGCATATAAAGAAAATTTGTATAAAATGTTTTACAGGTGGCACTTTCCCCCGACAAGAATAGCAAGAATGTTCAAGAATAAATCTGAAAAGTGCTGGAAATGTCATCAGATACCTGGCTCATATTACCATATGTGGTGGACTTGTGAGGAGGCCAGGAAATACTGGACTAGAATTCGCATATGGCTGGAAAAAATGACAAAGAAACACATAGATTTGAAACCAGAGATTTTTTTATTGGGAATCGTACCTGATATATATAATAAAAATTTAAAGTATTTGATTGTAAATGTATTAACAGCGGCTAGGATTGTATTTGCTAAACATTGGAAGAGTGAGAAAATACCATTAGAGGAAGAAATTATTAAGAAAATATTGGAATGTGCTGAAATGAGCAGATTGACATTTGAAATTAGAGAACAAGAAGATAAACAATTTTATGAAGTTTGGGATCTTTTTTTATTAATGGTTAGATAATACAATATAATAATAAAATATTTAGATATTTAGGAAATAATGAATACATAATTTTTCTTGGTTTTGATAAATTTTTAGAATATTTTATTAAGATAGATTTGGTATGATTCTATGATTTGTTATAAAATAATTTAACTTAATTATAGTTATCTCACTTAAGTATGAATTAGTAAAATTATAGTCAAATGATTGTTCAATAATGATATTGGGATATTTTACTGATGATTGATATTGTGTTATTATGTAATATAATTATTTTGATGACGATGAAATGGATGCACAAAAGGGAGTGGTAAACCAACTGATACACTGTAAATTTATGAAGAATGACATATAATTTTTTTTTATGTTATGTTTTATGTCTTATATGTTTTTTGTTTGTTGTTAAAATCAATAAAACTTTTATAAAAAAAAAAAATAGCTATTTCGGATTGGTCCATTCAGGAGAATCTGATTGGCTGTTAACGAGCCACTCTCAGTGGTTAAGAGGGTTAACACTCCTCATCTTTTATTGGTTACTAGAGCAGCAGCTTGCCTATAAAAGGGATGCTATTGCCCTAGGGTTTTGCTCTGTTCAGAATGTTTAATAAAGAGTTTGAAGTTCACTTTCCACCGTCTTGTCTCCGTTCCTTGCGCCATTGCAGAACTTAACACTGGCGACGAGGATGGGATACGGAGACATCAGAGCTGACTGAACACTACAGAGCACTAAACAGAGCACGTGGCTGAAGGTGCATCAACGGCGGAAACCATGACCGGTGGCACCATACCACCCGCTCCATTTGACCCGGCACAAGAAGACTGGGACTCATACATGGACTGGTTCCAGATGTTTCTGGAGACCAACAACTTGAAGGATGCCACTACTGGGAAAAAGAGAGCGGTATTCCTGACTCACTGCGGACCTGCCATTTTTAAGATGGCTAAGGCACTGGCAAAACCGGCTGAGGTGAAATCCATGGACTGGGACGTCCTTGAGCCCCTCCTACGGGCCCACAATGCACCTACCATACCAACGCTTGTCCAAAGACATGAATTTTACCAGAGAGACCAGAGGAAAGGAGAAAGCGTTGCAGATTTCATCGCGGATCTCCGGAACCTGGGATGCCTATGTGGGTTCGCCGACCTCGAAGAAGCTCTAAGAGACCGAATAGTTCTGGGTTTAGATGCACCACACGTGCAAAGTAAGCTGATGACGAAAGGCGACATCAGCCTTGCAGATACCATCGCTGATGCTACTGCAGCAGAAGCAACCAGGAAGTCGGCTGCCCGAATGCGCCGCACCAATGCCCCGCTCCGCCAACTTGCCTGTGAAATCTCACCTCGCTTTGAGGGACATGCAACGGCAACCCACCACGAGGACCTCGAATCGTCATCAGAAAGTGATGAAGAAGTCAACTGGCTCCAGTCTGAACGAGACCAATGCCACCAACATAACCAGAGACTGCAGTATCAATGCGCAGGTTGTGGGGCAAACCACCCACGATCAGACTGCAAATTCCTCGACGCGCTCTGCCATATTTGTGGGTAGAGAGGCCACATCGGAAAGGTCTATCGAAGCAAGCTAGGATCCAGCCCACTTCAGAGGGGGACCAACTACCGCCAACCCACAGGAAGTCGTCCTCTGAATCGGGAACATTTGAACCATCAATGGAACAACCACTCCTACAGAAATAAACCATTAGCCCATTCAACGAAACGAGAAGAGGCATACCAAACCATCATGATTGGTCACGCCTCATCATTAGATGCAAAGAAGATCCGAGTGAAGGTCACCATCGAAAACCAGCCCTGCGTGATGGAAGTCGATTCAGGATCATCCCTTTCGATGGTTTCCTGGAAGACCCTTAAACAATTGATCCCTGCCGTCCGGCGGCAAGGCCTCAGAACCCAAAGAATCATTCTCAAGGACTATCAAGGAAACCAAATTCCGGTCGTTGGATCCACCCTAGTCCAGGTCTCATTTAAAAATCGTACTGCATCTTGGGAGAAGGCGGAGCTTCGTTTCGGCGATACAGCTGCGATCTCGGGGCTCTGAGATTGCAGCCGATATTTTCTCCCCTGGTCGGTCCCAATGGACCTAAACCATCCTGTAGAGACGGGGATTGAGGAGGGTACCGTCCCAGGATCCCAGAGATATCGCAAAAACTCTGGTTTGATACGGGAGAAGTCCTTTTGCTGGCCGCGGAGAGGCAGCCTCCATAGCTGCTGAAGTCGGGACAGCTCCAGAAAGAAAGTGGCTGGAAAGAAAGTGTGTCGGCTGGGTGAGAAACTTCTTTTGTGTTGTAAATTCACTGAGATTTGCAAGGGCACCCTGAACAAAGAAGAAATCTGTGAGGTTTTTTTTTTGACCGAAACTGTTTGAGCGGTGTTTTTTAAAGTGATGTCAAATTGAGGCTTGGTTTTTTTTTTTCTTTTTCTTACTTTTTTTTCTGGGGACTTTAGTGTGACTTTGTAGGTAACCAGATTGAATTTTCTTTTATATATATTTTTATGCTCCTTTTGATTTTTTAATTTTCTTTAGGATAGAGGCTCCCTTTGGCTATTTTTTTTTTCTTTTTTTTGTATACATTACTCCTCCTTTCTGGCTGGGAGGGGAAAAGAGCATTAAGAAACTTTGCAACACTGCCAACTAGAGGCTTGAAAATACTTTATTTGAATTGGAGAGAATTGTAAGAAGACTCCTTCTCAAGGACATTTCAACGTGATAAGATAGAGGGAGAGCACAGCAAAATATTATTACAGGTGCTTTCCTGGACTCTTTTCAATATTTCAACACTTGAGGCTTGGCTTTGAAGCTGCTGGAGAAGAGAGTCATAATAAGAGCCTTGGATAAATAAATAAAGTGCAGTGTGCTCTCTTTTATATATATATATATATATTTACTTGTGATATCCCTACTCACCAGCCCTTTTTTTAAAGGGAAAGCCTCAGAGTTTTTTTTCTTTTCTTTTTTTTTTCTTTTGCTTATTTTTATTGGGACTTCTTTGCTCTTTCTATCCATGTTTTTGGACCACTTTGTTTTTCTTTTTTGATTATTGAGACTTCTCAATTGGATTAAGGTGAAGGAATTTTTTCTTTTCTTTTTGCTTTTTTTTGCTCTTAATCAATATTATTATTTTCGGGTTTGTTTGTTTTTTTCCTTTCTATTTTTCCTTTTTTATGGTGGACTACTTCGTAATTGGATTAGGGTCTAGAAGAACCTGAAGATCTTTCTTCTTCTTTTTTTCCTTTTTCTTCTTTGGTTTTGGGCCTTTTACTATTGGATTTTTTCATTTTGGATTATAATTGGCTACTCTACCAGTTGGATTAAAAGTCAAAAAGAATTTGAAGCTTTGGAAGCATTAAAATGAGCAGGAAACCTATACCATCTGGCATTTCTACTTCTACTTCTGCTTCCCCACCAGCTGGAGGGCAACGTTTAATTCAGACAATGTTGAAGCAAGATAAAGAACAAGAAAGAGTAACTTTACAGATGATTATGCAAGGAATCCAAGATCTTAAGACAAAATCAGACACCATTGAACAAAGAATAGAAAATATTGAACAAAGAACAGAGAAGACTGATGAAAAAGTGGAAAATATTAAACAAATGATGGTCAAGTATGAGGAGAGATCCAAAAACTTGAGGAAGAAGGAAAACAAAGAGAGGAGAAGATTGGAAATATTGACAGTAGATTAACAGCGGTTGAACAAGAAAAAAGTGGGATGTTGAGGTGGGAGGGAAAGGTCAGAATTTTATCTCAGATTTCAAAATATAGAAGAGGAAAAAGGAGAAAATTTGGTTGCGATAATGATAGAAATTTTGGCAGATGCTTTGGAAATTACAGAGGAAAAGATGATGGATGGAGTAGATGACGTATATCGAGTCTATACAAGGTATGCGATGAGAAATAAATTACCCAAGGAAGTCCATATTAGATTTACCAAAAAATCCATTAAAACGCAAATATTACAAGTAGTAAGAGAGAAAACATTGAAATACAAAGGTAAAGAGGTTGTGGTTTTAAAACAAATACCTAGAAGAGTGAGAGAGATGAGAAGAGAATATCGATTTCTGACCAAAATGCTACTGGAAAACGAAGTGAATTATAGATGGCTGATTCCAGAAGGACTAATGTTTACGTGGCAAGAGCAGAGACATAGAATTGATTCAATTGAGAAAGCAGAACTTTTCCATGCAGAATTTTTTGGAGGAAGAAGAGAGGAGGCAGAGAAAGAGGTCTCATTAATTGAGTTTCAAGAGGAACAACTGGAGACTGAAAAAGAGAAAGGAGCTGTAGGTGGACAGGTGGATAGTAAAGAACTGCGTGAAGTGAGATCCACGAGAGCTGTTAGACCTCAATATAAAGCATAATCATGGAAGAAAAAAAACTGATCACAATGAATATAAATGGACTTAATTCAGCTGTTAAAAGAAGGAAAATTTTTCATAAATTAGAGAAATTAAAATTTGATATAATTTGTCTACAAGAAGTTCATATTAAAAAACAACATGAACAATTGTTAGTACAGCCAAAACTGGGGAAAATATTTACTTCTTTGACTCAATGTAAGAAAAGAGGAGTGGTTCTATACATTAAAGAGGCTATCCCAGCAAAACTGATCTACACGGATGAAGACGGAAGAGTATTAATGGTAGAAATAATGGACAATAATATAAAAATACTCTTGATTGCAATTTATACTCCGAATGATAAACAAGAATGATAAACAAGAAAAAGCTACACATGAAAATAATTGGACTGGACTATGTTAATATAATTATGATGGGAGACTTTAATGGAATTGTGGACAATAAATTGGACTACATAGCAATAACAACAAAGCAAAATAGAAAGACTCTCCCTAAATCTTTTTTTAAAATGACAGACGAACTAACTTTAAAAGATATTTGGAGAGAAAGAAATGTTAAAGCTGAACAATATACTTTTTATTCAAATAGACATTTATCATGGTCCAGATTAGATATGATTTGGATCTCAACAGAATTAATATCCAATATTCAAGAAACAAATATTGAAACAAGTACTTGGGCAGATCATAGCCCAATGACAATTAAATGGAAGGGACAAAAAAAAAGATCGAGATGGACATTAAATAATGCTATTTTAAAGGAGAAAGATTTTATACAATGGATGGAGAAGGAATTGGCTTTTTTCTTCAGAGAAAATAAAAAAGAAGATACTTCAACGCAGAATGTTTGGGATACAATGAAGGCATACGCTAGAGGTTTGATAATAGATTATACAAGAAAAAAGAATATTAGGAAAAGGCAAGCTTCTAAGGCCTTGGAAGACGAGTATAAAAGACTTGAAAAAGAATTACAGAAAATGCCACAGAAAAAAGATGTTAAATTGATGTTGGATGTAATTAAAGATAAAATGGAATTAATAGAGAAAGAAGAATTGGCACAGAAAATCAGAAATTCTAAACAGAATTACTTTGAAGATGCAAATAAACCAGGTAGATGGCTAGCATATAAATTGAGAAATGAGAAGGAATCAAGAAAAATATTGAAGCTAATAGATAATCAAGGCCAAGTTTGTTATGGTAATAAGGAGAAAAAAGAAATTATTCGAGATTTTTATGGGCAACTATATAAACAAGAGAATATTGATGAGGAAAAAGTCAAACAGTATTTACAGAATGCTAATTTACCGAAGATACCTAGAGAGACTGAAGAAATGCTAGAAAGCAATATAACAATGATGGAATTAAATGAAGCATTTAAGAAACAAAACAGTGGGAAAGCACCGGGTTCAGATGGGCTTCCGGCAGAATTCTATAAAACATTTCAAGAATCATTGAGCATCCCATTGTTAGAAGTCATGAATGAAGTTATGTTAAAAAAGATGATACCCAAAACATGGTCAGAGGCTTATATTACACTTATTCCAAAAGAAGAGGCTGACCCACTGCAAATTAAGAACTATAGACCTATTTCTTTATTGAATGCAGACTATAAAATCTTTGCTTCAATTTTAGCAGAAAGACTTAAAAAATATTTAAATAATTTTGTTCACCCAGATCAAAATGGATTTCTGCCAAAGAGACAAATCAGAGACAATATGAGAGTAATCTTGGATACTTTGGAATACTATGAGGCTCATCCTGAAATGCAAATGGCTTTGATATTCCTAGATGCTCAAAAGGCATTTGACAACGTGAACTGGAGATTTATGTTATTACTATTGGAACAGATGGGTTTTGCTAAAAAATTTATTCAAGCAATAGAAGCCATATATAATAAACAGACAGCAAAGGTAATGATGGAGGGGGAACTTACAGATTTTATTAATATAAGAAAAGGCACAAAACAAGGGTGTCCCCTATCTCCTTTGCTATTTGTGTTGACCTTGGAAGTGTTCAATAGAAATATTAGGGATGATAAAAGCTGTCGTGTCCGCAAAAGACACCAGGAGTCAGTGACTACGTTTCAAGCTCTTTATTAAACAGTTGTGAACCGAACCCGCGAAAAGGAAAAAGCCCGCGGCTTTTATCCTTTTCGCTGCGGCGGCCGCGGCCAATGGCAGCAATTCAAGTCTCCCACTCTTGGAGTGAGCCAATTGCGGGAGACTCCAAACGGGCCAATCAGCGCGGCTCGCCTGGCCAATCAGAAATCCCCGCGCTTTAGCCAATCAAAGCGCGGGGATTTCGAGTATGTAAATTAGGGACAGAACACCCCTCCCCTCTTGGTATAGTCCATCACGTTGCGTAGTCACGTAGGTAGGCGGGGCTCCGTCTAGTCCTACTTGACCTGCGCAACTCAGTTGCAAGCTGGATGTCGGCCGGAGCGGTCATGTTTTTGGCTGCTCCCTCTTCTGTGCGAACCGGCTGGGTGATCGGGCCGGTTCTTTCTCCGTGGCTCCCACCTGGGCCTTCCGGGTTGGTTGAGCTACGGGTTTCGCCGCTCCCGCTTGGTTTCTCCGAGTCGGTTGAGCTGGCCAGGTGGTTCTTCTCCGGTGGGGGATCGCGATGGCTGCGTTCTGGTAAGTACTGCTGGTTTATTTTTTCTTGCGTTTGTTTATTCGGGTATTCCCTCCCCCCTTGGTTCGTGTTTTGGGGATTGAGGTCTGTTGCTGTTCATGACCTGAGCTGGTCAATGTGCCGTTTCCAGGCTCGCCCATCGGTGGTTTGGAGCCGGTACGACCGTGGGCCTGTGATTTGGGTGATGACGGCTGGGATCCATAGGGGGTCCCCCGTCAGGTTTTTCGCGTAGACTAAGTCGCCGGGGGCAAATGTTCGGTATTTTGAACTTGAGTCTGGGGGCCGCTCTGGGTTGTATGTTGGGTGCAACCGGTCGAGCGGGGACCTCAGCTTCCTACCCATTAGTAACTCGGCTGGGCTTTTGTTGGTAGTGGTGTTCGGGGTGATGTGTTGTATAAAGAGGAGTTTATTTATTTTGTCGTTGATCTCCCCGTGGTCCATTTTCCGGATTGTTTTTTTGGTAAATTGTACCATCCGTTCCGCCCTACCGTTCGCCGCCGGATGCGCCGGTGCTGTTAATGCGTGGCGGATGCCCCTCTCCACCAGGAATCTCTCGAAGTCGAGGGAAGTAAACTGGGGCCCGTTGTCGGAGACGACGACGTCTGGGAGGCCGTGTGTGGAAAAGAGTTTGCAAAGTTCTTTGATAACGGCCTCCGTGGTAGTGGATTTCATGTTGCTTACCTCCAACCAGTTGGAGTAAGCGTCAACTGTTATTAGAAATGTATGCCCATTCGTGGGACCGGCAAAGTCTAAATGGATCCTGGACCAGGGCCCCCTTGGTGTTTCCCACTCCAGGATGGGTGCTGTGGGTGGGCTTGGTCTGGTCTCCTGGCATCGTCGGCACTTAGCTACCCATGCCTCTATCTGCTTGTCCATCCCTGGCCACCAAGCGTAACTCCTGGCCAGGGCTTTAGTTCTGACGATGCCAGGATGCCCCTCATGCAGCATCTCTAGGACCTTCCCTTGCAACCTGTCCGGGATGACCACCCTGTCACCCCACAAAATACACCCCTTAAGCAGCGAGAGTTCAGTCTGGCGGTTTCTGAATGTCTTAACGGATTCGTCATTGTCCCTTTCAGGCCAACCTTTTTCCACCCAATGTAAAATTCGCGCCAGACGCCTGTCCTTAATAGTTTCCCTGGCAATGTCTGATGCGGTAATGGGTAGGTTGGGCAGGTTCTCGATGTTAAGGGTGTTTATCGTTGGTGCTGGGTCAGGATCAGAGTCTGGTAAGGGCGAGCGGCTTAAAGCGTCCGCGTGCGAAATTTTCTTACCTGGCTTGTGTAACAGTTCGTAGCTGTAGGCTGCCAGGAACTCGGACCATCTTGTCATCCGGGGTGATAAAATGTTCGGGGTGGCTCGGTTTCCTGCGAGGATGCCCAGCAACGGCTTATGATCTGTCACAATGGTGAACGGGTGGCCGTAAAGGTATTCGTGGAATCGCTTAACGTCGGCAACTATAGCCAAAGCTTCTTTGTCCAGCTGGCTATAGTTCCGCTCTGGTTTAGTTAGAGTCCTGGAAAAGAAAGCGATGGGTGCTTCTCTTTTGTCGGGGAGGGTATGGCTGAGGACAGCGCCGACGCCGAAAGGTGATGCGTTGCAAGTGACAACCAAGGGCAAGGTTTCACTGAATTGAATCAGGACGGCGTCGGAGGTGAGAAGGTCTTTGGTTTTTTGGAAGGCAGCTTGCTCTCGTCTCCCCCAAGTCCAGGTTGCTGCCTTATCCAGGAGCCTATGCAAAGGCTCCGCCGCCGTAGCCTTTTGGGGTAGGAAAACATTATAAAAATTCAGCAACCCTAAGAAAGCCTGTAGTTCCGTTTTAGACCTTGGGGTGGGGGCTTCTTTGATGGCTTTCACTTTTTTAATTGTAGGGTGAATGCCATGCCGGTCTAGAAGGTAGCTCAAGAATTCCACTCGCTCTGTGCATAGTTGGCATTTTTCTCGTTTTACTTTTAGTCCCGTTACTTTAAATTTTGTTAAGACCTCCCTGAGTCGGTTTTCTAATTCGGCTTCGTTTGGCGCCGCCACTAATACGTCATCAAAATAGGGCACCACCCCCTTGATGCCTTGTAGTAAACGTTCCATCAGGCTCTGAACGATGCCTGGTGCCACGCTGACTCCGAACTGGAGTCGGTTGCACTTGAAGGCCCCCTGATGGGTAACGATGGTCTGGGCTTCCGCTGTTTTTTCGTCGACCGGCAACTGCTGATATGCCTGGGTGAGATCGAGCTTGGCAAAGACCTTGCCCCCTCCCAGTGAGTGCAGTAGGTGTTGCACGATTGGGACGGGGTAGGCACTCTGTTGCAATGCGCTGTTTAGGGTGGCCTTATAGTCCCCACAAATTCTCACGGACCCGTCTGGCTTGACTGGGGTCACTATAGGGGTCTCCCATCGGGCATGGTCTATCGGTTGCAACACCCCCTGTTTGACGAGCTTGTCGATCTGCTCGTCAATTTTTGGTTTTAGGGCGAATGGTACCCTCCTAGGTTTTAGCCGCTTGGGGGGAACCCTAGGGTCTAGGTCAAATGAGATAAGGAGCCCCTGGTACTTGCCCAGGCTTCCGTCGAAGACCTCCCGGAACTCCTGGGCTAGCCGCTGTTCCCAGCCGTCGTCGGTGACGTGGTTGACTCCTGTCAGCGCGATGTCGAGTGGGGCGAACCATTGTAGTCCCAGCAGGCTTGGATGGTCGCGATCGACGATTGTGAGTGGGAGTTGTTCGGTGTGGCCCTTATAAGTTACATTAAAGTTCTTGGTGCCCACTACCGGGACGCGGTTTCCCTGGTAGTCTTTTATAATGATTTTTTGGGCATTTATGTTCCTCTTATGGAGGGTGGGCACTAGTCGTTTTATCTCGTGCCATGCAATCATGGAGAGGTAGGATCCGGAGTCCACCTCCATCTTGCATGGTTGGCCTTCAATATGGACTTCTACGTGTACTTTTCTGGCGCCGTCGGAGATGGCGTGGCCGATGGTTACCGTCTGGTGGGTATCTTCCTTGCGCCGACTGTCGCCGCCTCTTGAGGGTCGTTGGATTCGGTCCCACCGGCCGTCCGATTGGCGATCTCTGGTCCTGGGCGGGGGGCTTTCCTTTTTTCGGTCGTGTTAGTCCCATCTGGGTGGACTGCGAGTCTTCTTTTGGCGGCAAACCCGGGCGATGTGTCCCCTTCTTTCACAATGCCTACAGATAGAGTCAAAAAATTGGCATTCTGATCGGGGGTGGTCGCCGCCGCACCCGGCACAGTTGGTCCTCAACCTACGACCTCTTCGGTTCCGTTGGTCGCCGCGCCCCGTCTGCACGCGATGTATGTCCTCCTCGTCTTCTGACGTGCTGGATGCAGACTGGAATTCTCCGTAGTGTGCGGTTGATTCGTTTTTTGGGTCGGTCGACCTTGCCGGGTTGTTGTTTCCGCCCTTCGCGTCTGATTTTCGCATGCTGTCAGCGGAAGTGCGGGTTGCTTCTGCGGCTGCAGCTGCGGTGAGGGCGTCTGCTAGGCTGATGTCGCCCTTGGCCATAAGCCGGCTCTGGAGTGCAGGGTCCCATAGGCCAAGTACGAATCGGTCTCTTAGGAGGCTGT
The DNA here is from genome assembly GCA_033807585.1 of Hydrophis major. Classification (NCBI taxonomy): domain Eukaryota; kingdom Metazoa; phylum Chordata; class Lepidosauria; order Squamata; family Elapidae; genus Hydrophis; species Hydrophis major. The sequence continues at coordinate 12,297,857 of CM066343.1, forward strand.
TCAGACCTTCGAATTCGCAGAGTCCACCTAGGCGCCTCAGCTCGGCGACGAAATCGCTCAGTTTTTCGCCCGGTTTCTGGTCGCGCCGGTAAAATTCGTTGTGCCGGATCAGGATGGGGACCTCGGGGGCGTAATGGCGCTGCAGGATAGGTTCGAGGATGTCCCAGTCCATGGCGGTTGCGTCGGCTGGCTTGGCCAATGCTTTGGCCATCTGGAATACCTCGGTTCCGCAATGGGTGAGGAAAACGGCGCGTTTTAGCGGGCTCGGGGCGTCCTTCATTCCGGTGCACTCGAGGTACATGCGGAAACGGTCTGAGAACGATTCCCAGTCCTCGGTGGCGGGGTTGAAGGGGGCGGGCGGTGCGATTTTTGCCATTTCGGTGCTGAAACTGGCTCTTGTTGGACACGGGGTTCGGTTCAGGGTCGGGATCCCATCCTCGTCGCCAGTGTCGTGTCCGCAAAAGACGCCAGGAGTCAGTGACTACGTTTCAAGCTCTTTATTAAACAGTTGTGAACCGAACCCGCGAAAAGGAAAAAGCCCGCGGCTTTTATCCTTTTCGCTGCGGCGGCCGCGGCCAATGGCAGCGATTCAAGTCTCCCGCTCTTGGAGTGAGCCAATCGCGGGAGACTCCAAACGGGCCAATCAGCGCGGCTCGCCTGGCCAATCAGAAATCCCCGCGCTTTAGCCAATCAAAGCGCGGGGATTTCAAGTATGTAAATTAGGGACAGAACAAAAGCATAAAAGGAATGAAAATTAAGAAGGAAGAATTTAAACTACAAGCTTTTGCTGATGATTTAGCTTTTATTCTGGAAGACCCGTTAGAAACAGCTCCAAAGTTATTGGAAAAGATAGAGACATATGGGGAGGTGGCTGGTTTGAAAATAAATAAAGATAAAACAAAGATTTTGACAAAGAACATGCTATTGAGACAGAGAGAAGAACTGGCAGATCTTTTGAAAATCCAAGTTACAAATAAGGTTAAGTATCTGGGGATATATTTGACAACAAGATGTAGCATATTAAAAGAGAATAATTATATTAAACTCAAACAACAGATAGCTACAGATTTGAAGAAGTGGGAAAACTTGCAATTGTCATTAATAGGGAGAATCTCAACAATCAAGATGAATATTTTACCCAGAATTTTATTTTTGTTCCAAAGAATACCAATTAGGCTTGGAAAAGACTATTTTGAAGATTTAAATAAAATTACGTTGAAGTTTATATGGCAAGGTAAAAAAGCAAGAATAAAGCTAAAGCTTTTGCAAGACGCTAGAATTAGAGGAGGTTTTGGCCTGCCTAATTGGGAATTGTATTATCAAGCTGCAAGTTTGATGTGGGTCAATATGGATAACATTAAGAAAGCATAGATTGTTGACATTAGAAGGGCATGATTTGCTGTTGGGCTGGCATGCTTTTTTATGGTATAAGGGAACTAAAACACAGGGTTATTTTAGAAGACATTATATACGGGAGTCTTTGTGGTTAAACTGGGAGAAGATTAAAAGACAATGTTATTTGAAAATTCCAGTTTGGTTATCGACTATTGAAGCATTTTCCTATCCTATAATTTATAAGAAGGAACAAACAGTTAGATATGGGGAACTTTTGAATGAAAAGGGTGAACTTAAATCGATCCAAAACTTAGAGGAACAAGGTATAAGGATGAATTGGTTTTCATATGCGCAAATACATTCAAGGTATGATGAAGATTCTAAAACGGAGGGATTCTATGATAAGCAGACTGATTTAGATAAGATTTTTATGTTTACCGATGAGAAGGTGATTAAAAAATTATATGGTTATTTACTGGGAATTAAATTAGAGGAAGAACAAGTTAAAGAAACTATGATTGTTTGGGGAAAGAATTTTGGATATGGGATTGATCTAGAGAAATGGCAAAAATTGTGGTCTCAAAATTATAAAATGACAATGTCAACAGCATATAAAGAAAACTTGTATAAGATGTTTTACAGGTGGCACTTTCCCCAGACTAGAATAGCAAGAATGTTTAAGAACAAATCTGGAAAATGCTGGAAATGTCATCAGATACCCGGCTCATATTACCATATGTGGTGGACTTGTGAGGACGCTAGAAAATATTGGACTAAAATTCGCATGTGATTGGAAAAAATGACAAAGAAACACATACACTTGAAACCAGAGATCTTCTTATTGGGAATTTTACCTGATATATATAGTAAAGATTTGAAATACCTGATTGTAAATGTATTAACAGCGGCTAGGATTGTATTTGCTAAAAATTGGAAGAATGAGAAAATACCATTACAGGAAGAAATTATTAAGAAAATATTGGAATGTGCTGAGATGAGTAGATTGACATTTGAAATTAGAGAGCAAGAAGAGAAACAATTTTATGAAATTTGGGATCTTTTTTATCAATGGCTGGATGATAAGATATAATAATAGAATATTTGGAATGCTAGACAGTAAGGAATATCTTTATTTTGCTATTTTGTTATTACTGTGTGATTTGATGCTATATTTATAAAGGGTTTTTTAGGATTGATTTGGTATGATTATATGATTTGTTACAGAATAAACTGGTTAAAGTATTGTTATCTCATAAAGCATGAATGATTAAAAGTATGGTCAAAAATTTCTTTTTTTTTTAGTGATATTAGGATATATAAGTTTGGATTGACAATATGAGTTGTTATGTAACATAATTGTAATTGAGACTACAAAATGAATGCACAAAACTGATGAACCAACTGACACACTGGATGTCCATATGAGAGTTGATGTTTTAATGTTTTGTTTGTCTTGTTTGTTTGTAGAAAATTAATAAAATCTTTAAAAAAAAAATCGTACTGCATCTTTACCATTGACCGTCGTCGACCGTGATCGGCCTAGCTTGTTAGGCCTCCAATGGTTTTCTCCACTTGGGATTGAGGTAGCCAGCATTTACCAAACCAGCAGTGACGACTGGGAGGTGGCCCTCATCCAGGAATTCCAGGATGTCTTTGCAGATAAACTAGGCGAGTACAAGGGGACCCCGATATCATTTAACCTTAACCCTGAAGTAGCCCCCATCCGCCTTAAGCCTCGTCGAGTCCCTTTTGCCCTTAAACCAAAGATTGATGAGCAGCTTGATAAATTAATAGCCCAGGGTGTTTTAGAACCAACCGACCATGCTCCGTGGGAAACCCCAATCATAACACCCATCAAACCGGATGGATCGTTAAGGATTTGTGGGGACTACCGTGCAACCCTGAATCACGCCCTTCCACAGAACGCTTAACTGGTGCTGTTGGTACAACACCTCCTCCATTCCCTGGGGGGCGGAAAAGTCTTCGCTAAATTGGATTTAGCACAGGCGTACCAACAACTGCCTGTAGATAAAAAAAACAGCAGAGGCGCAAACGATCGTTACGCACCGAGGCGCCTTTAATTGCAACCGACTCCAATTCAGAGTTAGCATGGCCCCAGGGATCTTTCAGAGCTTGATGGAGAGACTATTACAGGGTATAAAAGGGGTCGTACCATACTTTAATGACGTTTTAATTGCTGCTCCGAATAGAGAAATACTAAAGGAGTGTCTTAGACTGGTTCTCCAGAAATTTAAAGACTCTGGCCTTAAAGTTAAAAAAAATAAATGTCAACTGTGTACAGATAAAGTAGAATTCCTGGGGTACCTAATCGATAAACAAGGCATTCACCCCACCAGTTGCAAGTTAAGAGCGATCAAGAATGCCCCAAGACCCAGAAACAAGACTGATCTCCAAGCTTTCCTGGGGCTTATTAATTTTTACAACATCTTCCTGCCCCACAAAGTGACCGTAGCCGAGCCCCTACATCAGCTTCTCGACAAAAAAGAAACCTGGGTTTGGGGGCACCAAGAGGAGCACGCGTTCCGACAAGTAAAAAACCTATTAACTTCAGATCCTGTTTTAATGCAGTATAACGAGACTTTGCCTTTAACAATTACATGTGATGCGTCACCATTTGGAGTAGGAGCCATTTTGAGCCATGTGTTACCAAACGGTAGTGAAGGCCCTATTGCCTATTTTTCAAGAACTTTATCAAAGGCTGAACGTAACTATAGTCAAGTCGATAAAGAGGCTCTTGCTGTTGTATCTGCTGTTAAATGGTTTCATGAATATGTTTATGGACGAGTTTTTACTATTGTTACTGACCACAAACCTTTGCTGGGGATTATAGCGGCAGACAAGCCAACCCCCTATATATTATCACCTAGAATGACTCGATGGTCAGAGTTTTTGGCTGCGTACAATTATAAGCTGCAGCACCGCCCAGGGAAAGCCATTCCCCACGCTGACGCATTGAGCCGTGCACCACTTCCGGAAACTGTCAATGACCCAGCTCCAACCCTTACAGTGCTTCAGATTGAAACGCTACATTCACCACTGCTAACAGCTAGAGATATCGCGATCGAAACAAAACGCGATCCTTTCTTAAAGCGGGTTCTTAGCTGGATGAATGAGGATGTCCAGTAGATCAAACCCCTGATGACTTTATTCCCTTCAAGAATTGGCAAATGGAACTTTTTTCTCAAAAGGGCTTCATCCTATGGGGGGATAGAGTCGTCGTCCCAGAGCGGTTACAACAAGCAGTATTAAAGACACTGCATGAGGGCCACCCCGGCATCGTGCGCATGAAAGCGCTCGCACGAAGCTACGCGTGGTGGCCGGGCATCAACAAACAAATCGAAGCCTGGGTAAAGACTTGTTATAAGTGCCAGGAAGTTAGCAATGCCCCACCAAAAGCAACTCCGACAGAATGGGAAACACCTTGGGGACCGTGGTCCCGCATTCATATTGACTTTGCGGGACCTACTAAGGGACATACATTCCTATTAACAGTGGATGCCTACTCAAACTGGCTCGAGATCCACGAAATGAAAAGTACCACAACCGAGTCCATCATCCGGAAGTTGAACAGATTATTCGTGACGCATGGACTGCCAGACATTCTGGTATCCAACAACGGACTCCAGTTTACCGCACTTCCTTTTGAACAATACTTAGCGGACCACGGTATTCACCATGCGCTAACTTCGCCAGTGCACCCTGCGGCTAACGGAAGAGCCGAGCGCATAGTACAGTTTGTTAAAAAAAACCCTCTACAAAATGGACTATGGGGACATTGAAGATAAGATAAATAGAATACTCCTTCTCCAACACATCACTCCGCACAGCGTCACCAACAAGACTCCAGCGGAATATTGATGGGACGCAAACTCCGCTCCCACCTCGACCGGCTTCACCCGCCTTACCAGCCAGAGAAACTCTGTGGATCTAGTGGAAAATGCCGCGAGTTCAAGATAGGTGACTTAGTTTTCGCCAGAAACCTTTTTGGAGAACCGTTGTGGATCGAGGCCACTGTTATTCAAGCCACTGGACCCAGGTCGTATCGGGTGAAAACCTGCGATGGAAAAATATGGAAACGCCATATAGATCAGCTTCGCTCGAGGCTACAACCTAGTTTCCGTGACTCCAGTAACTCCCAAACTGAGGGGGGAGGGGATGTCGAAGAAATCGGATTCGAAATGGCGGAAAGCAGGAACGAAAGAAGTCAGCCATTAGGTGTAACAAGTGAAGAAGGATCAGGGATGGGTGTGGCCTCGTCACAGAGGAACAACCCAACAGAGGCAAGCCCGCAAGGGCCAGAGGACAATGACAAGAACATTAGGGGCATCGAGTCTTCCAACGAGGAACCACCGGCACCCAGCTTGCCCGAAAACGCCCCGCCAAAACAGGCTTCCGGACAAGAACCAGTGGGACAGCGTAAATCCAATAGACAATCAAAGCAACCTTCCTACCTCAGAGATTACATCACCGCATCCCCCAAACAGAACACTTAAATAAAGTTTATCAAAAGCTTTAAAAAATAGCAAGGTTCTAGCCCTGCACTTCTAATTGGCCGATAATAGCAATATCGGATTGGTCGGTTCAGGAGAATCTGATTGGCTGTTAATGAGCCACTCTCATTGGTTAAGGGGGTTAACACTTCTCATCTCTTATTGGTTACTAGAGCAGCAGCTTGCCTATAAAAGGGAAAAGCTGATCCAGATTCCCCTGGGGAAGAGGGGAAAAAAAAGAACAAGAATTGGCAATCTCTAGTGGGCCCAAGCGTGGCTACTGCGATGAATCGACACCTTCAAGTGGTATAACAATTCAAAAGTCGTAAAATGGGTCAAAACTCAACAAATTAATCGTGCTGTAACTCAAGGACTTTGTCAAGGTGGCTTTTCAACTTTGCAGTCTAGCACAGGGGTCACCAACCTTGCATACCTCTGGGACCACTAACTTCATAATTTTAATCAACACCTTCAAGAAAGCTACCTGATGACATTTCAGCCAAGCTGGTTTTGCTCTGTTCAGAATGTTTAATAAAGAGTTTGAAGTTCACTTTCCACCATCTCGTCTCCGTTCCTTGCGTCCATGCGTAGAACTTAACAGTTTTATAAAGTGCTATGCTCGTTGTCATCTTGAATAAGGCCCACTACTATCATCCACATACTTCACGATATAGTTGGTGTAAACTTAGCACAACAGAGTGAACAACAGCAGATTTAGGACACAGCCTTGCGGAGAACCTGTGCTCAAGAAAACGGTGTTTGAAATATTAGTCCCAACTTGCACATATTGGGGCCTATTGATAAGAAAGTCAAGGAGAAAAAATGCACAGATTTTAAATATATATTAAAGAAATTACAAAGAGGAAATTTATGGTTTGAAAAAATGTTAAAGAGTTACTTGTTTTATTGGCTCTGTAATCTGTTGACTAAATGACCCAAAGGGATTATATGTTTAAGGAAGTTGGAAAGAGTTTTTAAGTCCCTAGAATGGGACAATAGATATAGGTCAATACTGCCCCCTAATGTCCTGATCAATTAACTCCATATGAAGAGGTCTGAATGAAAGGAAAATTGGGTTTTATATTCCCCTTAAGGTTGTATGGGTGTGAGAGTTGGACACTTAGAATGACTGATTGAAGAATTGATGCCTTTGAAGTGTGATACTGGTGTAAATTATCGCATATACCATGGAAAGCCAGAGTAAGAGAAAGGCTCAATTGTCAAGGACTACTTGTATTAGCATTCATAACTATGGCACCCTTGTCTGGTCTACCTAGAAAAGAACCTGATTGAGCAGTTAAAAGCAAAATCTCATAACTATTCCAGCTTTTACATTGGTAAACCATGATTGGCTATTAGTGTCCAATGTTGTGGATCTCCAGCTGAACGGTATGACACACTAAACCATGATTTAATCTATGTAGTAGTGAAACGTGGTAGCTCACAAGATTAGAAAAACCAGGTTGACTATCAGCAGGGTTATGCATGAGACTAGTTGCTGCCTCGGGGCAGGGTGAGCTCTCCTCACATGCTCCAGCTGCTGCTGACCCAACAGTTTGAAAGCGGGTGATCATGAATAGATAACTGGGTACCACTTTAGTGGTAAACTTCATGGACGGAGCTTCCCAGTTGGTTATCCGCCCAAGCAATGGAGATGTCACTGGGAAATTCTATCTATGTAGTCAGTGTTTGCACATTGGTTTATCCCATTTGTAAACTCATCATTATCATTTTAGCCATTGTCTATCCACTCTGGGATGAAGACCTCTTCCATATGTTTTCAACCCATATGGTTCTGAGCCTTCTTTTCCCAATTGTGCCCGTAATATTTGCTGATGTTGTCGATCCATCCTGTTTTGGGTCTTTTTTATGGATGCTTTTTATTAAGTGGGATCCATTCTATGACCTGCCATCAGTTCTTCTTGCCATGTGACCAGCCATTTCCATTTCAATTATTTTACTCTTGTTGGGAGAAATATCCATCTGGTTCAGTTCCAAGCTGGGAGGAAGGCACTGGAAATAAAATGGAGTCTGGAGTCCGATTAGAAAGAAGGTTCATTTATTGATGAACAGAACCACCAGGATTTGTGGTTCTGATGCAGCTAACAAAAAGGAGTTGAGTGGAGGGGGTGTTATACCTTCTTTGGGCTTTATATTTGAACTTCCTATTCCTATGCAAGAACATGTCCTTTAATATTCTATTGGATATTATTCAGATTCCTATGGGGTCATGTAGGAGTCAGAGCTGGCTTTATAGACAAAAAAGGAAATGCATATCCTAGGTGTTTGAGCTAAGTTTGGAGTGCTCTAGAATTGATGCAATGAAGGGGCTTGTTTTTTGAAAGGGAGTTGGGCAATTCCTATTGGGTCTTACTGGTTTTTGTCCTGTGTTAGATCTTGGGTGAGGCACTACTTCTAACCCTATCCTTCTTCCTTTGTTCCTGCAGGAGTTTCAAAATATCCTGTCTTGAATGGATTCCTGCTGGCAGTATTTGCTTTGCTTATGAATAGGGCTATCTAGATACTTGCCTTTCTCTTTCAAAAAGCTCTTTATTTCTTAGATGCTGACATCTGTTGTGGACTATTAAGGAAAGGTGGGGGCTGCTTTCTGTCTTTAAAGAGTTTGTTTCTCCATTTCACATTTAAGGAAATTATAATATTCTGCCTTTTTAATATTTCCCAAAATATTAAATGTGGGGTGGGGGTGGGGCCTCCCCAGACATATGTTAGAGCAGGTAGCACATCCTTGAAGGAAAAGTATAATGTTATTCTTTTATAATAGTGTTTTACCGTGTTTCTCCAACAATACGGCCTCCACCAATAGGAAGGCCCAGCATGTTTTTGGGGCATAAAATCAAATTAAGCGCCTCCCCCCAAATTTAGGTCTATCTTAAAATATGCAAAATAAGGGGGAAGGGCGGGAGACTTGCCGTTAGGAGTGCCCAGCGGGCAGGAATTCCTCGCCACCAGCCACTCCTAACTGGCGATCATGGTGAAGCGTGGAGAGCTCCCTACTCCCACCAAACACCTTTGCTGCAGACACCTTTGGCACCCGCCGCTGTTGCTTTCCCTTCTGCCCATTCCGCTGCCACATTTGGAGCTGCTGCTTCCGTGTTTGGAGTTCCGCCGCCATTTGGAGCTCCAAAGGCGGAAGTGGCAGCTTCAAACATGACGGCGGGCGATCTTTTTATTTTGGTCCACGCGAAGTTCAGAGCGAGCGAGAGGGAGACTGCGATGCCTCCATCCGAGATGGCAACCTCACTAGTGGATCACAACGTGGCTGGAAGCCCGAATCGGCGGGATACGATGGCGATCTTTTTGGAGCGAGAGGAAAGGGAGAGAAGAGTTGCGAGGCGTAATTTGCAGGAGGAAGTGGGTGTACCCCACGGCAGGGAGCCCAAGGAAGAAGGGCCGGTAGGCAACGGAGAGCGTCTCGTAGCTCCGGAAGCAGCCTAGAGACGCGCCCGGGAAGAGGCGCAGATGCTGCCTTGTAGTCCCCAAACCAACTGCGTGCGCCGCCTTTAGTTATGTGCGCTCCGCTCTTTGGGCATCTCCATGTGATCGCGACCCTGTCCTTTCCACCTGGCACCCTTGCTGCTTTCTGGCTCTTTAGCAACCGGCTTCGCCTTTGGAGCACTGCCAAATGGTGGCGGAAGCTCCAAATGCGGAAGCTCCAAACATGACGGTGGGCGATCTTTTTATTTTGGTCTGCGTGAAGTTCAGAGCGAGCATGAGAGGGAGACCGCGATGCCTTGCTAAAGAGCCAGAAAGCAGCAAGGGCGCCAGGTGGAAAGGACAGGGTCGCGATCACACGGAGATGCCCAAAGAGCGGAGCGCATATAACTAAAGGCGGCGCGCGCAGTAGGTTTGGGGACTACAAGGCAGCATCTACGCCTCTTCCCGGGCACGTCTCTAGGCTGCTTCCGGAACTACGGGACGCTCTCCGTTGCCTACCGGCCCTTCTTCCTTGGGCTCCCTGCTGTGGGGCACACCCACTTCCTCCTGCAAATTACGCCTCGCAACTCCCTTTCCTCTCGCTCCAAAATGATCGCCATCGTATCTGTCGTGTCCGCAAAAAGACGCCAGGAGAAAGTGATTTCATTCAATGCTCTTTATTAGAAGGATTGGAACCGAACCGGCGAAAGGAAAAAAGCCCGCGGCTTTTATTCCTTTCGCCGCGGCGGCCGCGGCCAATGGCAGCACCTCGAATCTCCCGCGCTCTGAACGAGCCAATCGCGGGAGATTCTAAACGAGCCAATCGGCGCGGCTCGCCTGACCAATTAGAAAGCCCCGCGCTTTGGCCAATCAAAGCGCGGGGATTTCGAGTATGTAAATTAGGACAGAACACCCCTCCCCTCTTGGTTTAGTCCTTACGTTGCGGAGTCACGTAGGTAGGCGGGGCTCCGTCTGGTCCTACTTGACCTGCGCAACTCAGTTGTAAGCGGAATCCCGGCCTGTTCGGTCGGGTTTTTGGTCGCTCCTGTTCCTGTGCGAACCGGCTGGTCGATCGGGCCGGTTCTTTCTCCGTGGCTCCCACCTGGGCCTTCTGGGTTGGTTGAGCTACAGGTTTCGCCGCTCCCGCTCGGTCTTTCCGGGTCGGTCGAGCTGGCTTGGCTGTTCTTATTCGGCGAGGGGTCGCGATGGCTGCGTCTCGGTAAGTACTGCTGGTTTATTTTTTCTTGTAATCGGTCACCCGGGTATTCCCTCCCAACTTGGCTTGCGTTTTGGGAGGTGGGTTCGTTTGCTGTCCTAGACCTCAGTTGGTCGATGTGTCGTTTCCACGCTCGTCCGTCTGTCGTTCGTAGCCGGTACGAGCGTGGGCCTGTTGTTTGGGTGATGACGGCTGGGATCCATAGTGGGTCCCCCGTCAGGTTTTTGGCATATACGGGGTCTCCGGGTGCGAACGTTCGGTACTTCGAGCTTGAGTCTGGGGGCCGCTCCGGGTTATACATAGGGTGTAACCTGTCGAGTGGGGACCTCAGCTTTCTACCCATTAGTAGTTCGGCTGGGCTTTTGTTGGTAGTGGTATTCGGGGTTATGTGTTGTGTAAAGAGAAGTCTGTTGATTTTGTCCTGGATCTCCCCGTGGTCCATTTTCCGGATGGTCTTTTTGGTAAATTGGACCATCCGTTCCGCCCTACCGTTCGCCGCCGGATGCGCCGGTGCTGTTAGTGCGTGGCGGATGCCCCTTTCCGCCAGGAACTTCTCGAACTCCAGGGAGGTAAACTGGGGCCCTTTGTCGGAGATGACGACGTCTGGGAGACCGTGCGTTGCAAAGAGTTTGCAAAGTTCTTTGTTCACGGCCTCCGTGGTTGTTGTCTTCATGTCGCTTACCTCCAGCCAGTTGGAGTAAGCGTCAACTGTTATGAGGAAGGTGTGTCCGTTCGTGGGTCCGGCGAAGTCTAAATGGATTCTGGACCAGGGCCCCCTTGGTGTTTCCCACTCCAGGATGGGCGCCGTGGGTGGGCTGGGCCTAGTCTCCTGGCATCGCTGGCACCTAGCTACCCAGGCCTCTATCTGCTTGTCCATCCCTGGCCACCAAGCGTAACTTCTGGCCAGGGCTTTAGTTCTTACGATGCCAGGGTGCCCCTCGTGCAACATTTCCAAAACCTTCCCCTGTAGTCTGTCCGGAATGACCACCCTGTCACCCCATAAGATGCACCCCTTTAGCAACGAGAGTTCGGTTTGGCGGTTCCGAAACGTCTTGACGGACTCGTCGTTGTCTTTTTCCGGCCACCCTTTTTCTACCCAATGCAAAACCCGCGCCAGACGCCTGTCTTTATTAGTTTCCCGGGCAATGTCTGACGCGGTTATGGGTAGGTTGGGTAGGGTCTCGATGCTGAGGGTGGTCGTCGTTGGTGCTGGGTCAGAGTCGGATTCCGGTAGCGGCGAGCGGCTCAATGTGTCCGCATGCGAGATCGTCTTACCCGGTCTGTGTATGAGTTCGTAGTTGTAGGCCGCCAGGAACTCGGACCACCTTGTCATTCGGGGAGACAGAATGTTCGGGGTGGCCCGGTTTCCTGCAAGGATGCCCAGCAACGGCTTATGGTCCGTTATAATGGTGAAAGGTCGGCCGTAGAGATATTCGTGGAACCGTTTTATGGCGGCAACTATAGCCAGAGCCTCTTTGTCCAGTTGGCTATAGTTCCACTCCGGTTTGGTGAGGGTCCTCGAAAAGAACACGATGGGTGCTTCTTTTCTGTCAGGAAGGGTATGGCTGAGGACGGCGCCGACGCCGAAGGGTGATGTGTCGCAAGTGACGGCCAGAGGCAGGGTCTCGCTGAATTGTATGAGGACGGCGTCGGAGGTGAGGAGGTCTTTAGTTTTTTGGAAGGCGGCTTGCTCCCGTTTCCCCCAAGTCCAGGTCGCCGCCTTGTCCAGGAGCCTATGCAAAGGCTCCGCCGCCGTTGCTTTTGGGGTAGGAAAACATTGTAAAAGTTCAGTAATCCCAAGAACGCTTGTAGCTCAGTCTTTGATTTAGGGGTGGGGGCCTCTTTGATGGCCTTGATTTTTTTACTTGTGGGGTGAATGCCGTGCCGGTCTAGGAGGTAGCCCAAAAATTCCACTCGTTCCGTGCACAGTTGGCATTTCTCCCTTTTAACTTTAAGTCCCGTTTCTTTAAATTTTGTTAGGACCTTTCTTAGTCGGCTTTCTAGTTCGGCTTGGTTGGGCGCCGACACTAGAACGTCATCGAAATAAGGCACCACCCCCTTGATGCCTTGCAGCAACCTCTCGATCAGGCTCTGAAAGATGCCTGGTGCCACGCTGACTCCAAATTGGAGTCGGTTGCACTTGAAAGCCCCCCGGTGGGTAACGATGGTCTGGGCTTCCGCCGTTTGCTCGTTGACCGGCAACTGTTGGTATGCCTGGGCGAGATCGAGCTTGGCAAAGACTCTGCCCCCTCCCAGTGAGTGCAGTAGGTGTTGCACTATTGGGACGGGGTAGGCGCTTTGTTGCAGCGCGCCATTTAGGGTGGCCTTATAGTCCCCACAGATTCTCACCGACCCGTCTGGCTTGACCGGGGTGACTATGGGGGTCTCCCACCAGGCATGGTCTATAGGCTGCAATACCCCTTGTTTGACGAGCTTATCAATTTGCTCGTCTATTTTAGGTTTTAGGGCGAATGGCACCCGTCTAGGTTTCAATCGTTTGGGGGGGACGCTAGGGTCTAGGTCAAACGAGATAAGGGGCCCCTGGTACTTGCCCAGGCTTCCGTCGAAGACTTCTCGGAACTCCTGGGCTAGTCGCTGTTCCCAACCGTCGTCGGCGACGTGGTTGACTCCCGTGAGAGTGATGTCGAGCGGGGCAAACCATTGTAGTCCCAGCAGGCTTGGGCGGTCGCGATCGACGATCATGAGGGGGAGTTGTTTGGTGCGCCCCTTATATGTCACGTTAAAGTTTCTGGTGCCAACTACCGGGATGCGGTTTCCCTGGTAGTCCTTTACAATAAGTTTTTGGCTGTCTATGTTCCTCCTTTGGAGGGTAGGCACCAACCGTTTTATCTCGTGCCATGCAATCATGGAGAGGTAGGACCCGGAGTCTACCTCCATTTTGCACGGCTGGCCCTCGATGTGAACCTCGACGTGGATTTTTCGGGCGTCGTCGGTGATGGCGTGGCCGATGGTTACCGTCTGGTGGGTCTCCTCTCTCCGCCGGTTGTCGCTGCCTCTCGAGGATCGTCCGGTCCGGTCCCATCGGCTGTCCGAGTGGCGATCTCTGGGCCGGGGCGGTGAGCTTTCCCTTCTCCGGTCGTTTTGGTCCCATCGAGGTGGACTGCGGTTTTTCTTCTGGCGGCAAACCCGGGCGATGTGCCCCTTTTTGTCACAATGCCGGCAGATGGAATCGAAAAACCGACATTCCGATCTGGGGTGGTCGCCGCCGCAACCGGCACAGTTGGTCCTCGACCTACGACCTCTCCGGTTCCGTTGGTCGCGCCCCATCTGAAGTCGATGTATGTCTTCTTTGTCTTCGGACGTGCTGGATGCAGAGTGGAAATCGCCGTGGTGTGTGGTTGTTTCGGTTTTTCGTTCGGTCGACCTTGCCGGGTTGTTGTTTCCGCTGCGGTCCTTCGTGTCAGGTTTGCGCATGCTATCTGCGGAAGTACGGGTTGCTTCTGCGGCTGCGGCTGCGGTGAGGGCGTCTGCTAAATTGATATTGCCCTTAGCCATCAGCCGGCTCTGGAGCGCGGGGTCCCACAGACCGAGCACGAATCGGTCTCTCAGGAGGTTGTTCAGGTTGTCAAACTCGCAGAGCCCCCCTAGGCGCCGCAGCTCGGTGACGAAGTCGCTCATTTTCTCACCCGGTCTCTGGTCCCGCCGGTAGAATTCGTTGCGCCGGATCAGGATGGGGACCTCGGGAGCGTAATGACGCCAAAGGATAGGTTCGAGGACGTCCCAGTCCATGGCGGTTGCGTCGGCGGGCTTGGCCAATGCTTTGGCCATCTGGAAAACTTCGGTTCCGCAGTGGGTGAGGAAGACGGCGCGTTTTAGCGGGCCCGAGGCGTCCTTCATGCCGGTGCACTCGAGGTACATGCGGAAACGGTCGGAAAACGATTCCCAGTCCTCGGTGGCGGGGTTGAAGGGGGCGGGCGGTGCGATTTTAGCCATCTCGGTGCTTTGTCTGGCTTCCGTCGGACACGGGGTTCGGTTCAGGGTCTGGATCCCACCCTCGTCGCCAGTGTCGTGTCCGCAAAAAGACGCCAGGAGAAAGTGATTTCATTCAATGCTCTTTATTAGAAGGATTGGAACCGAACCGGCGAAAGGAAAAAAGCCTGCGGCTTTTATTCCTTTCGCCGCGGCGGCCGCAGCCAATGGCAGCACCTCGAATCTCCCGCGCTCTGAACGAGCCAATCGCGGGAGATTCTAAATGAGCCAATCGGCGTGGCTCGCCTGACCAATTAGAAAGCCCCGTGCTTTGGCCAATCAAAGCGCGGGGATTTCGAGTATGTAAATTAGGACAGAACAGTATCCTGCCGATTCGGGCTTCCAGCCACGTTGTGATCCACTAGTGAGGTTGCCATCTCGGATGGAGGCATCACAGTCTCCCTCTCGCTCGCTCTGAACTTCGCGTGGACCAAAATAAAAAGATCGCCCACCGTCATGTTTGGAGCTGCCACTTCCGCGTTTGGAGCTCCAAATGGCGGCGGAACTCCAAACACGGAAGCAGCAGCTCCAAACGTGGCAGCGGAATGGGCAAAAGGGAAAGCAATAGCGGCGGGTGCCAAAGGTGTCTGCAGCAAAGGTGGGAGTAGGGAGCTCTCTGTGCTTCACCATGATCACCCGGTAGGAGCTGCTGTTGGCGAGGATGTAAGGGGGGGAATTAAGTCACCCCCCGAAAAGACGGCCGAGCCGTTTTTTCGGGGCTCAAAAAAAAATAAGGCCCAGCCTTATTATGTGAGAAACACGGTATGTATTGTTAAGCTAGAATATTTTGTTACATATTAAAACCCCCACCCTAAAACCCCAAAGTGGATTCAGTTAAAAGTATGTGGTGACTTGTTACAATTTTCTTGGAAAAAAGGAATATCTGCCCAGGGCCAGACAACAAGTAAATAAAATAGGGAGATCCATCCAAGGCAAAGTCCAGAAGCAAAACAAGATAATACATCCTTTGCATAGAAGAAAATGTCATGTTGACCCTTTACTTATACTTTAGCTTATAGTATGGCTTAAGATAGTAAGTGGGAGTTGGGAGGGCTTCTTAGGTGTGGCATGCATTGTGTAGTAGAGGTAATAAATGTATTGCTTGAATATGAGATTTTGCGCTTCATGATCTCAATCCATTTTGGGAAAGGGCGTTTGCCTTTGCAAACACATTTTTAATAAACTTTCTTTGTTTGTACATCAGATTTGTCTGTCAAATTAGTGAGTATAAATTTTGGAAGGTTTTTAAATCTCATATCCTGTTTGAAAACCTTTCTCTTCAGGCATAGGTAAAATTGAAAATTATGCTTAGCTTGCTGAATGCCTGCCAACCACATTTAACATGCTGTTCAGCTTCCTGTTTGTGCAACTATTTGCTATGATGTTCTTCCATCTGTTTTGTTTACACTCTTTTCATTTCATGTAAACCGCCTAGAATAATTCCAAGGTGAGACAGACAGTAAATAAATGTAACAAATAAAATATGGAGTGTTGTTTTTTTTAAAAGCAGAGATCAATGCAATTTATTAAAGCAAGTAGCTTGTATGCTCTACTACTGCTGGTCATATATAAGCCATAGAAGTCATATTTTGCCTCCTGAAATACAAGTAGTCCTCAACTTACAACAGTTCATTTAGTGGCCATTCAAAGAATGATGCGGTGGCCTAGAAGGGGAGCGCTTGCCTCACAATCAGAAGGCTGTGAGTTCGATCTTTGGTAGAGGCAGGTATTTTTCTCTGGGCACAATGAGAATTTATCTGCTGAATAAAATTCCACATTGGTGACAGGAAGGGCATCTGGCCAGTAAACACTGCTCCATTCAGTTGCCCAGACTTCACCCCACAAGGGATTATGGGGTCATAAAAAGGAGATGATGATTTAGTGACCATTCAAAGGCACTAAAAAAAGTGTCTTATGAACATTTTTCACTTACAACCATTGCCACATCCCCATGATTGCATGATCAAAATACGGATTAGTTGGGAACCTACCCACACTTATGATGGTTGCAGTGTCCCAGGGTCATGTGATCCCTTTACGACCTTCATACAAGCAAAGTCAATGGGGAAGTCTGCTTCACTTAACAAATGGGTTATACACTTAACAAATGCAGTGATTCACTTAACAACAGTGAGAAGGTTGTAAAATGGGGCAAAATACACTTATGTCTCACTTAGCAACATAAATTTTGGCCTCAATAGTGATGGTAAGTCGAGGATTGCCTGTAAAATAGCAGGGAAGAACACTGAGGAAGAAATAAAATAATTTGTTTTTATTTTTTTCAAACCAGCCAATTAAAATGGAGTCTGAGTACAGGGCGAGTATTTATTAGCAGTGGACGGAGAGGCCGCATCCCGCGTTTTTTTTTTAATGGAAGTCAAATAGATTCTCGGAACGAAGTCGCGCTGAGCTTCCACCAATGGGCTTAGATAATTCGTTTACGTCAGTCGGCCGAAGCTACGTCAACTCATCCCCCTCTTTAATATAGAGACCCCTTTGATATTATTTGTAGTTCGATAACAGCCTATGACAATATAGTTTAAATGATTGAAGGTGGTTCTAACCATAGACGGAGCTAGCCTTGGATTTGGGTGGGACCAAAATGAACGGCCAAGGAGGGAAAATGACTGCGGTTGATACGATCGTTCCGTGTTCTCACGGCGAACAATCGCCGCGCCATGCTGAGTGACAGCACAAATAACCTATCCTGTCGGAGCCTTGCCTCTTTCCTTTTCCCTCCCCATGGTCTTATCGAAGCAGCTTGCGCGCATCCTCCCCCTGCACTTGATCGATGGCCAATGAGCGCGCCTGGGATGGTGGGCGGAGCTCCCACAGACCCGGCTGAGCGGCGCAGAGGGCAGCTGGGGCGCCATTTTGTGAGGCGTTCGGGGCACGAATGAGGCGAGCGTAGCTGTGAAAAGAGAGGGCGAAGCAGTATACGGTTACATAAATTAGACATTTAGATAAACAAAGCGGCGGCGTGCTGGATCTGGGGCCTCCCGGTGAGTTCGTTGCCTGAAGAAAAACGCCTGACGGAAAGAGTGGCGACGATTCTTTTTTTTCTTTTTCTTCCCCCGCGCGCATGTGAGGGGGGAGGGGAGTTCGTATTGCCCAAATGCCCCCTCAAGTTTTGGTCTCCGCGGCGGTTTTTCTGGACTCGCACCTCCTTCCCCCCTCCTCATTCAATGTATTGATGTCATCCAAGCCGATGACTTATTTGGGAGAGACCATTATGCTGGGCACAAAGGGGGGGAAACTGCTTTAATGGTTCTTCCGTTCTGCGAAGGAGAGGAAAACGTGTGGCCGTCTGTGTGTGTGTATTTGTGGTAGGCTAATGCGTTTATGTGGGTTGTAAGAATACTCAGCTTATGGTGTGTGCCTACCCTGAATATATAGAAAGCGTGTGAGGTGCGCGCGCAGATCCCATTCGCAGGTATGGCTGCCGGCTTAAATGAAGGAACACATGCTTGGATGTGGGGCCTGCCTGACCTTTATTGGGCGTTCAGGGTCGGATCTCCTTCGTCTAATCCGGATTGATAGTCCAGGTCAGGAAGACAAGATGCCAAATGCCTCAGCAGGTGGCACACAACAGACTGGACCTCAGGAAGCTACTGACAAATCCAGGTGGTGCTTAGATGGGAGACCACAAGGAGATTCCAGGGCTGTAAAATCGACCTTTAAAAAATATTACCTTAGAAAGTAGAGGCAGAAGGCTGCCCCATTTGTTAAACAAAATAACTATTTTTTTTGGTATGGCGCGATATGAAGATTTTACATGGATGGCAAAAATGCCTAAAGGCACCAGAATTTGCACATTATATCGCACATTTGCCACGATCAGATTGTGATTTTTGGCAGATTTTTAAAAAACGCACATACTGTCATAGACTAGAGAAGCTGAATTGTGGATGGTAAAATGCCTAAAAGCATCAGAATTTGCACACTATATCACACACCATGATCAAATTGTGATTTTCAGTAGATTTTTTTAAAAAACATACATGCTATTATAGGCTAGGAAGGTTGAATTGTGGATATAAATTGCTTAAAAGCGTCAATAATATGCACACTATATCGCACAGTTACCATGATCAGATTGTGATTTCTGGCAGAATTTTTTTTAAACACACTCTTCATAAGCTAGGGAGGTTAAATTGCAGGTGGTCAAAATGCCCAAAAGTATCAGAATTGGCACACTATATACGTTGGACAGCTATCTGACATACATTTACATTGGAGCAATAAAAATAAGTGCTATTTCATGTATTGCTACTATAGACATTTTAAGGATTTTGCACTGGGAATGCATGTTAATTGTAAAACAAGTATATAGCATTTTTAGGAATAGAAATGTATTCTTTAAGTGTAAACAAATGCAGTTGCATTCAGTATGAATTTGTTCCCACGAAAGACTGACACAAAAAAATACAACTTTGTATTTTTTAATAGTGAGAGTTTTATTCATGCTAATTTCTGTAAGTGACACAAACTTCAGAAGGGCTTGCCTTTATATTTTTAGAGCAAAGGCACATTTCTGAATTAACAGTTTCTTTGATAGAAACAGACTGTGTGCTGTGTTTGCCTACAAAAACGATGCAACTTGTAATGCATTTTTTCTTTGAACTTGTGCTTAATGTTTTAAACTTGCATGAGCTAGTTTGGACCAGTGTCAGGCTTAGGAGGAAGTCTCTAATTTTTTAAAACCAGTTCACAGGGTGGGATATTTTGTATCCTCCTATTCCCTCTCCCTCCCTCCCTCTCTCTCTCTCTCTCTCTCTCCCTCTCTCTCTGATTTGCTTGCAGTCCCTGGTATGAAAAATAAAAGTTTGAAAAGCAGTTTGCATTGAAGGGTTGATAGATTAGTCTCAGGTTGAAAACCACAATGCCTTTTTTTTGTTCTTGTTTCATAACAAGATAGCGTCTTGGCAAGAATCCATACCAATCTTAACACTTTTCAAACAGTGCAGTTGTAGAGATGCAAGAATTCTGCACGTGTTAACAGAGCCCGAAGTTACCTTGCAACCAATCCAATTATTGAAGTTGTATCATAAGAGGGGTAACAAATGCAAATAACCTAAGACCACTTTGGCTACACGGAATAGGTAGTCCTCCATTCATTTAGTGACTGTTCAAAGTTGCAACAGTACAGAAAGTGTTTATGATCATTTTTCACATGACCAAAGCAACAGTTTGATTGTCACATGATAAAAATTTGGATCCTGGGCAAATTTTATGATATCGTGTATTTATGATGGATGCTGTGTCCATTGTGTGATCACCTTTTGCTCACCTGGCAAGCAGAGACAATGAGGAAGCCAGATTCACTTTAAGTGGATTACTAACTTCACAACTGCAATGATTCCCTTAAGAACTGGCAAGAAAAATCATAAAATGAGACAAAACTCATTTAACTGTCTTGCTTAGCAATGGGCTGAACTGTGGTCGTAAGTTGAGGACCACTTACAAGTTCATAATTCACTCCCAAATTTGATCATAGCACTGTATATAATTCTCAGCATGAAAAGGCATAGACTCCCCAGTCATAATTTGCACATTACATGCACACAGACATGTTTTCCAATATTCTTACTATACTACGCTGGGTAAGTTATAATGGTAAGAATTTGCTCAAGGCCAGGATTTAAATCCACAACTAGACAATCACAAGTGAAGTATCTGGTCTTTGACCATCCACCAACACAGGTACAACCACAGTTAAGTTCAAAATTTAATGTTACTAAGCAAGACATTTGTCAAGTGAGTTTGGCCCCATTTTACTACCTTTCTTGCCACATTTGTTAAGTGAATTGTTGCAGTTGTTAGTCACATGGTTGTTAAGTGAATCTGGCTTCCTCATTGAATTTGCTTATTTAGAAAGTTTGAATTTAATTTTTGCTTAGATTTCAGTTACAAAACTTAACTGTCCCAATAGTCAGGAAAGTTATGGCCACCCGCAACTTGAATTGGTCAACAATTTGTGTAAGCTGATCTGTAAAAGCTTTTTCTGATCATCTGAGTAGAGACTTAGGTTTACTTACACATTGCTATGTTTTTCTCTTGATAAATTCCAAAATGGCTTGTTCTTAAGCTTGCATCTTGTTGCATTTGGGATCAGACTGATCATTTGAAAGACAGGCTGTTTCTCCCCCAGAGAAAACAACACTGAGGAAGTGTCAAGGAAAAGTGAAATTAATATAGTTATAATTCTTGAGTTCACTTAGTGACCATTCAAAGTTATGTGATGACCTCCCCCCCCCAAGTATTTACAACACAGTCCCAAAATTATGCATATTACAGCACCATGGCAGTATTTCAACCTTATAAATGTCCGCAGAAGCACCACAACATTCATCCTTCCTATCCCAGCCAGCGGAGTCTCCAGAATTGCTATCCACCAACCCATCCTGCCACGTCAGACTCATTTGCAAAGATCTGTCTCCTCTCTGGCACGGTTTCTTTGAGAGCAGGATGATTTAGCTTCCAGCATCCGATCAACTTGCAAATATTTTGCATGGAGACTGGAAGCTTCTGGGGGCCGTAACCTTGTGGGACTTCAGTCCCCCCCCGCCCCTCCCAAAGCTGCTCCGTGCAATGTTTGCAAGCTGCCAGGAGGCTTTGAGGGCGTGAAATCATCCCACTCAAAGCATCCCCATCGACTTGCAAACCTTTTGTACGGAGACTGCACGCTTCCAGGCACCATGATCTTACGCGGCAGAGAGGCTGCAGAAAAGACAGCTCACTAGATCTTCACCAGGTAAGTGACCCGGCATGGCAGGATGGTGGGGGAAAACAATTGTTGGGAACATGAGGTATCTCAGTGGGTGCGGGGAGACCTTGGGTGGTCTTAAGAAGGTGGTCTGTTCTATCACTAGTCCCCCCCCCCATGACCTTCCACCCTGAGATACCTCATGTGCCCTAAATAACCTGCGCATTCAATTAGCGAATGCTTGGGCAAAAGCATTTTCACGTTCATTTAATGAATCCTCAGGTTACAAATGTAATTGGCAGGGTCCATTACATTCATAAGTCAAGGATTACCTGTAATTTAAATAGGTATGGGTGAAAAGATAGGTGCGGGACTTCTCTGCCCCAGTTACCTGGGATTTGAGTGGTTGGTGAGTGGAAAGATAGATAAGTGGGGGTGATATCTGAATTCTAGAAATTTATATTGCTGGGACTTACCACTGTAATGAGAACCTAGCAGAAGACTAGCGGACACACTTCTTGTATAGACCTTGATTCTTTTCTCTCTGCGTGTGTATGTGTATGATGTGTGCCTGTGCTCAGATTTCCTCTTTGCTTTAAAGATCTCTGAGCTCTTACCTATGACAAGTATGCAGGTGACTGAAGTCATCCAGCACGACTCGTTGGCAACGAACAGACATGGCAAGATCAAGGTGGCAGCTTAATCACACCTAAGTGGCTGCTTTGAGCTTGGAGTAGCCACATGGGACCTGAAGCTGGTGTTCTCTGGGGTGGGGGGAAAACTGGGAGATGTGGGCAAAGTTTCTGGGGTACCCTTGACTCATCCTGTCCCTTCTCCTTTCACAGGGCAGCAAGGAGAAAACCCCCAACCCTTCCTTCACTGGAGCTCAGCTTGTTTTTATTTTTATTTTATTTTTTAAACCCCACACCCACCCCACTACACGCACACCCTCTCCCATTGTCTCAGTACAAGTTGTTTTAATAAAACGGTGCCTTTGTGGCCCAGTGTTGCCTTGCAGTCAAGAAAAAAAAAAAAAAAGCTGGATTGAAAAATGTAATTTTGGGAGAAAAAATCACCTTTTTTTTTTCCCTGCAGCAGCTGGGTTAGAGGAAGAACCTTTTAGCCTCGTATGAGCTGGCCTTTCTTAGGCCATTTTTAGAATGAAATGGTGTTCAAAAGGGCTTGGATTATTTTCTGCCAGGAACTCTCTCTGCCAGGTTTTGCCATAACCGTGGCTGGAATGAGAGCTTGAAAGGGGGGGAAAAAAAGGACAGAAAGAGAAAAACAAAAAAAATCGTTATTGACTTTGACCTTTTTACACCTCCCGTTTTTCTAATCTGGGCTATTTTTATTTTTGTTTTTTTACAGTGAGATTTTTTTGATCTTCAGCTACAGTAAGTTATTCCAATTTTTCTCCGTTTTTTTCCTGCCTTTCCACTGATTTCCTTTTTATCGTTGTTGCTAGTTACTTTATTGATATTATTGCTGCAATAATGGTGGTGACTGTGACTATGATGATGTGTTGCTCATGGTGGTGATTTAAAAAAAATGACTGCTGATTTTTAACCAGATGAAAATGGAGTTTTTCTGAATGATCCTAACTGACTCTGGGCTTTTATAACCCCTTGGGGGGGAAAAATACACATACCAGGTTTTTAAAACAGATTTTTTTTAAAAAAAGAAAGTGGATTGATCACGTTTAACTCTTTTTTTTCCCTCCCTCACTGATCGCCTGGCTGCCAAGAACAGAACCTGATACCTCTCCAGAACTTACTTGAACAACTCAGGAAATTCCTACGCTTTTTTATTTTTATTTTTCATTTTTTAATATTTTATTTCTATTCGATTTTTCAATTGTTGCTGCACTGTGTCTGTGGGGCTGCTCACTCTCTAGCAGTGACAGCCTCTCCCTGGTCAGAGGCCCCATTCACTCCTTCATGCCCTCCCAGTTCGCCATCCTGGTCTTTTCCTCTGCACCGTCCCCCATCCCCACCCACCCCTTACAAGCGCCGTCATGGATGCCCAGTCTGGAGTAACAGAGGCAGCTTCCAGCGGAGCCTTGCATGGAGCAGGGGCATACCCATCTTGGCTGATGGTAAGGGGCTGCATTGGCTTCATTCCAGGCCATCCCCTCTTAAAGGCCTTGCTTAAAGTGTATGCACCTACCTGTATAGCATATCTGAGGGCACTATTCAAACCCCTGGCATCAAAAATAAGTAAAATGTCCTTTTCGGGAGCATTATGGAATGGCATACAGGTAGTCTTGGATTTACAAGTATTTTGTTTAGGGGCCATTTAAAGTTAACTGGAAAAAAGTGGCTTATGACCGTTTTTCACACTTAACGACCATTGCAACTTAGTAACATGCTCAAAATTTGGGCTCTTGGCAACTGGCATGTATTTATGACAGTTGCAGTGTCCTGGGGTCAGGTGTGACCTGCCCGATGAAGTTAATGGGAGGATATCCGATTCACTTCATGACTGCACAATTCACTTAATAGCTGCAGGGGTTCATTGAACTGGCACAAAGTTCATAAAAGGGGGCAGAACTCGAACAACTGCCTTGCTTAGCAATAAAAATGAATGGGCTCAATTGTGGTCATAGGTCAAGGGCTACCTGTAATGCATAGATCCAGCTGCTAACAGAGATGATCTTGGGAAAAGACAATATATTGAAGATTAGTAGACTCTAGTACTGGGTTAAATGGCTTCCCAGTTATTTTTTTTAAAATCTTCGCTTGTTCATAGTTGTATAGAATACATGTAATAAAAGTTTCTTGGAATTTCAGAGCACATAGCTATAAAATAATGCAATTGCAGTCTCTGAGTTTTCTAAATGCTTCGCAAATATCACAAAATGCAGTAATTGTCTGCTGTAATATAAACATAAAGCTAAATAAATGGAAAGATGTAGAGGCTATTTAGGCATTCAGTTTCAGAAATTGCATAATAAATTTAACGTTAACCAATATACTGTGGAGGATGTGATAGACTTGCTATTCTAGAAGTTTCAGAATGCAGGAAGTTTATAACCGTGATGGCAAACTTATGGCATGTGTGCCACATGTGGCATGCAGAGTTATTTGTGTGGGCATGTGAGCCCCAGCCAAACTTACCTGCACTGTGCATGCACGTACCTCCCAGCTGATTTTTGGCCTGTTTGAGATTCTTTGTCCTTCTGGAGGCTCGAGGGAAACCTCTGCAGCCTCAGGAGGCTGAAAAATAGGCCTTCCAGAAATGCAGGAAGTGCTGAAATGGGCCCATTTTCAGCCTCCCAAGCCTGCAGAGGCTTGCCTCAAATCTCCAGGAAGGCAAAAACAGCCTCAAATGGGCCAAAAATCAGCTGGGAGGCATACGCAGTGCAGATAAAGGGGCAGGTGGGGGTGTTGCGTGCACATGCACAGGGGGTGGGGTGCATTGCATTGTGGGTGCTGGCACACACACGCTATCGTGTTCACATGCACTTTCGGGACACCACAACAAAAAGATTGAAACTTGTAGACTCCAACTTCTAGAATTCCTCAGCCAGCCATGCAGGTTAGTGAATTCTGGGAGTTGAAGTCCACAAGTTTTAACGTTGCCAATTTTGAAGAACCCTGATGTAGAAGACCAAAATTTTGTAGGAACTCCATGGGAGGCTCTGAATGGTCACAAAAAGTGAGTCAGTTACATTTGTCCCTTCTTGGGGAAAGACATCTTAAAACGTTTACGATTTAACAACAAAACATGGGAAGAAGTAGATGATTAAATCTAAATTGGTCTATATCTTTCTCCATCCTCTTCATTGATCAATGGTAGCGGCTTTTTAGCATAAGTGGTACTTGTTAACTAATTGTGTGATACATCTACAAAACATTTAGCTTCTAATACAGTTTTCATGGATTCAGTTCTTTCTTGGGCAAATGGAGTTACAGTGACCAGCAACTGAACAATTTTGCTGAATGGCCAAACTTATTCTGTGTCTTGTGAAGAGGCTGCAGGAAATGGGGTTGTTTAGTTTTGAGAAGATTTAACACATGGAAAGTTAAACAGAAAGTATGTATCAGCCCAGAATGTAAGATTTAAATTAAAGGATTTAAAATATAGGAAGGCAGATTATGACAATGTATTAACAAATAGGCATGTTTGGCATTGTCATATGAGCACAGAAATTACCTGTTATTTGTTCCCTATTCCTGGAGTAGAATTTCTTGTCTCTTGTGTATAGAGTCCATATCAGCCACTGGACATCTATGAAGTAGTCACGCTCTCTAAGTCTGATCTACTTTACAATTTTCAGCAAAATCTCGAGATGGAAATACCACTCAGGTCTCCTTGAAGTCCTAGAGAAAAAGCAAGAAGTGTAGACCCCACAAATAAATGTTGTGAAAAGGCTTTCCAGTAAAGAAACAGTTCCCGCCACTTGAGGCTGGCTAGGATTTTAATTCATCTTACAGATTTTTACCAGGCTGACCCAAGGCTTAGTTAAATGCAGTGAAGGCCTGCTTTGAAAGAAGAAATGAGATTTTATTTCCTATCTGGCTTGGAATTCAGGCAGAAATGAAAATACATTCCACTTGTATCTCTGTTGAAACTGAAGAGAAATAAGAGTATTTTTAAGAGAAGAAGGGAGAAGCAGTGAAACAACCCGTTTCAAGCAAAGCTTTTGCTTTGCTTTTCATTAAAAGAATGAGAATGATGTTTCTTTTACACACAAGATGTGGAATGGAGCAGAAAAGTCTTAAGTAGATTTATTTAATCCTTTCTACATATAGTTAAAATCAAAGCTGTGATTCAGTGTTTAGTCAGTATCGGGAGGCAAAGAGAAAAGAACCTTAGTCAAATGAACTAGGCACAGGGTTCAGTTGAATACTGGCAGTGAAAATCATTCCTACTTTTAATCTTGTTTCACTCATCCTTAGTGCTCTTCATGCGTGTCCATGTGCATTAAATGTGCATCTGTCCACTCTACCTGGATAGATAGCTGTGTGCTTATTAGCTGGGACTGAAGAGTTGGGATTGGCAGAGAACATGCAGTCTGCTGGGAACTTGGTTGCAAGAAAAAGTTTGGATTCTTCAATAACCAAAGCCAATCTTCCATCCTCCACTTTGTCTCCTGCCCTTAAAAGTTTGGACTGTAGGCAAACAGATGCTGCCTTTGCATTTTATTGTCAATTCCTGTCCTTGTAAGCAGCCTGAGGGGAAAATAAGTACAATATATGGATAAAGAAAATGCTACTCTGGGCCCTTGCCAAAATTGGACTGTAACCAGATAAGACTTCCTTGAGTTTGCACAAGAGTGAGATTCCAGCAGTGATAAGGTATTCATTTGCTCAAATCATATAAAATACATTATTTCCTGTTAATGCATAAAAAACAGCGTACAGGTATTTGAATCCAAAACAAGAATCTTGGATCTCTGCAGTCTGTCAGCAGCGCCTTAAAGAGGCCACTCCCTTTTTCTAACCTTCACAGTTCCTGCATGTAATCAGGAGATGTCAAAACTTTCAGTGCTACTAGAAAGCACTCTGAACATGGCCATGTACAAAGCATCAGATACAAGTGCAGACCCTTCTAACATGTAGACTTGTGGTAATTAGTTCTTTCATATAAATCTTTCCCAAATTGGATTTGGATTGCATTCTTAATTAGAATGTCTTTACATTGAAGGTGGAGGTTAGAACATGCAGAATCCTGAAAATGTTAGGCGTCCTTTATTTATAGATTCATCTCAATTTTAAAAAGAAATCAGGGAAGATTTCCTCTTGAGAGTACTTTCATTAATTGCCTCTGAACTGGTCGTCTGGGCTTCCTGCATCTGTCTTATGTATGCTGCTGCTTGTATTGACCAAAGCATGTATTGAAATGGTAGATTGCGTTTTCCTGACAATGCTGCTTGGAACAGAACCAAGGTAGGAGTTGAGTTGACATTATTCAGAAGATGTTTGATGCTGAAAAAAATATGGAAATGGAAGCAGCTTGAACTGAAGGCCTTTGCATCTTTTAGACAAAATTATTTTCATATATCCAATCCTCATACAGCTTTTTTTTTTTTTAATGAGATAGTAACTGGTAGGCTAATGGTAAAAATATATCCCTTTCTCTTAAATTTTTTCTTTTCAGGAAATTTTTTTTTCTAGTGTTGACATTTTTGTGTGTGTGCCAAAACTGCTGTATCTTATACCTAGGAGGATGCACCTGAGATTTCCCAGCATGCCTCACGCTGGTAGCGTTTCATTCTGAGAAAGTGCTACTTGTCAGATGATGCCCCCGAAATGTGTATGTGTTTTTCGTTGTAGTTGGTTATAGTTGGCGTATAAAAAAGCTATGGCATCTGATCCTTTTCCTTTTGCTGACCCATCTTTTTCTCCCTTTCCCTGGCCTTGGCAGCAGGTTAGCCTTTCTGCTGTGTGTGGGAGCTATGGCCAGCAACGTCACCAACAAGACAGATCCCCGTTCCCTCAATTCCCGTGTCTTCATCGGAAACCTCAATACCCTCGTGGTCAAGAAGTCCGACGTGGAAGCCATCTTCTCCAAGTACGGCAAGATTGTGGGTTGCTCCGTGCACAAGGGATTTGCGTTTGTGCAGTATGTGAACGAGCGCAACGCCCGCTCTGCAGTGGCGGGAGAGGATGGCAGGATGATAGCAGGTCAGGTCCTTGGTAAGTAGGCAACTTCCAAGGTTGGCCCTTCTGTTCTTCCATCATCCCATTGAAATTGACGCTGTGGTTCTTCTATCAAAGAACTTTTGTTTCCCTTTTGCCTTGTTCAACACGGGTCAGCTTATGGAGCCCCAGCAGTTCCCTATGCAAACAATACATGTTGCAGCCTTTTTGTGTATGTGTGAAGGGATTTCTGGTATAGAAAACAGAAAGTGAAAGGAAGGCGGGAGCAGTTAATTAAAATATATTGGGGAATGAAGTAGTTTCAGCCTTCCTATGGAGTATGTTTCTGATCTGGTCTATCTGAGGGGGATGACAAACATCTAAACAGAAATATTCTTGGCCTGGCTTTGCCTTAATCTAGGAGCTTTCTGGAACCTGAGAACAGGAGGGTAAATTTAAAGAACATTCAATGTCCTACCTGATACATTTTTCCTGGAAACAAGACTAGAGAAAAGCACATACATATATGCCTTTTTAAAAGAAAGGGGTGTATAAGCTTGTTGGATTCACTGAGACAAGCTTAAGAGTGGTGGACTTTGTCTGAACCCAAATTACTAAAGTCTCATCACCACCAGAACGCAGATTCATTCCTCTCCTGGCTATTTACCGCTGTGCAAATAAGTGTCACAAGAATGATTTAGCTCAACAATGTTTTCAGATCATCTGGCCTGTCATGCTTTGACATACTAATTAAAAAAAAAAGTTGGAATCCAAGAAGAAATTCAAGGTTTCCCCCTTCAAGAAAAGCTCCCTTCCCCCTTCTCAGCAGTCGTTGGGACCTGCCTGTTAATGTCAGGTGCAAAAAACCTGTGCTCTAGTTCAGACATGCTCACGCTTTGCCGGAGGAGATTTTTCCTTTCTTTTCTGAGGGCAACATTTGTTTTTTCCCCTATCAGCAGAAGACAAAATTGTGATGTTTTTCCCACTCAATATCCAAAACCCCTCTAGGAAGATTTTTTTTTTTTAAAGCTTATTCTCTCATCTTCCACTTGGCCAGTTGTTTATGAAAGGTGAGAGTAGATTTTCTTCAGCAACAAAAAGGAAGAAGGACGTTTTCTAGGTAACTTGAGCCTCTGAAATGATGATGTGTTTTATTAGCAACGCTACACGGTTTGGATCCTGCTGCTGCTGCTGCTAGGTAGGCAGATCTTTTAGCCCCAGACTGCCCTGGCTTTTTATAATGGTGTGCCACATCTTGCAAGAAAGAACAGCTAGTCCTCGATGTAAGGGAGCCATAAACCTCTGTTGTTAAGGGATATTTTTGTTAAGCGATTTTAAACACCCCCCCGCCCCCATTTTTACAACCTTCATTGCGAACTGTTTGTTGTTCAGTAAAGCACTGCAGCTGTTAAATTAATAACATGGTTGTTAATTGAATCTGGCTTCCTTTATAATTTGGAGTCGGTGGCCAAGCACCTGAATTTTGCTTAGGTGACCGGGGGGGGGGGGGGGGGATGCCGCAACAGTCATAAGTGTGACAAACGGTCGTAACTATTTTCAGTGCCGTGACAACTTTGAATGGTCCCTAAATGGATTGTACGTTGGAG
This sequence comes from Hydrophis major, assembly GCA_033807585.1. Taxonomy (NCBI): domain Eukaryota; kingdom Metazoa; phylum Chordata; class Lepidosauria; order Squamata; family Elapidae; genus Hydrophis; species Hydrophis major. The sequence continues at coordinate 12,327,241 of CM066343.1, forward strand.
GACTTCCTGTATATGTTTCTGTTTTCCATGGGTGGCAGCCCTGCAACCCTGTATGGCTTCAGGTGGTTCACTTTTGTAATATGGAGCGGGCTTTTTCTCCCTCTGCCACTCCCATTTTAGGCAATGTGCTAAGGATATTAACTGGGTATTGTAAGGAGTGTTGTAACAACATGTAAAGAGATGTTTGCAGGCATGCTGTTGTATTTACCCAGGAAGAAGTTAGGCTCTCTACTTTCTTGGATGTCCAAAAAAACCAAGGTGGAGTCATCCTATGCCAGATCAGGGGTGTCAAACTCATGCCATCACGGCAGCATAATGTGATATATCGGGCTCCCCCCCCCTTTGCTAAACTGGGCACGGGCGTGGCCAGACTGTGACACATCTGGCCCGCGGACTGGGAGTTTGACAGCCCTGGCTGCACAGTGGTTAGAAGGCAGTATTGCAGGCTAATTCACTGCTCACTGCCTGGAGTTTGATTCCGACCAGCTCAAGGTTGACTCAGCTTTCTAACCTTCCGAGGTTGGTAAAATGAGGAGCCAGATGGTTGGGGGCAATGTGCTGACTCTTAATCCACTTAAGAAGGCTGTAAAGCACTACGAAGTGGCATGTAAATCTTAAGTGCTATTGCTACTTTTAATTTGGATTAGAATCTGGCCTCCAAGGCTTTCCCAGTTCTTCTAAATGTTTTAGATAAGAGAATAACAGTTGGAAGGGACATTGGAAGGACTCCTTGGTCAAGCAGGAAACCCACTTCAGACAAATGGTTAGCCAATCTCTTCTTAAAAACCTCCAGTGTTGAACATTTCTGAAGGCAAGTTGTTCCACTAAGTAATTATTCTGTCAGGACTGTCTCCTTAGTTTTAGGTCAGATAGCTTCTTGTTTATTTTCAATTCATTGCTTCTTGTCCTGCCTTCATATAAAGCAATGCTTTATCTAATTTACTGGTAATACAAGGCTGAGACTAATGTGATTAGATTCAGAAAATGACATGCTTGAATTTATGTGTTGAAACCCAAAAATCAAAATTTCATGTAGATTTGGGAAGAGTGGTTTGTTTACGTGGAAAAAAGTTCCAGGCATCTATTGGATAATATATGAGACAGTACTGTGGTTCCTTAAAAATTAACATAAATAGGTTGTCGCAGGAGAAGATTACTGTCCAACTCATGAAAAATGCAATTCTGCTCTGTTCAGTGCCAGGCAAATTATAACTGAAGTTTTATCTTCAGATCAAGGCTCCACAATTTCAAAAGAATGTTCAATAATGGCCACTTACATAACAGCAAATGTTTTTAAAAGATGGAATTGTTTTGCTGGGATTGAAGCAGGGAGTACAAAGATAATGTCCAATAATTGAAAAGTGGTCAGGCAAAAGATAGAGCCCAGTTATTTTCAGTACAGTACAAATGGAAACAGTACAAATAGAAGGCAGGTTTGGACTAAGCCTTAAAGTATACAACAGCACAGTGTAAAAATGGAACAGAGACCTTTAGAAATGGGTGGATTTTTGTGAGACTAGTCCAAAGCTGCCATATCTAAAGATGAAGCAGGGAAGACAAAAAAAATCCTCAGGAATGTTGTCCAAAAGATCCCTTTGGGGAGCTAAGAAAACAAAGGGGAAATACGTTGCCAGATAACGGAAGTTTATTTCTTTATTTATAAACATAGTTATGAATACATGAAATTGATACCTATAAGAGAAATAGAAAGAAACAGTAGGACAGGGACGGTAGGCACGTTGCTATGCTTATGCACGCCGCATACAGAGCTCTTAGGAAAGGGGTGAGGTCAATAGTAGACAGTCTAAGGTTAACGTTTTTTGGAGTTAGGGGAAGAAACCACAGAGTCAGGTAGAATATTCCAGACACTGATCACTGTTGCTGAAGTCATATTTCCTGCAATCAAGTTTGGTGCGGTTTACCTTGAGTTTGTATCTGTTGTATGCTCTTGTATTGTTATGGTTGAAACTGAAGTAGTCATTGACAGGTAGGACATTGCAATGTTTGATTGTATATACTTAGATCAGACCAAAGGTGGCATAGTTGTAGGTTTTCTAGGTCTAGAATTTCAAGTCTGGTGGCATAAGGTATTCTGCAACGAGTAGAAGAGTGGAGAACTCTTCTTGGGAAATATTTCTGGACTTTCTCAACTGTTATAATTAATATCAGATATGTAATGCAGGTTCCAGACTGATGATCTGTATTCAAGTATTGGTCTAGCAAATATTTTGTATGCCCTACTTAGTAGTGTGATATTACCAGAGAAAAAGCAACATAGGATTAGGTTAACAACTCTTAATGGCTTTTTGGCTATGGAGTTACAGTGGGCTCTAGCACTTAGATCATTAAAGATGAGTACTCCAAGATCCTTGACAGAATTTGGATCATCAACAAGGACTTGACTATTCAGCTTATATTTTATTTTCTGATTTTTTTTTTGCCAATATGTAAGACAGAGCATTTATGTGTTGAGATTTGAAGTTGCTTGACCATTCTGATACATAGTCAAGGTCTTTTTGAATGGTAGCAGTATTGTCTGTGGTGTTGAATAGCTTTAAATCGTCAGCGAAGAGGATGCAGTTGCTCTTATTATGATCACAGAGGTAATTTATGTAGAGTATGAAGATAGTTGGTCCTAGAACACTGCCTTGAGGGACACCACTGTTGACAGGTACAGAATTTGTAGGATGCTCCCAATTTTGACTATTTGTTGTCTGTTTGACAGGAATGTTTCTATCCAGTTATGCAGGTGTCCGGATACCATAAGATTTTAGTTTTAGGAGTAGTTTGTCGTATACCACTGAATCAAAGGCTTTACAGAAGTCTATGCAGATTGCATCTATTGTTTTGCCCTGATATAGTTGTGTACTCCATATATGTTTTTGCAGTATAAGAGTTGCAGATTACAGGATAAGTTGGGCCTGAGCACATGGAAACCTCTCTGAGATCCCATCAACAGGTACCAGATGTGCAAATTAGGGCAAGGGTATCTGCCAGCATTGTGAATCAACAAAGTAGGACCTGTGGGAGATGCAAGGGGTTTTAAAGCCCACCCACTTTTTTGGATTCAGAGCTTCCATCCTTCTAAGTTAGTGCCTGACATCCTAGTTTAACAAGCACATAAGTGTGGACAAATGTGTGGGTGGACGCGAGAAAGAACAAATGCACAGTATAACTGATGAAGTTTTGCTGTTAACTTGAAATCCCCACCCGGGGGGAATGAAAGTATTCCAAAGAACCAGTTGTGCCTCAGTGTTTGATTGAAAGGGATTTGAATGTCTCTCTAGTTAATTTCTGAGCCATTGACCAAGGCTGTGTGTTGTCTGCTCTTAACCTCACTTATCTGGAAAACCCAGGTAGGAAGTGAGGTGGGCTTACAAGATCTGCATACTCTGACAGGCTGTGTGAATGGGTGACCATAAACTGAACTTGAGAGCGTCTATAACATTTCCCTTTTCCAGATAACAATATTTTCAGCTAGTCTTCTTTCTGGTGTTCTACAATTGTTGTAACCCTAATCTCCCAGATTCCTCAGCAATTAGCCAGGGACTTCTTTTTTAAAAACATTTTTATATATTTTCCTTTAACATATATGTATTTAATAGTATTGTCTGGCTCATTTTACATATAATAATAGTAATAATAGTAATAATATTTATATGTAATAATATTCTTCCAACTTCTAATTCATACTGTGCTGTCCAGCCAGTGTATGGGAATTGGATAGTTAGGTAGCAATTGTGAAGCAATTCCTTAAGGGAATACATCATGGTAAATGTAGTTAGTATCCTGGGAAATGTAGTCCATGTCACGTGACCACATCTGTAATCCTAATTGGTCACTAAATTGACCCTCGATGGGTTGGAGTTTTCCTCACTCTTGGCTGAACTCATGGACTCATGGTTACCAATCTACTTCTATCGTTACAAGATGGGAGAAAAAGGATAAGAGATAAACCATCTTTTTACCTACAAGACAGATATACAAAGGATTGGTCATTAAAGAAGAATTTTGTCACAAATGTGAGTTATGAGGATACCTGATGAACCAATAAAAGTACTTCGTTATGGATGTTTTGTGGATTTTATCTGTCTGCATCTGTATAGGATGCAGAACAGTAAAAAGATGTTTTAATTTTGAACACATACATTTATTATCTAACCATTGATAAAACAAATCCCAAGTTAAAAAATATTCTGTGTCTTCTCTATCCTTTATCTATTTCAGCACAATCTAAATATTTTTTTGATTGTATTTTCATCCGAAGAAGTTTCCTCATTTTTCCAGTGTTATACAATTCTCACTACTGTCAAAACATGTTGCATTAAATATACATTCCCTTTATTATATTTTTCTGGCAAAATACCTAACAAGAATATTTCCAACATTTGGCGGACATGTTTTTAAACATCTTAGCAATTAGCTAGTAGGGACTTCTGGCAAAGTTTATTCTCAGGCAAGAAAAACCGCATTATTACCCGTATGGCAGCAGAATTGCAATTTCTCCCAAAAGCCTGTGGAGATCCTAGGTTTCAAACTTGAGCTTCTGTGTCTCGTTCAGATATTAATCTGGCTGCGGAGCCGAAGTTGAACCGGGGTAAAGCTGGGGTGAAGAGATCGGCCACAGAGATGTACGGGTCAGTAGCCGCACCACCTTCTCCGTCCCCTCTAGTCAGGTCGGGACCCTTACGTTTACATTATTTTTAAGCTCTCTCCCTCTCTCTTTTATTTTTATTTTTTGAATTTCCTAATTTAATTTTGGAATGGGCTCTGGAATGAGCAATGCCTCTATCTGCCTTGCTGTCCAGCTTGGGTGCAAGATGCAAAATCCGATTGTATTTGTGGATAGCCGTGCCTCTGTGTGTGTGTGTGTGTGCGCGTGTGCGCACGCTTGAAGCAATCCATCTGACTGTCAGCGTGGCTTTGATGTATTTGGAGTGGATAAAACTGGAGGGGAGGTCACAGTGCCAAGCAGCTTTTAAAAAAGGGGGGCTGGCAATGCGGGGAGGGGGAATTGGATGGGATCCTGCTTGCTTTCATCTTTGCATTGTAACTAAACAGTTTCACTTTTTGTTAAATTGGGCTGTGAGCAGACTCTTCATGCTGATAGTTTAAAGGATTGTCTTGTGATCTTCAGCCCTTTAGAAGTGGGGGGCTGGAGTCCCCAACCTCCTTGAGACCTGACCGTGTTGTTCCAATGCTCTGTCTTTCAGGTCTTCATTTGACCTTGATTATGACTTCCAGCGTGACTATTATGACAGGTATGTGGTGTCAAGTTGCACTGCTCAGTTTTTGTTTTTTTAACTCTGGTGGGAAAATACAACTCTGAACTGAGATCACAGCCCTAGCGAACAAAAAATCTTAGGGCTCTGCTCACCTCCTCCCCATAGCCTTCAGTGTGGCTCCCAGAAAACTCCCAAAGTTGTTGCCCAATTACACAGGCTATAAATTGGGTGTGTGTGAGAGAGAGAGATTGAGAGAGGGATTTATCCAATACATAGTAGAAATACTGTATTCAATTTTAATTAAAACTTAATTAGATTTTAGTTTAGCTTAGCTTTGCAAAATAGCTTTTGTACTAATGTCTTTAGGACACAAACTTAAAGACTAGATGGCAGCTCTTCGCCAAAAAAGTATTGGCTGGCAATCATACCTTCTTTTCAACAGTTGTACTAAAGGAGAGCACTAAATGTCCTCTCTATTTCTGGAGATGGTTTGTACTGTATAGCTCATTCTCAGAAGTGTAATGTTCACCCACTGAGCAAGAGCCAGAGGTTTGGCAGTGTTGTAGCCACTGCCAAAGCTGCAGAGAAGGGGGAGGAAGAAGATGGAGGCCTTGCTTCATCAAAGGGATGGGTGGAGGATCCCCGTAGTAAGATGCCTGCAGATTCAGCCAAAGGAAAGAGGCTGAGGAAGAGCCCCAGCTCTGAGACAGGATATACACTAATGGTGAAATTCATTCTCTGCGTGAGGGTAATTCTCTTCAGATAGACTTGAACATATAGAACAAGGGTGTCAAACACAAGGCCCATGGACTGGATGTAGCCCATAGGGTGCTTAGATCTGGCCCATGGGGCAGCCCTGGAAATACCAAAGGACTGGCCAGGAGTGCCTCTGCCAGCGAAAACAGAGCTTGGAAGGGCTGCATGCATGCCCCCCCCCCTCCCCAAACTCATTTTTTTGCTGCAACTGCCTCCTGCAACCCTCTACCAGAAAAAAAAAAAAAAAAAACCAGAGCTCAGGAGGACCACACATGGTCCTCCCAACCTCCATTTTCACTGGCACAGTGCTCAGGCCACTGCAGGTGCTCCCGACACAAGTGATATCAAACTGGCCATCCCCCCCGCAGGCCCTCCCAAGGTAAACACAACCCTGATGTTGCCCTCAATGAAATTGAGTTTGACACCCTGATCTAGAGAGACTTGTTAGGATAGATAATTCTGAGTCGATAGAGCGTCTCAATTGGCATACTTCCATTTCATAATGTTATAAACAGTTCTCTGGGGTGTGATGGGCTTGAGACAGAGAAGTTTACTGCATTGCATACACACACATTCTAGTAAAGTGTAGCTGTAGAACAGAAGTACAGAACTAAAGTCCCTGAGGGTCTCCATGCTGGCTCCCAAAACCTTGGGCTCAAACTCCAGATCCAGTAAATTGGATTCAAATTTATAAAACGTTGCAGGGAGGATTGTTGGAAACTAAGCATATTCGTTCCATTTAATTCATGGAATGTAAACTTAATGCTCTCATCCTCTCTTTCTTTGTTAATAAAAAGTCCTTCTGTGACTTTGTAGAGGATATCTGTGCATGCCCCTTAACTCCCAAATGTTTAATTTAATGGGAATTAATCTCTTGAGATCTCTTACCTTCCAAAGTTAGGAAGAAAATGGGTAGCCATTGATTGTATTAACAAGATTTAAGAAAAGATTTTAATCAATTGTTTTGGGAGAGAGGGAAGAGGTGTATAAGAGCAGAGTTTAAGGTATAAGAGCTCCATCAATGGAAGTTTTTTTTAAAGAAAAGACCTGTCTGAAGTATCTCCTCCTTAGCAGGTCTCATCCTTAGCAGGGAGTTGGTCTAGAAGACCTCCAAGGTCCTTTCCAGCTGCATTCTGATTCTAACATAGTTCTGGACCATCTTCTTTAGCCTTGAGAAATATATTTCTGAGGTTTGGGTGTGTTACAGAAAGAACCAAGCTGTTTTGAAAGGAGTACATAATGCCCTCAATTAGCTGATCTAATTAGAAGAAGGTATTTTGAGAAACCTCAGAAGAGATTTGCAATGCGATGCTGGGTGGTATATTCACAAAGTGGTTTTGAAGCTAAGATATATATTTTTCCCCTCCTTTTCGGGTTCTCCTAGGATGTACAGCTACCAAGCACGAGTGCCCCCTCCACCCCCCATTGCCAGGGCTGTGGTCCCTTCCAAACGCCAGCGGGTTTCTGGCAATACCTCTCGCAGAGGGAAGAGCGGATTCAACTCGAAGAGCGGGCAGCGGGGGTCGTCTTCCAAATCTGGGAAATGTAGGTGTTGGAAGGTTGAGCAGGGTCTATAGCAAATGGGGGAGTGGTGGGGGAGAGATTTTGTGTATTATTTAAATTGGGTTATTCCAAAGTCTGCCATCTTCCCTGCTTCAACCTGGCTGCCACAAGTGCTGAAACATTCTGCAATGCCTCTTTGATAAGGAAAGGGAGGAGGGCTTTTAAAAGAAAGGAGGTGGGGGGTGGGGGTGGATTTTCTCTCCCCTTTTTACGTGTTTTCTTGAGTATTTTATGCTTATTTAATAAATTCTGGTGCTGAAACTTCCAGTTAATTGAGTTTCCCTTCTGTGTTTCAGTGAAAGGAGATGACTTGCAGGCCATTAAGAAGGAACTGACCCAAATTAAGCAGAAAGTGGATTGTCTACTGGAAAGCCTTGAGAAGATAGAGAAGGATCAAAGTAAATAGTAGGAGGGGAGAGGGGGAAGGGAGGGGAGGGATAAATTGCCTGGAGATCCATGTGGGATGCATGCCTGGCTTGAAACATTGCTAACCTCTTCCGGTCCTCCAAGATATTCTTACCCCATTATAGGAGCATATGCCTCACTAGACTCTTCCATCATCCTCTTTTAATGACCCCATAATCCCTTGCCCGGGGGTGGGATGGGGAGTCTAAGCAACTGAATGGAGCTGAGTGGCCGGATGCTCTACCTGTCACTCTTGCGGAGGTTTTTTCCAGCAGATATATTCTCATTGTATTCAGAGAGAGAAATATTTGCCTCTACCTAGGCTCAAACTCACAGTCTCCTGATTGTGAGGCGAGAGCTCCCCCTCTAGGCCACCCCACCACTTGCAGCACTAGAATCTTGCATGCATAAAGGAAAATCTTTCTACAGCAGCCTTCCAAGCAGGATATGAACTGCAGAAGCTGCTATTTCCTCAAAAGTATTGCTAACTATTGGCCCGTTTTGTAGGATGGTTGAGAGGGGCAGGGGGAAGGTTGGATAATATTTTGTAATGGTTAAGCTCCCCCGCTTCAGAGTTTTCACTGCTAGGCAATTGGCAGGAGGCCCAAATGATACTGTACCCCAAACCTGATTAACTCTGCCCGCCTCTCCTCTCTTCCCAGAACTGAAGAATGACAAGTCGGAAGAAGAGCAAAGCAGCAGCTCGACCAAGAAAGAAGAGAGCAATGTGAAAATGGAATCTGAGGCCGGGGCAGATGACTCAGCCGAGGAAGGGGACCTGCTGGATGACGATGACAACGAAGACCGGGGAGACGACCAGGTACGAAGCTGGAGAAGGCAGAGAGCCTCGAGTGAGGATGGCGGCTCTCCCCGTTTGCTAACTCGGCTCTTCTGCCTATCCCCTTCTCTCTCCCAGTTGGAGTCCATCAAGGGCGATGATAAGGAACCGGAAGAAGGGGAAGACGACAGAGACAGTGCCAATGGCGAAGATGACTCCTAAGAACCTAACATACCTCTCTCCCTTCTCTGCTCCTTGGCCCACACAGCGTTCTTCTGATTGAGCCTCTTGCAACCCCCCGTCTCCTCTCTCCCCCCCCCCCATTTGCTGGCTGCTTCCTCACTGCCCCCTTCCCCTTCTTGCAGCCTTGTGTTTTACAATATTCGTGTCTTCTGTTGGCATCCACCCTTCGTCATTGTCGTCTTCTTCCCACCTCCTTCCCTTCATCTGCTCCTCTAGTCCAGTTCCATCCCTTGTAATTTTGTTCCTCTTAATTTTGATACCTCTTTATTGACTCAATAAAAAAGATGTATTGTTTTTAGACGACTGGCTTGATGTGTGTTGGTGTGAATGGCGTTTGGGCTGAGGGAGGAAGAAGTTGTACCCAGTAGTGTTTTGGCAAATAGGTTTTTATTTGTTAAATATGCAGCTGCTCATCTTATAACTAACTCGGGAGTGGGTGGGAGCTCCCAATTGAAACCTAAAGCAGAATAAAAGCCATATTAAAACTATTAAAGAAACGCTAACCACATTGAACAATTTTTATTCTATATTATAATAAAACCCTGCTGCTAAGTGATGTGCAGCAACCTCATGTTATCCCAAGCTGGGTCTTCAAAGCTTTTGTTCTGACCTAGGCTTTCTTAGAAAGTATAAAACACAATCCCAGCAAAACTTCTTTTATATGCCTACAAAGCTTCTCAAACAGTCTTTCAGGGGAATGTTGATAAACACCCACCTTATCGCACTTGGAATGCTGCCAGAGAACTAATTGCAGGGCAAGGCCAAACTTGACACAGTCAAACAGAACTTTTCAAAGCTTGAACCGACTAGACAAACTGTTTCCTGCAAAAGCTCATGTCCCGTTTGCTCTTCTTTTATGTCCTGTGGGAGGGGCCAATCATCTCCGAGATGTGGTCTTACTCCTAAGTCAACCTTGGTTTCTCAATTGTTCTTGTCTTCTGATAGATCTGCTCATGCGCAGGCTGGGAACCAGTTCCAGAAACACCCCAGCCTCACTGCTGTCTGAGTCTGAAGGCAGCTGCTGACTGCCAGTCTACCCCAGCCTCATCCCTGCCTCTGATGCAGAGCCCTCATCCAAGCCCTCTTCAGCCTCCAAGATTGGCCCAGGTTGTTCCCAGATCCGTCAGCGGGCCACAAGAGATTTACAAAAAGTCAGGAAGGTGGAGGCCTGCCATATTTTGTGTGTGTGTGTGGGAGGTATGCCATAGGACAGACTGCCAGCGAAGAGGCAGGCTTCCTAGTAGCCATCAGATGACAATATTTGTGGGAAAGGGCTCAGAGCATGCCCCATCCTAGTTTAGTTTGACTTTGGTAGGATGAGTAGATGTCCTTCGGGAAAGGTGATCCTACCGATAACCTGACTCCATGTTGGTCATGTTTGGGCTAAATGTTGGCTTAACCACCAGCAAATGAGACTAAGAAAAGTTGATAGACTGAGGACAGATCTATGGCAGGGCGGAGGAGAATCTATTTCCAAGGGTACCCACAGAAAAGAAACAACTACAAGTTTCTACCTGTGTACACCTCACAAAAGTTCTGGAGCATCTGAATTGGGTGGGCTGATACTCGGCAGGGAAGGAGTCCCTGTAAATAGGCAGATATTGATTGGCCCATGTATGGGGTTAATGCTCAAAAGAAGCACTTTGAATTGTACTGGTAATGGGGAGCCAGCACAGAACTCCAAAAAACCCTGTACCAGTAAAACAAGTTTATTTAGCAACCATTTGAAGGTATAACACAATTGAGAAAAGTGACCTGTGACCGTTTTTCACACAATATGCTTTTCACATGACTGTTACAGCACCGCTGTGGTCACATGATCAAAATTAAGAGGCTTAGCAACTGATGTACTTGTGACCATTGCAGCACCCCTGTGGTCACATGATCAAAATTAAGAGGCTTGGCAACTGACATGTACTTGTGACTTGTAGCGTCCCGGAGTCAAGCAAAGTCAAAAGGGGAGTTTAAGAACCATGCTACTAACTTCATAACTGCAGTGATTAACTGGCGAGAAAGGTAATCAAAGCGGCAATGTTCAACAGAAATTTTGGGCTCCATTAGGGTCGTAAGTTGAGGACCCCCTGTAACGTGTGAAATGTAATCTTCCAACATCCATCCATCCAGCCGTCTTCTGGACCATTTGGAAGTTTCTACAATAGTCTTCCAAGGCAGCTCTGCCTCCATTGCAGGAGTTTGAGTCGAGGGGAGATTGCAAATACACACACGCCACACTCACTTGACCTCATAGTCTCTGCTTCCCCATCTAGCAGCAGCTGTGAGTTCCAGGAAAACTCCCAAATCATGGAGTGGGCCACCAACAAGAGTTCAAATAAGCAGTTCTGTCAATCCTCTTCAAGTGTCGCCTTCCCTCAAACCTCAGTGTTATAGGCGTGCTACGTGTTCAACTTAACGATGGTCATTCACTCACACTTGCAGCCCTAAAAAACAGCCACAAAGTACTTTGAACGGAACACTGAAGCACAAACGGTTTTGTTAGAATTCAGTGGAGATTCTCCGTCATCCAGGTCATAGTTGTTCCAAAGGTGCTTCTATTCTTTCAGGAAGCAGCTGGACTGTTTCTTGAAGTTTTTTTTTTCTTTTTTTTTAAGACTTTTCATTTCTCATCCAAGAAGCTTCTTCAGCTCTGATTGGATGGTGGGTAGAGCGGAAGAAGCTTCTTGGATGAGGAATGAAATGTCTTCAAAGAAAAAAAAAACCCAGAAAGTCTAGTTGCCTCTTGAAAAAGCACCTTTGGGACAAGTCATCCCCTAGTCCTTCTTTTCTACAGTCTCCAGGACCAGCCCCAAGAACAACCCTGGTTGGCAGTCTAAGCTTTTGGGGATCTCCTAGACCAAGAATCTATTTTCCAGCTTCTCTTTCCTCTTTTGTCTTTCTCTTTCTACTGTGAAAATGACTTTTCCCTCCTTATTGATTGTGTCAAAATAGTCTGGCCTCCATTTGAATGGCTAGCAGAAAGTTTCATTCTGCAGCTGTAAATTCCATACATTAAGGCTAAGATCTTTAGATCCTGAGTTCATACATCTTTTATTTCCGCCCAAATATTCTGCCTTTATTGTTGCTCCAAAGTAATGTTTGATGTGGCATTTCACACCTTCCGTTTAAGAGTATAATGAGAGTCTGTACTGTATGAAGGGCTCCAAACAGGAGGTTGATGAGATTAGTTCTATCTCACCTTGAAGTCCTTTAATTTTTGCTGGGCTAAATTTTAATTACTATAGTATTCGTTTCTATGCCCAACACTTTTGAGTGTATTGTTAAAAGAACAATTCCATTGAGAAGCGGTCCACAAAGAAGAAAAACGTTCTATCGAATTAAGGTTTAGCATTTATATTTATATATACGGCAAAGCTTAATCGTTTAGAAGATTCTAAACTATATCAGAACCGCTTCCAGAAAGTTAACAATGGCGCCGAGAAGCCTTGCTCTAACCATACGCTGATTGGGTAGTTTGAAACGCGCCGGGCCGCATGGATTGGATTAGCCTTTATTATGCAAAATAACAATGGCAATAGCTGCTACGTTTTCCTTCTGGTCGGATTCCTTGCTATATAAACCATTCACCCGTTCGTTTTCCCCCACAAATAATTTCTCCTTATAGGTTGTGGAGGTTCGTGGAGTTTTATCCTTTCCGAGATGTCTGGACGTGGAAAAGGAGGCAAAGGCTTAGGGAAAGGAGGCGCCAAGAGGCACCGGAAAGTCCTTCGCGATAATATCCAGGGCATCACCAAGCCGGCCATCCGCCGTCTGGCTCGCCGCGGTGGCGTGAAGCGTATTTCGGGCCTGATTTACGAGGAGACTCGCGGCGTCCTGAAGGTCTTTCTGGAGAACGTGATTCGCGATGCAGTCACCTACACCGAGCACGCCAAGAGGAAGACAGTCACCGCCATGGATGTTGTCTACGCATTGAAGCGCCAGGGACGCACCCTTTACGGCTTCGGCGGTTAAAAATTTAAGCTTTAATTCCAACAACAAAGGCCCTTTTAAGGGCCAATCAAATTTTCTTTAAAGAAGCTGTTGGTCACGATTTAAATTTCAAGGGGAAACCCGGGCCCGGGTATTGGGTGCGCGTGAAATTATAAATTAAACTAAAAAAATAAAATCAAAGGGTAAACTTGGTAAGTCATTTTTTGCCGTCACTTTTCTGTTTCTACGTTAACCACATTACTGGCGCTTTTATCCTGGTTTCTAAGCAGCTACGGTGTTTGCGTCGTTTCCCATAGTTAATTTGCCCCTGCTAGAAAAAGCGAGTCGGTGCTAAGATTTACTTTATTTTAAGTACTTCAGTGTGACATTTCTGAAGTAAGATTTCTGGGATAGCTTTAACTTTTTTAAAAAAACTAGAGGGGTAAATTGTAAATTGGGCAGTAGGTATTGCTTTCATACGAAATGCTGTGTTCGCTTGGCTACACGTTATTTTGCGAAGTGAACTCCGCAACTGCAAAATCCAAGCAAATGGCTTCTTTGATAACCAATATGGCATCAAGGGTAGTTTATGACATGACTAGGTTAAATGATGAGGGTGAACAGAAATTGAAAAAATTTTGCCTTTTAAATAAAACATCCTTTGCCGAAACCCGGGATCGAACCAGGGACCTTTAGATCTTCAGTCTAACGCTCTCCCAACTGAGCTATTTCGGCTTGCTCGAAATCGTGTGTTTTTCCTTGTAATTTGACACCTTAAAAAAAATTTTATCTGAAAAATATTTAAGGTTAATTGTAGCACAATTATCTTGAATAATTTGTACATAACTGATTGTCCCGGTATGCAGGATGTACGCAGGGAGATAATGGGGGGGCATTTAAAATATTCAGTCTTCTGCAAAAGAAAACCCCCAAAGCAAAACAGGTAAAACTAGTACGAGATTTGTAATTGGCCCTTCTAGCCAATAAGCAGCCGCTATTCTCAAATTGATCCAATGAGAAGTTCAAGCTGAAAGCACCAATGGGAATGCCAAGGTTCGATAAAATTGAAACTTCGTGGCTTCTCTTCCAATAGTGTAAAGGCAGGCCACTTTTCCACCAATCGTGCCTGAGAATTTTAAAACCACTCATTTGCATATGCGTCCTATAAATAAAGGAAAGGTGTTTCCTTGCCTTTCATTTATTCATTCTTCTGCGGAAGTCTCTTGCTGATCAGAATGCCTGAACCAGCTAAATCCGCTCCGGTGCCCAAGAAGGGTTCCAAGAAAGCCATCACCAAGACTCAGAAGAAGGGAGACAAGAAGCGCAAGAAGAGCCGCAAGGAGAGCTACTCCATCTACGTCTACAAGGTGCTGAAGCAGGTCCACCCCGACACCGGCATCTCCTCCAAGGCCATGAGCATCATGAACTCCTTCGTCAACGACATCTTCGAGCGCATCGCGGCCGAGGCTTCCCGTCTAGCCCACTACAACAAGCGCTCCACCATCACCTCCCGCGAGGTCCAGACGGCCGTGCGCCTCCTTCTGCCCGGAGAGCTGGCCAAACACGCCGTCTCCGAGGGCACCAAGGCCGTCACCAAATATACCAGCTCCAAGTAGTTTTTTTTTCCCGCGGCGACCCCCGGAATTCTTTTATTGCACCAAAGGCTCTTTTAAGAGCCACCCACTCTCTCAAAAAAGAGCTACTTCACTTGAAAAATTTTTAAGCGCTGGTTTTCAAAATCTTTAAAATTGGCTGGGTTGGTTTCGACAGGGACCAAAACATTCTTAAACTTAAATCGGCCGAAAAACATTAAACTGCCTTATCTTTAAATTATGTTGTCGCAAATTCAACTCTGCTGTTCCCCAGTCTCCTTGGGTCAAAAAGGCATAACTACCAGGATAGGCAGGGAAAATTTAACAGGGCTGTTTTCAAAGATAGGTAAATTTCAGATCTTTTAAGGGAATGGCACAATTCCTGAATTCAACAGTAGACATTGGCTTTTGTCATCTGAATCAAATTTGGGACTGCTGGAAAGGGCTGTTGTAAATGGGTAGTGTTACATCCCTCCCCTTCTGTTTAGGTGCTGGAAGTTCCAAGTTGATGTGGGGGGGAAGCTGGAAAGATGGTTTAAGGGGAGACAGAATCACATGCCTTGAAGCTCTTGGGCAAAAAAAAAAAGGGAGAAGATGCTGAGAGTCCCTGGGTTTTATGCCCCCTCTGCGGCACAGGAAGAGTATCCTGATTGACTGTTGTCAGAGGTTATAGCTAGCACTGTAGGTTGTGTGCCAAGTTTGGTTGAAACTTGGTGGGTTGTGCAAAGGGCAATTCAATGGTTCTCCCTGAAAGAGGTAGATCTTTGTTATGTAGAATAGAATGGCCAAAGCCTCAATGGTACCTTAACAAAGGGCTGAGGGCTGAGTTTCTGTCTTTCTGAGTTTCTACTTCTCTTTTAGGAGAAGTATTCTGCCTTTTTTTAGTATACCCTAAAGTATTTCCTGGAGAGGGATGGGCTTTAACTTCCAACAAAGGAAAGGCTATTAAGTTTTAACACAGAAAGTCTCTTTGGCTCCTCTTTCAAACCAGTAGTCTTTTCTGTCCAGATTGTGAACCTTCAAAAGAGATGATATTCCCCATCAGTGAATTAGAACTGAATGCAAATGACTACATGTCTGTAAGGAATATAAATGCTTCTATTCCCCACTATCCTGTCAGAGCTGAAGAAGCTTCTTGGATGAGAAGTGAAATGTCTTCATAAGAAAAAAAAGCAAAGTCCAGTTGCCTCCAGAAAAAGCATCTTTGGGTTAGCCCCTTTGCTTTTGCTTGCTTTATTCTAAAGGGCAGTGAAAAGTAATAATACAGGTCATTTCCACCTGTTAGAATTGCGCCTGTAAGAGGGTGACTTATATTTCCCCAAAGGACAACACTTACGTGTTATTGTACCTACCTGTTTCTAAAGAAAAAGTATGTGGTAAATAAGTAAATGTATGCTTGCTGTAAAAAAAAGGTATAATTCACATACTGGGAGAAAAAATCAGTTCCTTTTTGGGGTTCAATTGTAGATTTCAGGACCTCAAAGGAAGTGATTTAGAAAACTTTACAAGGTGTTTCTTCGTTAGTATAGTGGTTGGTATCCTCGCCTTTCACGTGGGGGACCGGTGTTCGATTCCCCGATCGGGAGAAGCGAATTTTTTTCCCCTTAACAATATTTGCAAAATTTAATTGCAGCCAAGGCGTCTTTCTCCGAGGATCTAACCTTACATGAAAGGTTTGTGAAGATGGTGATCTCCGATAGAGGAGGAAAGCTGCACCTTTAAAAGAGGGTATCTCGCCCCTAGCAACAGGTCTTGGGGAATTCTGGGAGTTGAAGTCTTAAAGTTGCCAATAAGATTGAGAAATCCTGTTTTTAAAGTATAGAGTTGAAGCTCTCTCTGAAGAATGTTTGGCTGCGAAGCAGGGGGGTAAAAGTTCCTCTTTTTCACGGGCATCACTAAGTTACTGCCAGAGAGATCTGGCAGGCGAAGCGAACGCAAGAGGAAAAAATGGGTTGTTGTGCTCTTGTTCATATGCTTTTAAGATCACAATGCTGGTCACATTAAATCCCTTTTCAAGTCTTAGGTAAAAGTTCACCTTGAATGATCGCCCACCTTCCTCGAAGTGGTCTCTGTGGCGCAATCGGTTAGCGCGTTCGGCTGTTAACCGAAAGGTTGGTGGTTCGAGCCCACCCAGGGACGTGTAATAACTTCCTTTTATTTCTTACGAAAGATTAAATATGCAACTGCTTTATCAGATAAACCCACCGGAGTTCATTTTACCTCTCTGATTTTAAAGCAATTATTCCAGCATCAGCATCTTTCAACAAGAGGTATAAACGGCAGGCAGATGTGTGTGTATATATATATATATATTTTTTTCTCTCTCTCTCTTTCTCTCTCTCTCTGGAGATAGTGCATATCTGCCATTTAATTTTTATATTTCTTACACTGTATTACAGTATATTATAATTATGCTATTTTCACTCTGCTGCAGTATAGTGCCTTTAGTTTACAAAGGTTGTTGTTGGGATATTTTTCCCAAATTTCCCTCCAAAATGTTGTTCTATTGTACTTTACTAATTTGTTAATTTTGTTAGTTTTTATTGTTTTTATTTTTATTTTTTTATTTTAAATATGGTTTTACATTGTGTAAGCCGCCTCGAGTTGCCATGGGCGAATAGGTGGCAATATAAATTAAATAAATAAAATAAATAAATAATTATGTATGTTTACACCCACATTGTGATCCTGGTGTGTTTCTGTGGTCAGCTTGAGGAAACTACAAGGACCTTAAGAGGAATAAAACAGAAAGGGAGGTACTGTGGCTACCATCCAGAATATTTCAAGATTTGCACCACAAAATAGCTTCAATGTTGTATGCCAGCAATGATGTACAAACAATTAAGGCAGGGATGCAAATATAATAGTTTATTATTCAGCTGATTAGTCAGATTCCATCCTATTCCTTCACAGGGACAATTCCAGCTGTTGTAAACACCCCGCTAATCAGTTTGGATGTGTGTAGCATGCATACAGCCTACAAAGCTAACCACCATCTTTGTGCAACTAAAAGAAATATTGGTTTACTACTATTTAGACAGAAGGGGGTGGACAACCACCCGAATGATTGTATAGTAAACAGATTGAAAAATGGGTGCAGGAAAAATTCCTGTGCTTCAGTTCCATTTGTATTATATGGAAGGTCTGAATGAAGCTTCTGTACTCGAATAAGAATAGAATAGTATATAGAATAGAATATAGAATAGACTATAGACTAGAACAGTGGTGGCAAACATTCTCGCCACTGAGTGCTGAAACGGGAGTGCACGAGCGTGCGCTGAAAACTGGAAGAGCAGCTCTTTGGCGTGATGCAGTGGAAACCAGAAGCTCAATACTGGTTACCTGGTCTTCTGGTTTCTAATGCACATGTGTATGTGAAGACCAGCTGGCCAGTGCATGCATCTGTGCTGGGGGAGTTGCTCTTCCGGTTTCCAGCCCTCCAACCCTCATGAGGACCAGCTGCGTGCTAGAACCCAGAAGACCAACAGGCAATGGCTGGCATCCCCAGAGAAGTGGCTCTGTGTGCCACTTCCAGCATGCGTGGCGTAGGTTTGCCATAAAGGACAAGAATATAGAATATAGAATAACTATAGAACAAAGAATATAGAGTAGAATAGAACATAGAACATAGATTATGGAATAGAATAGAATAGGTTTATTGGCCAAGTGTGACTGGACACACAAGGAATCTGTCTAGTGATAGTCATAGGATAATAAATAAGCAGTTAACATAAATCATACTAGGAAACTAAATAAAACAATGTAAATCATAAGATACAAACAACAAAGTTATAAGTAGATCTGTGTTTCTCAATCTTGGCCATTTCAGGATATCAACATACTTGAGTAAAGTTCCAAGGTTGGAGTACAAATAGTCCTAGACTTACAACAGTTTGTTTAGTGACTGTCCTAAAGTTACAAGAACACTGAAAAAAGAGACTTTTTGACCTTGTTTTCACACTCACATGTTATGGCATCTGTATTGCCACCTGATCAAAGTTCAGATGCTTGGCCACTCACCTTTTGCAACCTTCAGAAAAGCAAAGTCGATGGGGAAGCCAGATTCACTTAACAACCATATTAGTAATACAGCAATTAGTATTACAATGATTCACTTAACTGAGGCAAGAAAAGACCTAAAATGGGGCAAAACTCACTTAACAAATTTCTCACTTAGCAGCAAATTTTGGGCTCAATTGTGGTAAATAGAGGACTGTAATGGAGCTAAACAGACGAAACTGTAATTTAAACATTAGGATTAAACCCCAATCTCACATAGAAACCATACCTTACTATTTTTGGAATTGAGAAATTTAAATTTAGCATTTCATTTAGGAATTGAGAAATACAAACCTGCATCCTCTCTGTTTAGAAAATCCAAGCAATAGAAATTTATTGCACATTTAATCTGCCATTAAATTGATGAAAGAGGCAACTGGTTTTTAAAAACTGTCTACAATTTTCCATATCTCTTAAAGATAATGGAAATAACCTACCTCTAATCTTAAATTAAGAGGCTCATATACTTCTTGGCAGAATGTTAAAAAAGCTCACTTTTAAAGGGAATTCTTTCTGCCTTCTTTAGAGTCCAAAAACTAACTTTGACTGAAAGAACTTTTTAAATAATTTGTTAGGGAGAAAACTAGAGACAACTTCCCACAAACCTAAACTTTTGGGAACCTGGAAATATTTAGGGCCCTTGGGAAAAGTAGTAGAGCCACTTTTGCTCATGAAAAAGAGCTAAATGAATGACATCATCTTTTGGATTTAATTACTAACTGAAATACTCCATAAAGAACAGCACCTTTTGAGGTTTGCAGGGTGCTGCAAAAATCAAATCCTGACACAGGAAAAAAAAAAACGCACTAAGCAACATTAAACAACTCAAATTTGGCTTCTTCCCCCTTCCCTTTTCAGAAGGGGAACCAAATCTTGAGGTAGCACCATTTGGAAGAATATTTTTGCTACATACCAGTGAGGAAAGGAAAAAAGAATCTAACTTCCAACACCAGCAAAGATTGTGAACTGTGCTTGCATACTAGCATTTTGAGGACTTTAAGATAAAGGGAAAATCAGAAGTGGATCTTATCAGCCAGGAGGAAATGCAAGGGAACCCCCCCAAAAATCTTAACTTAAAATGCAAGTCCCATCAACCTTGGTCGAAGAGCCCTCCTGCCTCCCCTTTCCCGCCCTAAAATAAGTCACGATTTAGGTCTGAACTGACATGTAGCTATGTATATAGCACTTATTTTTTTCTCCTGAAGAAAAAAAGCAAAGAGAACAGCTCTTTCGTTGAGAAAGTGAGTGGCTCTTAAAAGAGCCTTTGGGTTTGCTCTGGGAAAACAGCTTTACTTGGAGCTGGTGTATTTGGTGACGGCCTTGGTGCCCTCGGAGACGGCGTGTTTGGCCAACTCTCCGGGAAGAAGGAGGCGCACGGCCGTCTGGATCTCTCGGGAGGTGATGGTGGAGCGCTTGTTGTAGTGGGCCAGGCGGGAAGCCTCGGCCGCGATGCGCTCGAAGATGTCGTTGACGAAGGAGTTCATGATGCTCATGGCCTTGGAGGAAATGCCGGTGTCGGGGTGGACCTGCTTCAGCACCTTGTAGACGTAGATGGAGTAGCTCTCCTTGCGGCTCTTCTTGCGCTTCTTGTCTCCCTTCTTCTGAGTCTTGGTGATGGCTTTCTTGGAGCCCTTCTTAGGCGCGGGAGTAGACTTGGCCGGCTCAGGCATATTCAACACTTACTCAAATTCCACCTCAGGAAATGTTGCTGAGAAGCCGAAGTTCCAGTATTTGTAGGCCGCCGGAGGGTTCATCCCACCGAAACTCAGCGTTGTTATTGGCCCAAAGGTCCGCTCCGTTACGCTCCCGCGCGCCAAGTATGCAAATGAGTAGGATTCAAACACGGCGAGGTGATTGGTCCGCGCCTAGCCAGAGGAGGTTCCCTTCGAGCATTCCTCTCGAGGCGCTATGGGAGGGAGCCGTGAAACACGAAGCGCCGATCAACCGAGCCCCTCCCCCCCCACCCCCCCCCCCGCGTTAAGACATAGAATAGAATCATTTAATGTGAGCTGAAAGTTTGATTTAACACCCTTCCAGATAAAGGATATTGGATCCGTTCATCCTTTTTCTTCTGGGGTGAAAAAACACACACTCTTCTGCATTTCCTCTGCCAAGAAGGAATCTGTTGAAGAAAGGAAAATAATCCAATCCCTGAAATTTCTTCTCGGACAGTGAGAACAATTAATGAGTGGAACCAACTTGCCCCCAGAAGTTGTAAATGTTGCAAAATTGGAAGTTTTTAAAAAGAAATTGGATAACCAATTTGTCTGAAATGGTATAAACTAGAGTTTCCTGCCTAAGCAGGAGGTTGGACTACAGAAGGGGTCTCCAACCTTGGCAACTTTAAGAATTGTGTTCTTCAAACTCCCAGAGATCAAAGCAAAACTGGCTGAGGAACTCTGGGAGTTGAAGTCCACAGGTCTTAAAGTTATCAAACTTGGAGACCCCTTCTCTAGTCCAACCTCCTGCTTTGGCAGGAAACTCTAGTTTATACCATTTCAGACAAATTGGTTATCCAATTTCTTTTTAAAAACTTCCAATTTTGCAACATTTACAACTTCTGGGGGCAAGTTGGTTCCACTGATTAATTGTTCTCACTGTCAGAGAAGAAATTTCAGGGATTGGATTATTTTCCTTTCTTCAACAGATTCCTTCGTGGCAGACCCCTGGACTAGAAGACTTCCAAGGTCCCTTCCAACTGTTTTTATATTCCATTTCATTCTATATTCTCTATTCCATTCTATTCATGTCCTATTCTAGTCTATATTCTATTTCTAGTCTATATTGTATTCCTATTCTATTCTATATCCCTATTTTATTCTATATTCTATTCCTATTATTTCTATTTCTATTCTATTCTCATGTAATGAACCAGGACATCTGAACTCTTTACTCTCTTCTTTAACCTAATGAGAAAAGATATTCCTGCATAGCAGCCTTCTTTAATCAAGTGCAGTTTTGCTGGGTTGGATTCTTGTTCCCATTAGACCCAGCCGAGCTGTGAACAATGAAAGCTGATGCTGATGCTGATGGCAGGTTCCATGATGGTTCAGCCTTCCTTTAGCTGATGTTCTTTCCAGCCTACCCATTCCCATGGTCTTGAGTCCATTAACCCTTGCTTAGAAGAGCCCTTTCGTCTCTCCCTTTCTCCTGAACGGAAATCCATTACTCTCAAATACACAGTGTTGGGAGAAAGGACATCCCATCAAACTTTGATTAGGGTTATATCAAGAAATAAAATAACTGATTAGGATTATATCAAAAGAGAACACAGAATCCCAGGAAAGGGCAGGATGTGGAATGAATAACAAGAGTTGGAAGGGACCTGAGAGGTTCTCCAGTCCACTGCTCAAGTAAGAGCCCTTCTACCCATCCACCTACCTACCTACTTAGCTGCCTACCCACCTGCCTAAATATATAAATTTCTTTTAAAATTTAAGACAATTATTTTTTAAAAAAAATACACCCGGGTGCTACTATATTTTCTTTCTTTCTTTCTTTCTTTCTTTCTTTCTTTCTTTCTTTTTTTCTTTCTTTCTTTCTTTCTTTCTTTCTTTCTTTCTTTCTTTCTTTTTCCTTCTTTCTTTCAGTCTTTCTTACTCTTTCTCTTTTTTTTTACTCTCTCTCTTGCTCTCTGTTTTTTTCTTTCTCTTTGTCTCTTTTTCTTTCTCTGTCTTTTTCTGTGTGTCTTTCTCTGTCTCTCGCTCGCTTTCCCACTTCCCTTCCATTAATCCAATTTTCATTTTTCGGGTCTTGTCCGTTTAAGCGCGTGCCCGACCGACCGACCACTTTCGGGTCTGCAGGAGGCGCGCGTGCGCGGCCTTCGCCCACCTTCTTCCGCAAGGCGAGGTGGCGTCTCGGGCATTTGAGGGCGGGGAATTGTTTCCTCTGAGCATCGCCCCTCAGGGAGTGGCGGAGGTTGAGGGGCTGTTGGGGTTTTTTTTTCAAACTTATTTTCTTTTTTGGACGGAGCATTTTGCGGTGGGGTGAGTCTGCCTCGCCTTATTTGGGGAGGGGACGGCTTGATTCCATCTGTGGTTATTATCACCATCATCATTATCGTTATCATTGTTATAATCATTATTATCGTCATTATAGTTACTGCCATTGTTTTATTGTTTGTTGTTTTATCATTATTTTCTGTTTTATTTTTGTTTTATTTTTGATATTATTGCCATTATAATGTTTGTTTTGTTGTTTTGTTATTAATATCATCTTTATTGTCAATGTCATTATTGTTTTGTTTGCTGTTTTCTTGCTATTGTGTCATTATATCATTGTCATGATAGTTTTGTTTGGTTTTGTAGTTTTTGTTATATTATTTTTATTCATTAAGCATGAAAGTCAATTGAACATTTCAAATGTAACACAAATATCACAAAAATTATTACTCATCACACAGTCAACCAGATGTTCAGACATTATTATTATATTATTTCTTTTATTCATTAAACATGAAAGTCAACTGAGCATTTAAAATGTATCACAAATATCAAAAAAACTATTATTTTTTTAACAGACTTTATTCAGTTTTCACATTAAAAACAAAAATCTCTTTTTAGTGGACAACATATTTCCGGGTCATCATCTTTACATACAAATATGACAGAAATTATACATTGATATATGCATACTTAATTCTATTATTACCTTTTCCATTCCAAATTTTCAGTAAGGAGAGAAACAAACACATTAATTCTAGCCTCTTTCATTAATTTCAATCAATTTTGTTTCATTTCAATTATTTCAAATATAATCCTTTAGTATTTGTTTTTAAACATAAAGATAAACAATATGCATTTGCCTAATAAATAATAATAAGGTTTAATTCTAAATTCTTTCATTAATCCCAATCTAAACATTTTTTAATTTCATTTCAATTATTTCAAATATAATCCTTAATATTTATTTTAAAAATAAAAATAAACATATATTTGCCTAATAGTGGTAATAATGAAGTTACCGATGTGTCTCCTTGCTTTTAATAATCTATATTAAACTTATTAATTTAGCTGGTTCTTTAGTCTGTCACATTCCCTTTCCATTACACATTTTTTGATCAATTCTAAATTAATACAGATCTTAACACACCCACACAAAAAGAACAAGTTTCCCCTCTTTTACTATTTTGAGTGTGACACCTTAATGATTAGAATATACCTTTATTACCTCATCTTAATTCCCAATAAACCATTAGTCATTACATCTTCTCAATTGGATGCCACAGCATATTTCCCCCTTCCCCACTTTAATAAGAATTATCAGTATCTATATTATCCTATTTTCTAAATATTTTTAATTGCAGAAATATTCTTATTACCCTTGTCACCCTGCAGAATCCCCCTTTTAATTCATCAACCATTATCTCTGAAAAGGCAATTTCTTTTCAACATTTTACTAATTCTGTATTTCTTTCTTTCACATGCCTGTTTCTTACTGCTTCTCCTCCCCCTCTCTTCCCCATGTCTTTTCTCATTCTTTCTGCATTTCCTGACTTCACAAGTATTCCTCCTTTTAATTGTAAAGAAACAATTTCCTTACTAGTCTTACTGTTTCTCCTCCCTCTTTTTTCCCCATGACTTTTCTCATTCCAATTTCTTTTCTCCTTCTTAATATCTTCCCTTTCCCTTTTCTGCTGAATCTTCTTTTAATTGCTTTCTTGAAATTCAACTTTTTAATCTTCCTTCTTTCCCCACTTCTTTGTAACATTCTTTGTGTTAATTGTCCATTCAAAATGTCTTCTCCTTGAGTCAATTCCTGCTCCTCTGAGAATCTTTCTTGTTCTTCAATCGCCATTTCCATTTTTTCTAGCACAGAGCAAAGTGATTCGCCTCTTTCCTGTAGTAATTCTCTCATATTTTTAAGTTCCACAAATATCACAAAAATTATTATTCATTGCAGTCAGCTAGATGTTCGGATGACTTCTTCTTCTTCTTCTTCTTCTTCTTCTTCTTCTTCTTCTTCTTCTTCTTCTTCTTCTTCTTCTTCTTCTTCTTCCTCTTCCTCCTCCTCCTCCTCCTCTTCTTCTTCTTCTTCTTCTTCTTCTTCTTCTTCTTCTTATTATTATTATTATTATTATTATTATTATTATTATTATTATTTGTGTTCTTCTGAGGTTCACTTTTTTTCCCTTTAAAAGGAGGTCCATGGAAGAGTTAAATGAAACAGGCCAGAATGATTTCAATGTCTGGAATCTTTAAATCAAAATAAAGTTTTCATTATTCTGTTTCTTCTTGCTTCATGCGATTAGCATATTTTAGCATGTTTTAATGTATAAGTAATCCTCAACTTACGACCATTCATGTAGTGACTGCGATGTTCCAACAGCACTGAAAAAAAGTGACTTGACCTTTTTTCACAAGACCATTGTGGCATCCCCGTGGTCACGTGATCAAAATTTGGACTCTTGGCAACCGACTCATATTTATGACGATCGCAGTGTCCCGGGGTCATGGGATTGCCTTTTGTGACTTTCTGAGAAGCAAAGTCAACAGGGAAGCCAGATTCACTTAACCACCAGGTTGCTAACTTAACAACTGTAGTGATTCACTTAACAACTATGGTAAGGTTGTAAAATGAGGTAAAACTCACTTAATTACTGTCTCACTTAGCAAGATAAATTTGAGGGTCAGTTGTGGTTGTAAGTCAAAGACTATCTGTAATGATCTTCATTTAACGACCCCCAAATCCCTCGTAGGGTGGAGTCTGAGCAACTGAATGGAGCAGAGTGTTTTACTGGCCGGATGCCCTTCCTATTGCCAATGCAGAGTTTTGTTTAGCAGATATATTCCCAGTGTGCCCAGAGAGAGAAATATCTGCCTCTACCTAGGATCAAACTCACAGCTTCCTGATTGTGAGGCAAAAGTTCCACCTCTCCTGAGGACTATCTATAATACACACTCAATTTTTTTTTCCACTGCATGTATTTTTCTTAACTATCCTGAGATTGTCAATCTAATTTTGGATATTGGAATGCCAGTTCTCTTGTGCCATTTAATGGCCACAGTAAAGTTCAGTGGAAAGTGCTGTGCTTTGTTTGTTTGATGGAAAAGGGGATTATGATCCTTCCATCCCATCTCTTGGTGTGCCACCCTCCCTCAAGGGATTTTCTTAGAGGTCTGGCATAATTTTACATTTTCAAAGAACAACCCTGTGAGGTAGGTTCACTTTGTGTCCGTGTGTGTGTGAAGAGAGAGAAAGAGAATCTGGTTTGAAGTCACTAACAGAGGACCAGAATGGAGATAGGATTTGAACTTGGCTCACCTATGTCCAAATTATTAAATGCCAAAAATTTGAAATGTTTCAAATCCAGCCTCAAAAGGATAATCCTTATGATCTTTCTGACTTGGCAGCTGAATTGATCTGAACTCGTTTGTTCCCAGAAATAAAAAGAAATTATTTGACAGTGAGAAAAATCAACCCATGGAACAGAAGTTGCCTTCAGAAGTTGTGGGAGCTTCATCACTGGAGGCTTTCAAGAAGGGATTGGACTGCATTTGTCAGAAATGGTGTATGGTCTCCCACTTGGGCGGGAGTTTGGACTAGATGACCTACACAGTCCCTTCCAACTCTTAATCTGTTTCTTATATGTCCCCTAATCGCTTTTCTTTTGAAATGATGATTTCAGTCCTTTTTTTTTCAAAATTGGGATTGTTTAAAAGATGTAGATTTCAACTCCAACAATTCCACAGCCAGCCTTACTGGTAATGCAACTAGTCCTTGAGTTACGACCACAATTGGGGCCATTGTCAAGCCCAAAATTGACATGTGCAGCCATTTTAGTTAGACTTAATATGTATTCTTTTTCTTACTTTCTCTGTGGCAGTAATGTGGGGAAGGGTTTGGGCTTGCCACATTCCTAAGGGTGGAGGAATAGAGATAAAGAGAATTGTTTTGGCTAGGTGATTCTTCCCGTTAGGAAAATGAGCTGTCCCTGCTGGGCCCCTTGAGGTGGAGTTTTATGAAATCAAGCAATGTTGAATTACTTCTATTAGAGAATATGGCTTTTGGGGGTTGTTTCTAATTTGTAATATTGTGGGGTAATTCCAGGTTGCATCAGATCTGGAATTACCATGGACTTTGCCAATTTGATGCTTTCCTAAATAAAAGAAATCTTTTTGGAAGACGGACTTTATACGTTTCTTTTTAAATGGATTTTAGCACTTGGAAATCTGACAGCCATGTTGCTAAGTGAAACATTTCTTAGGTGAGTTTTGTCCCTTGTTACGATTTTTTTTTTTTGGCCAGTCATTCAGTGAATCATTGCATTTGTTAAGAATATGGTTGTTAAGTGAATCTGGATTCCCCATTGACTTTGCTCGTCAGAAGGTCACAGAAGCGGATCAAATGACCTTGGGACACTGAAACCGTCATTAGTGTGAATCAGTTGCCAAGCAATCTGAATTTTGATCATGTGACCATAGGGATGTGGCAATGGACATATTTGTGTAAAACGGTCATAAGTTGCTGTTTTCAGTGCTGTTGTAACTTTGGACAGACACTAAATGAACTATTGTAAGACGAGGACTATCTCAAAAGGATTATAAAATTGCTTACTTCAGCTATTTATGAGTGGCTCTGGTTGCTTCTGCATGGGAGAGAGAGCTAAATCAAATTAGTACAGGTAGTCCTCGACTTACAACCACAATTGTGCCCAAAATTTCAGTTGCTAAAGACATTTGTTAAGTGAATTTTACTCCATTCTACAACCTTTCTTGCTTCGGTTGCTAAGTGAATCACTACAGTTGGTAATTTAGTAGCCTGGTCATTAAGTGAATCTGGCTTCCCCACTGACTTTGCTGATCAGAAGGTTGCAGAAGGGGATCATATGACCACACCCCAGGATGCAGCAACGGTCATAAGTTTGAACCAGTTGCCCAGCATCTGAATTTTGATTGCAAGATAATGAGAACACTCATTATAAAGGTTACAACTATAAAAAAGGGCCATAAGTCACTTTTTGCTGTTGTAACTTTGGACGGTTACTAAATGAATGTTGTAAGTTGAGGGCTACCTGTAATGACATTTAGGAGTTTAGCTAGCATGGCCAGGAGGGAAAGATACTAGAAGCTATGAAACACGGGGTGACCTTGTGGCAGATCTGGGTTAGCTTCTATAGAACAGGGTTGTGAAACTTGATTTCATTGAGGGCCGCATTAGGGTTGTGTTTGACCTTGGGGGTGGGGGTGGCCTGAGTGGGTATGGCCAGTTTGACATCATTTGTGTCACTGGCGACTTGTGGCCCAAGTGCTCTGCCAGCAAAAATGGGCTCCCAAGTTCTGTTTTCAGCCGCAACAGTCTCCTGCAGCCCTCTGCAGTGAAAACGGAGCCCTCCTGGGCCCCATTATTGGCCACCACAGCTTCTTGCAGCCCTCTGGCAGTGCCCCCGCCCCCTGAGCTCCATTTTTGCTAGCAAAGGCACCACAGGCCAGTCCTTCACTGTTTCCAGGGTGGCCCCACGGGCGAGATCTAAGCACCCTGTGGGCCGAATCCCATCTCCTGGGCTTTGAGTTTGAGCCGTGCTGTAGAAGATCAACAGGAAGACGGTTGCATTCACCCCAATAGTAGACTAAGCTTTTCAGCTGTATACTTAGTCCTCGATTTACAACCATTTGTTTAGTGATTGTTTGGAGTTCAAACGGAAGCAAAAAAAGTGACGTACCACCATGTCTCACACTTACAACTATTACAGCATCCCCATGGTCACATGATCAAAATTTGGATGCTTGGCAACCCACACTTATTTATGATGGCTGCAGTGTCCCTGGGGTCACATGTCACAGTTTGCGAACCTTCTGATGAGCCAAGTCAGTGGGGAAATCCAGATTCCCTTAACAACCGTGTTCCTAATGTAACAACTGCAAGGATTCTCTTAACAATTGTGGCCAAAAAATATTTGTTAAAAAAGGGGGAAAACTCACTTTAGAAACATTTCACTTAGCAACATAAATTGGGCTTCATTATGGCCATGATTCAAGGACTATTGGTATTAACATTGTACAAGGGGCCCAAAACTCACTTAACAAATGTTTCGCTTAGCAACGTAAATTTTGGCCTCAAATGGGATCGTGAAGCAAAGATTACCTGGAAAGTTAGAACAATTTCCCTTCTTTCTGATAAGGTCTCCAAACCTGGCAATTTTAAGACTTGTGGACTTCAACTCCCAGACTTTTCCAGCCAGCATACCTGGCTGGAGAATTCTGGGAATTGAAGTCCACAAGTCTGAAAGTTGCCAAGTTTGGGGACCTGTGTAATAAAGGAAACAGCTGGATTTGAGGCTGCAGAAACATCATAAATATTCTGTCTCTGGGTTTCCCATTGCAGGATTCCACAATGATGCCACGACGTGGTCGGGGGAGACGACTCCAACTTGCAGCGTTCAACAGGAGGACTCTACCTGTCTCTCTTCAGCGGTCCCCTTTCTCTCATGCAATGGAAGGAGGAGTATCTGATGAGCCTTTGGACATGGTGGTTGCTCCCGCTGGTTCGTTGGAGCCAGGGGTGAAAGAGGAGAAGCCCTACCCGTCCTCGATGCATGACCTGTTCTCCTATTTGAAGGAAAAAGAGGAGGAGGAAGAGGAAGAGGTGGACGCTGCTGACCTTCAGAGCTTTTCACCCAGCCCTTCTGTCTCAATGATGGTGAAGCAGCACTGCCCTTCCGAAGTCCATGAGATGCTTTCCTACTTAAAAAAGGAGGAAGAGGAGGAGGAAGAGGTGGCCGAGATAGCGTCTCTGTCTCCACCACATATTCTTCCACTCCCTGCTCCCCCTTCCATTCTACCAGCCTATGCATCTACAGCTACGCTGGGCAGGTCCATCCTTCCGGGAGGAAAGAAAATGTTCCATTACTTCACCCCCGTAGCCCACCTCTCTACTTCAGCTCCCTCCAAACGGGGCCATGACCAGGCGGTATTAACGGATGGAGTCCCACCATATGTGCAGAAGAAAACCACCTCGGCAGTTTGGGATTACTTCACTCTGGATCCACGGGAACCCTGCGTGGCTGTTTGTAGTGCATGCCAGAAACGGGTGAGGAGAGGGAAGGATGGAGGCACCCGACCAGGCACCACAGCCCTTCATAAGCACTTGAAGGTCCACCATGGACTTCACCTGCCAGGCGTCGCAGTGGTTCCTCCATCCCTGCTGATGGCCCTGAAGGAGAAGTCCCACAGCACTCCGATGCTGGTCACTGAGCCATCTCCTCCAATCTTCCCATTTGCCCAGACAGAGAGTAACCAACCCTACTACTCTCCAACCCACCCAACAGCCATCCAGTTGGCTTCCAGTACCGCTTGGATGCTCGCGGTGGACATGCAGCCCTTCTCCTGGGTGGAGAGCGAAGGATTTCGTCGGCTGATGGCTACTGCCCAGCCTCGTTGGATGATCCCTAGTCGGGCATTCTTCACCACCAAGGCAGTGCCTGAGTTATCCAAAGTGGTGTCCCGGGCCGTACGGCAAACCGTGGCCTGCAGTGTCGGCCGCACAGTCCATATCACAATAGACACCTGGGGAGACAGGCAAACAGCCACGTACATGTCAGTGACAGGACACTGGATTGCAGACTTAGCAGGCACCCTTGCCAGGCAACATGCCACTCTATCGGTGTGCACCTTTGAAGGCTGCTGTGCCCCAGAAGACATCTGCCACAAACTGCAAGAAGTCCTCCAGGATTGGCTGTATGATCTGAAGACAGGCAGTGTAGTGACCGACAGCGGAACCAACACAGCAAGGGCAGTGCGAGAACTGTGCCTCAACCACGCTCCTTGCCTGGCCCGTTGTCTGAAGCTGGTCACCAAAGCATTTTTAGCCAGGGATTCTCAAGTCGGACGTCTCCTGAAGACTTCCAGGAGGATCTGCAGCTGTTACCGTCGCTCGGCCACTGTCCGACAGCGTCTCCTGGAAGTGCAGGCCAACTTGGGCTTGCCTCAGCCTCTGGGACCAAGCGCTGAAGCGAGGTCCAATTCCACCTTGCTAATGTTGGAGTGCCTGTATAGGCAGCGCCGAGCCATCGGGGCCATGCTGGATGAAGATGAAGATGATTCCCACCTGCTCTTGGCACCTGCAGACTGGAAGGTGATGAAGTGCTTGGTGGAGATCTTGAAGCCATTTGAGGATGCCACTGCGCTGCTTATTCAGCCTGACGCAACTCTCTGCCAAGCCCTTCCTCTCCTATGGTTCTTGGAGGAGCAACTCAGGGTGTTGAGGACCAGATACTACCAAGAAAATAATAATACTGCAGCTCACCTGACCACCCAGGCGTTGGACTGTCTTGAGACTGACAATCAGCTAAGAGAAATAAAGGACAGTATGATGTATCGGATCGCAGCCTTCCTTGACCCCCGATTCAGAGACATCACCACCATGAAGCTCGGTGGGACAGACCTGAGTGATGCAGCCCTGCTGAAGGAGCATATCGTTGGCTTGGCCACCAGGTCCTACGTGCCTCCTGGAGGAGCAGATATGGAGTTCTCGCCCGTCAGCCGCTCTTCTCAAGAACAAAATGCCAGTTCTGGCAGCTCAGCGGCTTGGGAGTTCACCATGAAACGCTGGAGGGCCATCACCAAAAGTGATCCTGCCTCCAGTTTGGCTTCTGAAGGAGGAGCAGCTGTAGCCCTTCGGGAAATGGAAGAGTATCTCCATGACAATGTGGACCATATCGGAGAAAATGCGGACCCAATGATGTACTGGCAAGGGAAGATGGCAACGTGGCCGTCTCTCTTCAAGGTAGCTGTGTTCCACTTTGGGTGCCCACCCACATCTTCGTCATCCTCTGAAGAACCCTGCAGTGCTCCCAGTTCATTGAGGCCAAGAGACCACACCAAGAACCTCTCCCCAGCCAATGTTACAATGTTCACGTTCATCCGTAGGAACCGCCACCTCATCCCGCAAGATTGGAGGCTCTCCCTTGGAGATCTTTCTTCCCAGAGTCCCCTGGGCCCAAGAGAGGACCTGAGTGTGGAAGAGGAAGATGACCTTCTAAGACTGGATGAAGAGCAGGAGGACAAGTGATGAAAACATCTGGACATGGATCGCTACAGTGGCATACCCTTATTCATTCGTTACAGCCGGAATAACTGTCTTCTTGTACCTTATAGAGATTCTTAACACTTGTTAAAATTGATTGGAGGTTCCAAATGGCACTTCTGAATCAGTAAATGAAGCCTCAGTCACCCAGGTCGAAAGTATCTAATAATGGTTAAATCATGGCAACTGGACCGAAGTTTGTTAAACAGATACTTCATTACTCATCCAAGTAATTTTTCAGTCATTTTTTTTTAAATAGTTGTTGAAATGTACTAACTCTTGCCATACAAACTGCAAGAGTTTCTCCCCAAAATGTTTTTCAATGCGTAATGAAGACTTAATCATCCAGGCCAAAAGTATCTTAAGGTTAAATCATGGCAACTGGACCAAAAGGTGGTTAAACTGAGACGTTTCATTACTCATCCAAGTAACAAGAGTTAGTACGTTCCAACTACTTTCGATTCTCCACCTAACTTTTTTTTTTTTCAATTTTGACCGAAGAAGTTACTTGGATGAGTAATGAAACATCTCAGTTTAACAAGCTTTGATCCGGTTGCTCTGATTTAACCTTTTTACACCTTTGAAATCAACTATACTTCTTCTGGCCTGAGACTCTTATATTTATATTGGTGGTAGTGTGGCAGTATCTTACCCATTTCACCAGTGGAAGTACAGTTTCTGTATTTTCAGTACTCGGCTGATATAATTCTCGAAACAGAGTGAGGAGGCTTCTGTAACATCTTTTGAAAGAAGGCTGAGAGCTTGCCTTACCTCTTATCTTCCTTAAAAAAATAATTTTGAAAAGTCATCCATAATACAAGTAGCCTTCAGGTTCTAAATATTCATTCAGCAACTGTTCAAAGTTAGGATGGCAGTACCTTCAACTGGTCCCCAGAGTTCTGGCTATTGCAGGATCCCTATGATTGCGATCACGGAAAGCCACAATGCTGTGATTGTAATTTCCAACTTTTCCCAAGAGCAGTCATTGGGGAAACCAGCAGGAAGTCAGAAGTTAATTGCGTGAGGTCCTCACTTATTGACTCACACTGTCCTTGCTTAACAAGAGCAATTGGGACTGTTGCAATTGCTGTCATTAAACAGCATGTTCTTGTGGCGCTGTGCTTTATGATCAAAGTTCAGTTCCTATCCTAAGTGCCACTGTAACCCGCGGACTACCTGTAGACATTGGTTAGGCTTACTCTAAAATAAGGTTTGGTTTGAGTTTAATGTTGTGTGTGAATTGTTTTTGGGACAATTTTCAGGAAAGGCTTGTTTAATCACCATTGTGAAATCTCAGAATGAAACAAGCCCACTTTAATAAAATATCCTTAGGGCATCTGAAAAATTGCAGTCAGTTGATCTTTAAAATCTTTTAAATATTGCATACCAATCAATTAATATTTAAAATATTTTTTCCGTGCCATTGGAGATGTCTTTTTTAAGCAATAGCACTTAGACTTATATACTGCTTCATAGTGCTTTACAGCCCTCTCTAAGCAGTTTACAGAGTCAGCATTTTGCCCCCAACAATCCAGGTCCTCATTTTACCGACCCCGGAAGGATGGAAGGATGAGTCCAGTTTGAGCCTGGTAGGATTTGAAATGCCAAATTGCAGGCAGCCAACAGTCAGCAGAAGTAGCCTGCAGTAGTGCTGCAGTCTAACCACTGTGCCACCATAAGGAAGTTTATCTGAGTCTCGAATGAATTTCTTTGTTGCTATTCAAATGTAATATCTTTAGTTAGCTTTCCTAAGATGGGGGATGATGGGCTGTAATTACATACACTTGTTGCCTTTAATCTGTGCATGGATGCTGTTGGAAGAAATATCCATCTGGTTAGTTCCAAGGTATGAGAAAGGCACTGGAGACAAAATGGAGGTTAAAGGCTGATTGGAAAGATGGTTTAATAATAAAGCAGAATGACATGGGGTGGTTCTGGGCAACCGACCACATGGAGTTGAGTGTGTGTGTGTGTGTGGGGGGGTTATACCTTCTTGAGCTTTGCACTTGAGCTTCCTGTTCCTGTGCAAGAACATATATTCTATTGGCTGTTGTCAGATTCCATGGGGCCATGTAAGGGTCATAGCTGGATCTATAGGCAAAGTACAAATCCTATGTTTGAGGTAATTCTGGTTGAAGTATGCTGGGAGTGGTGCAACTGAAAGGGTGTTGGGCAATTCCTGTTGTGGCTTTGTTCAGACCTCGCTGAGGGAGTTTCAATATATCCTGTCTTGAATAGATTTCTGCCTGCAGTATTTGCTTTGCCTATGAATAGAGCTATCTATCTCTTTATATCTTAAGTGCTGACATCTGCTGAAGGCTATTAAGGAAGGTGGGAGCTGCTTTCTGTCTACCAAGAGTATGTTTCTCCATTTCTCCCTTTAGGGAAACATAATATTCTGCCTTTTTAACATTTCTCAAAATATTTCATTCTTCTAGGAAAGGGATGGGTGCTAACTTTTTGCAATGCTTAATTTAGAACTTCGAGAACAGATAGTAATGAATAAGAAAAACTAAGATGCCTGGAAAGTAATCAGTCTTGAAAAAGGGTTATTAAGAATATATGGAACATATTTACAGTGTCAGGATACTACCCTAAGTAGCCAGGTGAGGCCAGATACTAGAGAAGTCTTCTGAAAATAACCCACAAAAGGGTTGCTTTCATTGGGCAAATTTTAGAGCTTTGCAATGTTTTCCCCTCAGTTTAGACATCAGCAAAGTTTATGTACATTAGGACTGGGTGTCCAGTAAGCACAGAACAATAATGATAAGAAGGAAATCATTATTTGTTTGGGGTTAACAGGTGGAACTGTGTAGTCTCAGGCTTCCGAAAAATAAACAGGAAGATCTATTATGTAGATTTAGCTTGTATAATCAGCCTGTCTGCCAGGTATTAATGGAAAGATGCAAATCAATCACAGAGCAATATATAAGGTACAGGTAAGACCTCAACTTATGACCACAGTTGAGGCTAAGCTAAACAATTGTTAAGTGAGTTTGAGCCCATTTTACGATCTTTCTCAACGTATTAAGGGAATCTGTCTTCCCCATTGACTGCTTGTCAGAAGGTTGCAAAAGTGGATTCCATGACCCCGGGAGACTGCAACCATCATAAGTGGAATAAAATTAGAGTTAGAGTTAGAACAGAACAAAACAGAATAACAAAGCAACAAAACAGAACAGAATTTTTTATTGGCCAAGTGTGATTGGACACACAAAGAATTTGTCTTGGTGCAAAGGCTCGGTATACATAAAAGAAAAGATACATTCATCAAGAGTCAAGAATCATCAGGTCCAACTCTTAATAGTCATAGAGTATAATAAGCAATCATACTAGGAAACAGTCAATATAAATTATAAGGATACAAGCAACAAAGTTACAGTCATACAGTCACAAGTGGGAGGAGATGGGCGATAAGGAGTGATGAGAAGATTAATAGTAATGCAGACTGTAAATGGTTGAACAGTATTGAGGGAGTTATTTGTTTAGCAAAGTGATGGCTTATGGGAAAAAACTGTCCTTGTGTCTAGTTGTTCTGATGTGCAGTGCTCTATAGCATCATTTTCAGGGTAGGAGTTGAAACAGTTTATGTGAGGGGTCTGTAGATACTATTTTCACAGTCCTCTGACTTGTGCAGTACACAGGTCCTCAACTGAAGGCAGGTTGGTAGTAATTGTTTTTTTTTTCCCTGCAGTCCAAATTACTCCCTAACCATAATTATTCTCTTATCCTATCCTATTCTAAATATGAACCAGTTGCCAAGCATCTGAATTTTGATCACATGACCCTCAGGATGCTGTGACCGCTGTAAGCCTGAAAAACGGTTATAAATCACTTGTTTCACTACCACTGTAACTTCAGGCAGTCGGTAAATAAATGGTTGTAAGTTGAGGACTACCTGTAACTTGATTGGAGATAAGACTTCCAGGTATGGACAGAATCGCTCTTTGTAAAAAGATGGCATTACCCAGGGGCCCCGAGAGGATTATTTAAGTGCTGGAACAAGACTAATGTGGGTCCCTTACCTACACATTAAGTTAACATCTATGTCCCCCTCCAGACCATCCTGTGGATTTTGCATTACTCCCTGCGCTGACGTCAAGTAACTCCTAACCAACCAAGAGGCTCGTTAAAAGGGGGGGTGGTTCCAGGGCAGCGAAGCAGATTGGGAAGCGGGGGGGGGGGGTGAGGATGAAGTATGGCGAAGTGGTGTTGGAGTCCGCGTAGCCCACAAGTAGATGTTTTTTTTTCCAACTGAGAGAAGAATTATTCACTCTAGTCTCGCAATGGTGAAGCTATGGCACACATGCCAGAGGTGGCATGCAGAGCTTTTTCTGAGGGCATGTGAGCTGTCACCCCAGATCAACTGCCGTGCATGCATGTGCCTCCCATCAGCCAGCTTGACTCAGCTGCACATGCACAGGGGGCAGGGAGGCATGTGGGGGACGTTTGCGTGGGGATTCATGGCGCATGCACAGGGAGGCACATGCATGTGTGGAAGGGTGGGGAGTATGTGTGGGGCACATGCCCAGGGACACATGCATATGCATAGGGGATGCAGACACATTGCATTTTGGGGATTTCTGGCCTCCAGAACTCGGGGAGGCTGTTTTTGCCGTCCCAAAGGTTCAAGGAAAGCCTCTGGAGCCTGGGGAGGGCGAAAAACAGGCCTCCTGGAAGTTCCAGAAGGAAGCAAGCCCATTTCTAGCCTTCAGAGAGCCCCCAGAGGCCGGGGAGGCTGGAAACACACACACACACCCTGCAGTAGATTTTTGCTCCTGGGTAGCCCAGGAGGCTGACTAGACCATGCCACACCCACCCAGCAACTGGAGAGAGAACCGGTTCTTAAATTATTTGAAGTCCACCCCAGCCATAATATGAAGAAACAGCTTTGATGTGTGTGTGGGGGGGGGTGTTGTTTCTTCCCCAAGAGAATGCAGCAAGGTTGTGAATTAGGTTATTAGCAGTTGGAGGTTAGGCATTGCCTTCATCCTTGAAGAAAACATTATTTTATTCCGGACTTTTGAACTGGATATTTATTGAGTTTTTATTTGTTCTGGGCTCTGGTCTTTGACTAAGCTTGATTTGATGGATGCTGTAAGCTGGAAATAAATTTTCTATCTAGAAAGAGCGATGGATCCCACTCAAATATTTCTCCCCCCATTTTGCTTTTTGAAATGACATGCTTCTGATTACATGTTTGGAAACATCATCTTTTTATTGTTCATATAAAGGAAAACTGGCTTTGCCACCCTTTTTGATAATAAATATTAAGAAACAAAGCAAATATAATATCTTTAGAACAAATCTTAGAGCAGGTATTACAAAGCTCTCAAATATGCAAAGTGCTGGGTTTGCCTGCTTTTATATCTCGTTTCAAAATATGCAGCCCAACCCGAATTTGTCAAGCTTTGGCTGTTTTTGTTTTTCCAATAGAGAAAGGACCAAAAAGGAGATTTTGCCGAAACCCGGGATCGAACCAGGGACCTTTAGATCTTCAGTCTAACGCTCTCCCAACTGAGCTATTTCGGCAGCTGTGGTTTTGTTGATTTCTCTTTTTCCCTGATAGAACTGTTACATTTTAAGCATATTAATGCTCTTTAAACTAGTACTGTAAAACTTAAGGTACACCGACATATTTTTGTAACCAGATTGTAGCACTTGTTCCCTTTGCAATGTTGTTGCGTTAGTGTGGGCTCCCTTAGCAGAACATAGTATCTCGATTTGTTAGTGCTGGTCTCAAAGCCCTTATCAAACTCTGCCGGATACAATTTAAATACAAAGATTGCAAATTCAGTCCAGCGATCGATTGCAATCCCGTGTGTGCAAAACACGCCAACCTACCGACATTTAAAACATTTCTTAAGACGTCTTAAGGCTGCCGAATTTGAGAAATATTTTAATCATTAATAAAATAATAATTCCGGGGGGGGGGAGGGTATGCTCATTAAAGTTGCGGAGTTTAGAGAAACTTCTGAAAGAAATGTCTGTAGCGATTCTCAGTTCTCCAGATTATAATTGTCCCAAAGTGCTTTCTAACGAGGCAAGTGGACTTCTCCAGAGCTGAAAAAACTTTTTGGATGAGAAACGAAATGTCTTTAAAAGATTAAAAAAAAAAAGTTAAAAAAAAAAAAGAACCTGTGGGACAACCATGACCTGGAGGACTGGGAATCTCTACAGACTTTCAGCTATACAATTTGGGATGAACACCCTTTGGATGGTGCGAGAATAGGAATGGATTTCCAGAGGAAAAATTGCAGACTGCAGGAACCATTAGCACTAGGGTGACCCTAAGGACACAGATAAACCTCCAAGTGCTTCAGGATGCAAATGTCTGCAAGGAGTATAAATCCTTCCCTTCCCCACCATCCTGTCAGAGGAAGCTTCTTGGAAGAGAAGTGAAACGTCTTCAAAAGAAAACAAAATCCAGTTGCCCCCTGAAAAAGCATTTTGAACCAAAAGCGTGTGATTGAATTACTCTAAAACCTAAAGATGGAAGATTTAGCTGGGCTAAATCCTCCAGATCTCCAGGCTTTTGAAAGCTACGTTCTCCCCCAGGCCAATAACCAAAGGATCCCAATTCAGATTCCGGTTTAGCCTAGCCCAAACATGAAGTGAGTCAAGTTTAAATTAAGTGCTCGGTTTAATTAAGGGAGACAAGAGAAGAATCATCCACTCCTCTGCTTGCAATAGAATGTTATGCTACCAGACTTGAAATTTTGGATCTAGACAACCTAGAACTACGCCGCCTACTATCTGACCTAAGCTTAGTACACAAAATTTAGTCTGCTACGACGTCAATAACTACTTCAGCTTTGTGAGATTGCACTCGTAGGAGAGACTGACACGACACGGATCTGAGTTTTCTCTCTGGTTTTATTGCGGTTCTGCAGAAGCGGGTTCACATCCAAGGCAGCTGGATGGAACCCCAGCACACTTTGAACAGCATACTTATACCCTAATTCCCCTGCCCCATCGTGCGAGGGCTTGGTTCACAGACGTCATCAAACCTCACACCTTCCAGGGACACTTATTGCCCATCAACATTCCCCAGACCACCAACTGTTTGTTGATGGTTCCCCTATCAGTACTGGCGCTGCTATACAAAATGGTTCATATTGTTCTAATCCTTATCTTCCGGAAGGTTACAAAATACATGCTTTTGTAAGCAACTCTAAGCATAAGCAAATTTACAGAAGCAAAAGTAGCATTACATTATTTCACTTATCACAGCTTCAACCGCAATAACACAGGGGCAAACAGATACAAACTCAAAGTAAACCGCTCCAAACTCGATTGCAGAAAATACAATTTTAGCAAGTGGTCAGCGTCTGGAACTACCAAACTTGTTACATTCTCAAACCCCCAAAACTTTAACCTTAAACGGTCTACCGTGGACCTCACTCTATTCCTAAGAGGTCCGTAAGGGGTCGTGCATACGTGCATCAGAGTGCCTACTGTTCCCATTTATTATGTATACTTATATGTATTATGTTCGTACTTAAGTTTTCTCGTACATGCTTGACAAACTAAGTAAAAATAAGTTGACTCAAGCTATTTCCAGGAAAAGGTGGGTG
This sequence comes from Hydrophis major, assembly GCA_033807585.1. Taxonomy (NCBI): domain Eukaryota; kingdom Metazoa; phylum Chordata; class Lepidosauria; order Squamata; family Elapidae; genus Hydrophis; species Hydrophis major. Next base: position 12,366,386 of record CM066343.1, read on the forward strand.
GCTCTTAAAAGAGCCTTTGGGTGTCGTTCTTAGCAGCCGAGGGAGCAGGCGGGCGAGCTCTACTTCCCTTTGGCCTTGTGGCTCTCGGTCTTCTTGGGCAGCAAGACGGCCTGGATGTTGGGCAAGACGCCTCCCTGGGCGATGGTCACTTTGCCCAGCAGTTTGTTCAGCTCCTCATCGTTACGGATGGCCAGTTGCAAGTGGCGCGGGATGATGCGCGTCTTCTTGTTGTCCCGGGCCGCGTTGCCCGCCAGCTCCAGGATTTCGGCCGTCAGGTACTCCAGCACGGCGGCCAGGTAGACGGGCGCCCCGGCTCCGACTCTCTCCGCGTAGTTGCCCTTGCGAAGCAGCCGATGCACACGGCCCACGGGGAACTGGAGCCCGGCGCGGGAAGAGCGAGTCTTGGCCTTAGCTCTGGCTTTGCCTCCTTGCTTGCCGCGTCCAGACATACTTCCTTTTCCTTTTTCTTGCAAAAAACCAATCAGCTTTTTCTAACCCGAGCAGGCTAAAAAGATAATGGCTCAAGAAAGGCTCCCGCCACCTTTTTATTTTCTCACCGAGATTCCAATCGGCGCTTCCTATTGGCCGGCGCCAGACACGAAGCGGCGCGGCCAATGAACGAACGGCACCTTCTTCGCATCCAATGAAAAAGCAAAGGCGCGTCAGTGCCATTGTTCAGTTAGACCTCCGAAAAGCGGCCAATCGCGGGACGCCGAAGTTTTCATCCTTCTCACGAGTTGAATAAATAGAGCGGCAGAGTTGTCACCCGAGATCGCTTTCTAGTTTCCTCTTTCTTATTATTGTTTCCCGCTTGAAGTGCTGTCTTTAGCAGGATGCCCGAGCCGGCTAAATCAGCTCCGGTGCCCAAGAAGGGTTCCAAGAAAGCCATCACCAAGACTCAGAAGAAGGGAGACAAGAAGCGCAAGAAGAGCCGCAAGGAGAGCTACTCCATCTACGTCTACAAGGTGCTGAAGCAGGTCCACCCCGACACCGGCATTTCCTCCAAGGCCATGAGCATCATGAACTCCTTCGTCAACGACATCTTCGAGCGCATCGCGGCCGAGGCTTCCCGTCTAGCCCACTACAACAAGCGCTCCACCATCACCTCCCGAGAGATCCAGACGGCCGTGCGCCTCCTTCTTCCCGGAGAGTTGGCCAAACACGCCGTCTCCGAGGGCACCAAGGCCGTCACCAAATACACCAGCTCCAAGTAAAGCTGTTTTCCCAGAGCAAACCCAAAGGCTCTTTTAAGAGCCACCCACTTTCTCAACGAAAGAGCTGTTCTCTTTGCTTTTTTACTTCAGGAGAAAAAATAAGTGCTATATACATAGCTACATGCCAGTTCAGACCTAAATCGTGACTTATTTTAGGGCGGGAAAGGGGAGGCAGGAGGGCTCTTCGACCAAGGTTGATGGGACTTGCATTTTAAATTAAGATTTTTGGGGGTTCCCTTGCATTTCTTCCTGGCTGATAAGATCCACTTCTGATTTTCCCTTTGTCTTAAAGTCCTCAAAATGCTAGTATCATGCAAGCACAGTTCACAATTTTTGCATAAAGTTATCAAATAGACTGGTGTTGGAAGTTAGATTCTTTTTTCCTTTCCTCACTGGTATATAGCAAAAATATTCTTCCAAATTGTGCTGCCTCAAGATTTGGTTCCCCTTCTGAAAAGGGAAGGGGAAAGAAGCCAAATTTGAGTTGTTTAATGCTGCTTTGTGGGTTTTCTTCCTTTGTCAGGATTTGATTTTTGCAGCATGCTGCAAACTTCAAAAGGTGCTGTTCTTTATAGAGTATTTCACTCAGTAATTAAATCCAAAAGATGATGTCATTCATTTAGCTCTTTTTCATGAGCAAAAGTGGCTTTACTACTTTTCCCAAGGGCCCTAAATATTTCCAGGTTCCCGAAAGTTTAGATTTGTGGGAAGTTGTCTCTAGTTTTCTCCCTAACAAATTATTTAAAAAGTTCTTTCAGTCAAAGTTAGTTTTTGGACTCTAAAGAAGGCAGAAAGAATTCCCTTTAAAAGTGAGCTTTTTAAAAATCTGCCAATAAGTGTGTGAGGCTCTTAATTTCCATTTTAAATAAGATTTTTGTGAAGCCGCCTTGTATTTCCTCCTAGCTAATAAGGTCCATGCACTTCAGTTTTCCCTTGTCTTGGGCAGCCCTGAAACTGCTTGTATCATGCAAAGGGCATTTAGTTAGCACAATCTTTGCTTAAAGTAAGCAAATAGGCTGGAATGTAGGAAAATGTTCTGTCAAATTGTGCTGCCTGAAGATAGAAAAGAATACTTTATTGGCCAAGTGTGATTGGACACACAAGGAATTTGTCTTTGTGTAAATACTCTCAGTATACATAAAAGAAAAGATACATTCATCAGGAGTTGAGAATCATAAGGTGAAACACTTAATGATAGTCATAGGGTACAAGACTGATCTTTTGAAAAAAGGGGGGACCCATTTGAGTTGTTTTAATATTGTCTTACAGTTTAGACTCCCCCGTGTAAAGTGCCACCTACTTTCTCAAAAAAGAGCTCAAAGTTTCAAAAAGATATTAAGTGTCTTGCATCCAAAAATAGGTTGCTAATATGTATCCTTTCTTACACAAGCCAGCTAAGCCTTGTCGCGTCATTTCACTTTTTTTATTGTTCATTTGTTTCTGTTCTTCTCTGCATTACTATTCATTTTGTTCTGTGTTGCACAACACACATAGTTTGGAAAGTAAAGCATCTGTGTAGACATGAAGTAGACATGTGCAGATGTGAAGCAAACAAAAATGCACAAAGTTCCAATCAAAGTTCAGAAGGAAGTATAGAAAATATTGTCTGTATACCAATGCATGGAAAAAGCATCGAGAAAGCAGTTTTCCTTACTGAATAGAATTCATCAATGAGCTTGCATTCTAAGAGTTGCAATAAAATAAGGATAGAAATTGCTGGTATATTTAGCATCCATTTGTTTTACTTTTTCTTCAAAATGGTTCCTCTGTGGCTGAATATTTCTGAATCTGTAAGGTCTGTAGTATAATCTAATAATAAACTCTAAAGCACACAGAATAAAACTGCATGCAATATATAAAAAGGCTTTATTACTTTAGGAGGTATGAATAAGCTATAAAAAATCACATTATATATACATATTGTATGCGTGAACAAATTTGATATACAAATACCAATTGATTAGTAATGCTACATAGAAAACGAGTCACAAGAAAGGGACAAGAAATAAAACTTCAAAATAAATATAATTTAACTACTGAAAATCAAGACAGTTAGAAAAACCTTATAACAAAAACCACTGGCAACACACACTAACATAAATTGGAACTTCTGAATATTACAAAGCATATAAAACAACCAGATATATTATTAACCTTTCTGTTTCTTGGCTACTCTATCAGCGGAACAATTTGCAGTTTTTTTAAAAATTAGAATCTAATAGAGACATGGTAATAAACCATTTCTTTTTCATTTTGCCTCTAATAAAATGTATATATTTCCTTCCCCCTGATTACTTTGTAAAAGGAGGAGAATATAAGCATCTCTTAATTCAGTGTTTTGGCAGGCAAAATGAATAAAGCCAGGAGAAAAATAGAGATAGATGTATGTAGAGCAAAGTAGATCTATTTTCTGAGTGTTTTTTTTCTAGTGGGATCATCCACATCACATGCCAGAAAAAAGTTTCCCCTCGAATCCAAGCCCTATTTACATGTAAAGTAATACAATGGTTTACTTTGTAATTTGTTGTAATTTTTTTTTTTTTTAAATTAGCATTTCTCTCAAATATGGAAATTTAGGGCTCTTTGTCCAAAGTTTTGATTTTTTTTTTCCTGGTGGAAATTTGCCGTTTTAAAAGCTGTACTGATTTAATACTTTAATATGGGAACCATATTCAGGGAATATAAAAGATATATTCCAATCCCATTCATAGCTATCTAGGAAGAAATAGGTGTATGTTTATTTTGTCAGTTATTGAAGAATTCAAGAGTTGCCATCTATGGGCTTTTTTTCAGCTGCTCATGTCTTGGAAATATAAAAAGCATATTAAGCGGTAACTCTCAAATAAATGAATTTTCCCAAAAGAAGAAGAAAAAAACCTCACCGCTCTTGACTTTACTTCGCGCTTACAGAAAATGTACTGATTGGCGTGTTTGAAACTCGAATACCTTTTTCTGATTAGGCGAAATCGAATTAACCGGTCATTACTTCAAGGCGGGAAAGTGGTTACTGTTCTTTCTTGTAGTTTTCCTTCTGGTCGGATTCCTCTGTATATAAGGGACCAGTGCAGTGGTAGTAGTCAATAGTTTTTCTGATTAGGAAGTGTGAATTGTAATTATGTCTGGTCGCGGAAAAGGAGGCAAAGGCTTGGGGAAAGGAGGCGCCAAGAGACACCGGAAAGTCCTTCGCGATAATATCCAGGGCATCACCAAGCCGGCTATCCGCCGTCTGGCTCGCCGCGGTGGCGTGAAGCGAATTTCGGGCCTGATTTACGAGGAGACTCGCGGCGTCCTGAAGGTCTTTCTGGAGAACGTGATTCGCGATGCAGTCACCTACACCGAGCACGCCAAGAGGAAGACAGTCACCGCCATGGATGTTGTCTACGCCTTGAAGCGCCAGGGACGCACCCTCTACGGCTTCGGCGGTTAAAAACTTAAGCCTTAATTCCAACAACAAAGGCCCTTTTAAGGGCCAATCAAATTTTCTTTAAAGAAGCTGTTGGTCACGATTTAAATTTCAAGAGGAAACCCGGGTTTTGGGTGTGCGTGAAATTATAAATTAAACAAAATAAGATCAAAGGGTAAACTTGATAAGTTTTTTTGCCGTCACTTTTCTGTTTCTACGTTAACCACATTACTGGCGCTTTTATCCTGGTTTCTAAGCAGCTATGGTGTTTGCGTCGTTTCCCATAGTTAATTTGCCCCTGCTAGAAAAAGCGAGTCGGTGCTAAGATTTACTATTTTAAGTACTTCAGTGTGACATTTCTGAAGTAAGATTTCTGGGATAGCTTAACTATTTTTTTTAAAACTAGAGGGGTAAAATAAATGGTACCTATATTACAACAACAGGGTTAAAATATAAGCTCTAGCAAGAGCATTAATTAAGCCTCTAAAAGGTATGCAGGAAAGCAGCCATTGGCAAGCCTTACGCCAACGGGACAAGATATACTTTTGATACATACAAAGTTGCAAAAGGATGTTTCCTGCGTTCAGGATGCAGTGTGTATCCTGTTTAGTGGTTTCATTTATAGAAAAAAAAACCCGAAAGACAAACGACAAGTTGCAGTAGAACGAAGCATACTCATGTAGCAGAGTGGCGCAGCGGAAGCGTGCTGGGCCCATAACCCAGAGGTCGATGGATCGAAACCATCCTCTGCTAATAAAAGCGGTTCTTCCCTTTTTGTTTTATCAGTTTCAGAGATATCATTTATTTAACTTACTATCGCCATCCAATGCTTAATGCCCTAATTTTTCTCTTTTGCATCACTTTGGGAGAAAGGGAGAGAATGATCAAGGTTAGTTAAGGATGGGTTTTGATCAAAAGATGATTGAGTGTAATCTGCTGTTGCTGTTTAAGAAATGAATCAATTTTGTGTGTGTGACTGGAAGCTAATATACGAATACACTTGTAAGAATCTATAGTTTGACAGCCTTTTCCTGGTTCTGGGCACACCAAATCTGTGGAAATTAATCTGAAATCAAAACAATTGCCATCTCAAATATCTTCTCATTGATAGTTGATTAGAAATTTCCTCTGAAAAAAAAAACTAGGAATGTTGCTTGAAAATAGGCAAAGAAAACTAAATTTCAGCCCATTATATTGCTGCTTTGAAATGGCTAATGCATTAGCAGAAATTTCATTTTTAAATCCCTGGGGTTATTATACTTAATGGCTTCATTTTGGAGCTCTCCTCCTTTAGACCTTCCTAAGTGTCTGGATTTTTAAAATTGAAATGATTAAAACAAGCCAATCCCTTGTTTGCAGGAAGGACAGCAGTACAGGGGTGAAATGATATCTAACTCACAGGTTTAGGAATTTCGTCTGTCAACCCCATTAAAAATGAAACAAAAATCCATTTCAGCCATTTTTTGTCAAGGTTGAGAAAAGGTTTGTTTGAAGTTAGCACTCACCCCTCTCCTAGGAAAATGAAATATTTTAGGATATACTAAAAAGGCAGAATGTTTCCCCTAAAAGAGAAGTAGAAACTCAGAGGCAGAAACTCAGCACCCCCGCTTGTTAATGAGCCATTGAAATCTGGGACAGTCTATTCTACATAACAAAGATCTACCTCATTCAGGCAGACCCATAATTGGAATCCCAAAGCCCTTTCATCATCCAGCAAGGCTCAACCAAGCCTGGGACTCAGGACACAGCATACAGAGTTGCCCCTGCATGGCCCCATGGGAGTTTGACAACCAATCAGCTCCAAGGCATGTGATCCTGTCCACCATTAAACCATCTTTCCAAACAGCCTCCATGTTTCCAGGGTCTTTCTTCCCCCATTGGAACTGAAGCCAGAAGGATATTTCTTCCAACAGGATCATGAAACTAGAGATGAAATTTTAGTAAGTTTGCAGGATGGCAAGATAAGTTGTAAAAGATGTGAACCTTGGGATGGACCAATCTCTTTTTCTTTAACAGCCACATGTGCTAACCAGCTGCACAGCAAAGACCTCTGGTGTGCAAAGCTGGTGAATGATAAACTGGGTGTATTTTCTGGAGTGTTAATTTGTGCACCTCTAGTCATTTACAATAGTTCTATACACACACAAGTTCATTTGGTGACGTTCAAAGTTACAACAGCACTGAGGAAAGCAACTTACGGCCATTTTTCATACATACGACCATTACAACATCCCCACCATGGTCACATGATTTACATTCGGACGCTTGATGGCTGACTCGCATTTATAATAGTGTCCAAGTGATCCCCTTTAGTGCCCTTCTGACAAGGCAAGTCAAATGGGGAACCCAGATTTGCTTAACAACTGTGTTCCTAATGGAAGAATTGTAGTGATTCTACTTAACCAATGTGGGTAGAAAAGTCATAGAACGGTACAAACTCACGTAACAAATTTCTCACTGAACATATTTTATTTGGGGGAGGAACAATTGTGGTCATAAGCTGAAGATTTCTTGTACCCTCATTTTTCAAAACTATTTATAAACCATACTTAACACTGTTACAGACATGACAGTTCCTGATCAATTTCACATATGTTACCCCAGCCTTCATGTCAAGCATATACCCCACTCTCTCTCCCCACCCCCCCACACAAACACATATATATGTCATACTGTACAACATCCTCAGGACAGCAGGTTTGAGGCGTGACTGCCATCCTATTTAATAGCAACATATTATCTTTGCTACCTTGAGTTACTTATATTTTAAAAAAGCAAAGACAGGATTTAAAAACCTAAATTTTAAAGGGAAGAGATGTGAGGAAGAGGAGGAGAATTATTCCATATGGCTTATTTGGTCTGCAGAAATTGTGGCATCATTAGGTCACAGCTTTTTACCTCTTTCTGGTGGTTGTCCAGATATTTCCAGCCAAAAGCTTGCCCTAGTCTTCCTCCTGAGAGCCACATCTCAGTGGGCTTATCACATCCTTAATTTCCAAAATGGATGGCTGAAGCTAACTCAGATCATAATACCAGTGCTTCGATTTATCCCCTTCCCCTCTTCCTCCCTTTCTCTTTCCCTCCTTCTCTCCTTCCTTCTTAGAAACCAACTTCTGTGCTTGTTTTCTTCCACCGTCTTGGTGCTTTCCTTCCTTCCCAGAAACCAATGTCCATGTTCCACTCTTCATATTTTCTTTTGTTTTAAACCAGCAAAAGCTACAGCTGAAGTAACGGCAAAGAGAAAAGAGGGGGGGAAATCGCCTTGGGGATGAAAATGGGCTCGTCCGGGATTTGAACCCGGGACCTCTCGCACCCGAAGCGAGAATCATACCCCTAGACCAACGAGCCACTTCATGGAAAATTGCTTCCCGTCATCCCCTTCTCAGGTTTATGACATCACCATCGCCGCTGCTTCTACGACAATTAAGAAGTGCCTTTTCCCCTCCGTTCTCATATTCCGTGTGCAATGAAAGGTAGCCCCAAAATGTAGATTTGAGCGCCGGAGGAAGGAAAAGGAATCCACCCACCGTCAAACCTTCCATTGATCTCTGCTGAAAAAGACCCCTTGAAAGCTTTCTAAGCCCCGAATTACGTCAGAAAGTTTTGCAAATACGCGGCTCTTTTTCTCCGGGCACAAAACCCGTGACGTCTATGGAGATTCTCAGTCATCCAGGTCAGAATTGAAGAAGCTTCTTGGAGGAGGAGCGAAGCGTCTTCAAAGAAAAACCAAAACGTCCAGTTGCCTCTTGAAAACTCATGATCCTTCCAAGATTTTTCTCTCTGAGCCAGGACAATGCCAGCTTTATGGCAATCTCAGTTTGGGCTTTCCTGCCTGGTGGGGAGCTGTGGAAAGGGTGCCTCTGAGCAAAGGCAAAAGGTGCTCCCTTTAACCTCCCCCCCCACCTTTTGCAGTTTGCGCTGATGTTTAAGCAAGGAGAAATCCTTTCGTCAGGGATTAAAGCAGCCAAACAGACAAATCCCCAGCCACCCGAAGATACAGAGTGATGGACTGGGACAACAGAGGAAACGAATTTCAATGCAGCATCCTGCTATTACAAATGATGTGTTGCTATGAGAGAAGCATTTAGAAAGCCTACCAGCGACTATTCCTCGTTAGTATAGTGGTGAGTATCCCCGCCTGTCACGCGGGAGACCGGGGTTCGATTCCCCGACGGGGAGAGTAGAACTTTTCCAATTTCATTTTATCAGTGGTCTTTAAACATTTCCTAATACACTTTCAATTTCACAAACATTATCAGGGGTCTTTAACATTTCTTAATAATTAATTAAGCTCAATCTCGGTGTAGGAAGGTCGCACAGTACACCTCTTATTATTTTATTTGTTTATTATTTAATTCGTTTTCAACAGCTCAGAGAGTTTCCAATTCTGAACCCTTAAACGACATGTTACGTCTGAATTTTCCCTTTTCCCAATGCAATTGTTATTCCTGTCTATTTGCCTCCAGGCAGCCCTGGATTTTGGCTCCAAATTCCCGCATTGAGGGTTTTGTGGGGTTTTTTTTTTTTTTGCATTTTAAGCACCTACATGGGGTCTTTGACACGCGTGTATTTTTTAAAGATATATCAATCCTAAAAACATTCGTGTTTTATAAGGGCAGTTCTGACCTGCAGAAACTCTCGCGGCCGCTAGATGGCAGCTCAATGTAACGAAGCCCATCCACTTGTCTCTGGGTTTTTGCAGGTTTGGGATTTAAAAAAAAATGATGATTAGAAACCAATAAGCATCCGGAGCTAAAAAGAGGAAATGTCTCCTTCCTTAGAGTTCTCTACAGAGAGATGGAACAGAAAAACCTGTTAAATCCGGAAACTAAGAATGCAAAAAAATTTAGGTTCCACCGAGATTTGAACTCGGATCGCTGGATTCAGAGTCCAGAGTGCTAACCATTACACCATGGAACCTTCATGAGAAGTATATTGGTTTCGCTCATATTTCATTTAAATTGATACTCAAAAGTGGTTTAATATCTTTGACTTATTTAGATATTTCCTTGAAAATAGCAGCAATCTTAGCCTATTCACTGACATGCAAACTTCGGGAAATTTAAATTTATTTCTAAGTAAAAGAGATTGGGTCTACTTTTGCTATTGCCTATAAAAATATTATGAATAGTCTGATCTGAAAAATAATTAAGTAAATATTTTTCCCATTAAGAGAGAGAGAGAGAGAGAAATGGTCCAAACCATGCATCATTCCTTTTTTTTCAATTGAAAATGAATAGACCATTGGCAGACACAATGTATTTTTCAAAAAACAACAACAGTACATATATTTCAATGAAACTAATTCTTTAGTTAGTAGTTTTTGTTTTTTAGCTTATGGTTCACATTACACTTAAAAGCTTTACAATACTCCTTGTTAAATAACTGTCTCATTAAGGGATGTTCAAATATTCAGATATTCACAATTATAACAGTAATGAAAAAGTAACTTTACCACCAATGCTCATATTTACAGCTTTCGCAGACTGTATTGTAAGGAAAGATAAAATCAAATAATACATTTAGTTGTGGTTTCATCTAGCAAATATTTCACTTAATGACTAAACTGCCACAACTAAATGTAGTTGCTAAATATGGGCTACTTGTGATATCATGTGTATGAACCTAAACACAATACAACTATAGAATAAAATCACAAATGATATAACATTACAATGGACAATAACAACATGAGATAAACTAAGAGGATGGATGGATGATTGTAGTGTTTTGTTTATTGTATAGCCATATGATGCTTTAGATTTCTTGGCTATCTTCTCATTCTTATTTGGTCAGAGAGGGAAAGAAGGGAGGGAGGGAGGAAGGGAAGGAGGAAGATCAGAGATGAATAGGTAGAAGAAAGGAAGGAAGGAAAGGAAAGGAAAGGAAAGGAAAGGAAAGGAAAGGAAAGGAAAGGAAGGAAGGAAGGAAGGAAGGAAGGAAGGAAGGAAGGAAGGAAGGAAGGAAGGAAGGAAGGAAGGAAGGAAGGAAGGAAGGAAGGAATATTATGGCAAAGAATGGTCCTACTGTCCATTGCCGCCTATCCTTTATATTTTCCTTTTTGTTGTCAGCTCCATAATATTCATTGCAATATTAATAATAATATAGTTAACTAACATGAATCAATAAATATTACAGGCAAGAAAAATATTGTAATTAAGTAATAATTGTGGTTCACGAATCTGGTAAATTTCCTTTTTTTAAAATTTCTGAGAAGATATTCTCAACGAAGGGAGCACTTCCTGTTTATCGAGGTCCCAAGAAACACAGGACGGCCTCCATTAATTATTCCTTATGAAATAGCTTAGCTTATCTGCACAAATCCAGATACCATAATAACAGAGATAAACTCCCACAATGTATTTGTTAGAAACAGGATCTTTCTACCCATCTCAAAAATCTCCTACCACCATCAGCCCTGCAAGCTTGATATTCAACACTGTGGGAAGCCCACACACCCTCGAGAATGAAATATTTTTAGAAATATTTAAAAAGGCAGAATATTATATTTCCCCAAAGGAGAAATGGAGAAACATGTTCTTAAAGGCAGAAAGCAGCCCAGGTCTTCCTGCCACAGCGTCAAGCAGAAGCCTCAAGTCATTAAAGATGGGTGTTTTTATACCTATTAAGAAAAACTGGGCCAATTTATTAATAAACTAAATGTCTTCAGCCACAGAAGGCTGGAGCTGATGGGATTAAGAATTTACATTGCCCTCCACTTAAATTCTCAAGAGGGCATAACTTTTAGGACATAATAGGATTAACCCATCACCACTGCAATAATAAAAGACACAAGGCTTATTACATTGCACAATCCCCTGGAGCATCTCAATTATCAAATCCCAGAACTCTATTGCATTGCTTCCATCAGAGCCTGAATCTGGGGAGGAGGAGGAGGCCGGAACTGGAGGGGGTAGCTTCATTGGCTTCAGAGGAATGTTGGGAGGAGCAGGCCAAGGCAGCCCAGGGCCCCTCAGGATTGGGACAGCTTCAGGAGTGGGATTCTACCAGTTTGCACCTATTCGCTAGAACCAGTTGTTAACATTCTAAGCAGTTTGGAAAACCGATTGTTAGAAGAAATTACTGGCCTAATCCTGTAAGGAAGGCAGGAAGGAAACATTCTGGTGTTGCTTACAGAAAGTCCGTTAACCCTTATTACATTCTTGGCAGGACTAGACTTCCTGTCTCGAATGACTGGAGTTTTTTTCCCCTCCTTTGCTGGTACTTTGCTTGTGTGGAGTGACCATTCAAAGCTACAATGGTACTTTAAAAAGTGACTTATGATCGTTTTTCACACTTACAACTGTTGCAGCATTCCCACAGTCATGAGAGGCCAGGAGAGGAGATGCATGCCTCAATGTGGGTGATGTTGATTTGGCCACGCCCAGCCACCAAGACCACCAAGCCACGTCCACCAACTAAGCCATGCCCACAGAACCAGTTGTTAAAAAATTTGAATCCCATCCCTGGACGGCTTATTAGCAGGGAGGAATGGGGACAGGATGACCGAGAGAGGAGAAGCAATGGACGTGAGCAGCGACAGAGCTCAGCCAATGAGCAAAGACCTCCCCCTCCTGATCCCCAAGCATAGAGAGTAGAAAGAAGGCAGCTGACCCAACAACTCGGGAGGAGAGCACCCTGCCCCTCTTCACAAGGCACACCTGGGGATTGACATTTAAGGAGATGCTAAGGGGAGGGGGATTTGTCAGGAATTAACATTGAATTGGTAGAGTTGTGTGTGCTGGTGTGGTGGACTCCCATGGAAAGAATGAGACACAGAGGTTGGTGTACTCGGGATGGGAGTCTAGAGCAAATTCTAGTGCCCCCTTTTATTGAGAAATTCGTACATAGTAAGCATTCACATTGTGGATTACAATAATTAGATATAGCACACAAAATTGTTTACAATTGTCTGAGCTGCTTAATTGTTTCTGGTGTTTGTTTTTAATTTCCTTGCTTATCTCAGTGACCCTTAGGCAGACATGTATGTATAAGGTCTTAGACTAATCATTACCCAATACTGAAGTCAAAGTTTATTCCCACATCTCCCCTGTTTTAGTTTTTTGATGATCGCGGATGCCTCGGTCGCTTTTCGCCATCTGCAACAACAGTTCTCCTTCCGTAGACTTCACCCGACACATTCCTAAAAAAACCAGGGAGACATTGGATACAACAGCATACACAAAGAGAAAGTATAAAAAGCAATATCACTCCAACAATTAGGTGACGAATCCATGAACCATCTGGCAACCAGGACCAAAGTGCAGACCACACGTCCAGTCCCTCGTCCTCCGATTGTAATGGATTCTCACTCAGGGTTTGTTCCATATGCTGTATAGTAGCTGTAATGTTTGGAGAATAATCAGAGATATACATGCAACAATGTGTATGAATCACAGCGCAAACTCCCCCTTGCGCAGCCAAAATAGTGTCCACCGCATATCTGGTTTGCAGGACAAAGTCAAGGATTTTTCCTTGTTCTTCTTCAAGCAGCTTTAGCGTTTTAATGGTGTCTTTAAACATAGTAACTGTCCAATTGTTTAAACGATGCAAATCTCTATAGTTCATCATGACTCCTAAAGGAGGAATAACTCCCCTTGATATCTGTGTCCAGTAGTCATGATTCAAAACAGAGTTTACTTCCGTTGCGGAACGCGCATTGCAGATATGAGCAGTCCCCAAAGATTTTAAAATGACATGAGATGGGATTACTTTCCCAAAGGTGCAGACTCCTTTCCATCATGCTGGCATGCGATCATAGGCCATCTGTCCCCACAGCAACCATAGATTTGCTCCTAGAAGATGACCAACCGTATTTGGTTCAGCATAGATTAATCGTACAAAAGATTCCATTAACATAGCCAAATAAGTGGGCGGTGGTGCGTATTTCCCATTTGCACATTTGGGCAGCTGGTTTTCTATCATGATGGGACAACATGTGGCAGGGATAATTGGACACCCATTTTCATTGATCAAAGATATGATATCAAATTTAGAAATATTATGTACAAAGTAAGTGAGATTTTTAGTTTTCATGTCATCCGGATAAACCCGACTTCCATTGCTAATAACAATTGTTTTGTTACAAAATGGATATGTTCCCAAGTAAGTCATATTCTCTACTGTCTCATTGTGAGTCCAGCAGATTCCCGCCACCTCTTGGATTCGGCTTCCAGGATGCAATGTATTTATGTTACTTTTAGTCCAACTGTTAGACCACATCCCTGAACAACCATAGCTTTGTCCCTTATACCAGTCACCTTCGGCCAAAGGTACTGCAACCATTGGAAGCCCTGATGTTTTGTGAGTTGGCATGTGCATACATACCCAATAATCAGTTTTATTATGAGCTTCCCCATGTCCTGGATCAATGTGTTTCTTTTCCATTCCCCCAAATCCATCCCCTTGCCCCTTTGGCTGATGATAAGGACGCATACAGTGAGCAGGAACCCAAACAACTGTCCCCTCATCTTCAACAGCAGCGTATCAGCAGGACAGGTCCTTTCCACATTGGATCTGGTAGTCTCTTATACCGAACTTTCGGTCTTGGCGTACCTGCAGAAGGGGAGGAAGCAAAATGCCTACACCCCCCCTCAGGGGCACGGCACTGGGCTTTAAAATGGCCAGGCTTTCCACAATTAAAACAATTCCCTGTAGGTTTCATCCCTTTTTGCAATGCCATAGCCAAAGTCTCCATGTTGTAAGCCTGAGAACCCACCACTACACATGCTTTTAACAGATCAGCCAGAGTAACCTCACCTCTAGCCACCAAGGGCTGCAAGATACGCTTGCAGTCAGCATTTGCATTTTCAACTGCCAATTTCAGCAAAAGTTCTTTTGCAGCTTCCTCATTAGAGATTTGCCTGGTAATAGCCAATTGTAGCCTTTCCACAAAATCATTATAAGACTCAGATGCTGTTTGCTTAATTTGAGAAAAAGACCGTGCTGGGGTTCCCACATCCTGAATGCGGGACAATGCCCCAAGGACAGCTGCCATAACCACTGGAAATACGTGATCAGGCAAATTAGCAGCTTGATCTGCAGTGGATTCAAACAAGCCTGCCCCATAGATTTGGTCTGGTGTATACAGCCCCCTCGAATTCCTTCCCCTAGTGACAGCCTCCCTTTGGTATTCTGAGTCAAAGACCACATACTGAGTAGAGCTCAATATCATTCTCATTAAATCTTTCCAGTCACTAGGAATCATGCGTGAGGTAGCCAAACTTGTCAGAAGCCCCTTTGTAAAAGGACTTTGAATACCATAATCTTTTACTGCTTTTTTAATTTCCCTAAGAATTGCTAAAGGAATCGGAACCCATTCAGTCTGCAGATTGCCTTGAGCATCCACTTGCCTATTGACTGGAAACAAATTCATCTGGGTAATCTCATCAGACTCTAACTTCCCCTCATTGAAAGCCTGATGCATCATGGTTTGAACCTTTCCCATTTTTGATTGGATTTTATCATTCACAGGAATAGGTGCTGTTGGAAATGATAAAGCACACTCCAGTTTAGGAGAAGGAGGATGCAATACAATTCCTTTATGAGGAAGAGGTTCTACTAAAGTTTTTAAAAGAGGTTGTTGCTGGGTCTCTAAAGCAGTCATAACAATCTTCCAAAATATCAAAATTTCAGCTGTTGCCCGTGGCTCTTCATGAAGGATATTTCCAATTCTCCTCCATGTGTCTAACTTTAAAGAGCCTTTCTCTGGATACCAGGGACATTGCCACCAGATCTCTTGCAGCAGCTCTCTCACATTATCTTTTGAAAGAACTATTTGCTCCCCCCCCCCCCCGGAGGGTTTAAAGATAAAGTAGTTTGTCCTTGCTAACTTCTGCAACTCACTAACATGTCCTTCCTGTGGCTGAGAGAGTTTTCCCCCCATGCTCCCTGAATAATCCTATTGTCCAGCAATAGTTAAGTATGTACTTTACCTATTCCAGGCGAGGAAACACGGAGGTCCGGACACGTACCACCTGCAGTGGATCACGTCGAGGTCACCACTTGTGGTGGACTCCCATGGAAAGAATGAGACACAGAGGCTGGTGTACTCGGGATGGGAATCTAGAGCAAATTCTAGTGCCCCCTTTTATTGAGAAATTCGTACATAGTAAGCATTCACATTGTGGATTACAATAATTAGATATAGCACACAAAACTGTTTACAATTGTCTGAGCTGCTTAATTGTTTCTGGTGTTTGTTTTTAATTTCCTTGCTTATCTCAGTGACCCTTAGGCAGACATGTATGTATAAGGTCTTAGACTAATCATTACCCAACACTGAAGTCAAAGTTTATTCCCACATGCTGGTACACACATTTACAGAACTGCTTGCTTCTTCCTTACTTTGTGGACTCATTGTTCCTTGGTTCATGGACTCCTTTCCCTGTGCTTTTGCTTTGCTGGACTGGGTGCAGAGAAAGGCTGCAATATTTGTGTGTGTGTGTATGCGCACCTTGCTCTGGAAGTTGCCAAGAATGTGGGAGCAGTTGGGATGAAATTTTGAGCACTAAAAAGGAGTTTGAACTCTCAGGTGGCTGTATGACTTTTGTGCCTTCTCCCAAGTCATCACACCTATAACAATCCACTGTTTTTCTCCTGCCTTAGAACCAGACTGGGTTTTTCTTCCAACAACATTGTTGGTCAGGAACGGCTAGCTGACTCTAAACTGACTCAGCTAGCTGTTCCTGACCATCTTTATAGATGGAGTCAGTGGTGGGATTCAAAAAAATTTACTACCAATTCTGTGGTTGTGGCTTGGTGGGCGTGGCTTGTGGGCTTGACATAGGAAGAATACTGCAAAATCTCATTCCCTCCCCACCCCATTAACCTGCTTTCCAGCTCTGTTCTCCTGTGCAGGGCAACCAAAGAAGACCCAGCCAATCAGCTGGGACTCGGGAGGCAGAGAATAGATGGGGGCAGGACCAGTCAGAGGTGGTATTTGCCGGTTCTCCAAACTACTCAAAATTTCTATTACTGGTTCTCCAGAACTGGTCAGAACTTGCTGAATATCCACCTCTGGATGGAATATAAGCTTTCTAACAGATAGGAAGCAGCAGGTGAAGCTATATAAATCACATAGAATATCCATTCAATTAGCAGAGGAGCCCCCATAGCTGTATGCATTTCCTTCCATCATTCTTTTCCCTCTGTACCAAAGACTGCATCCCTCTGTTAAAATACTGAATTTTGCAGATGGTACAAGAGTCACTGGTCTCATTTGAGAAGACGATGATTCTGCATACAGGCAGGAGGTAGAACAAGTGGCCCTGTGGTGCAGCTGGAACAATCTGGAACTGAAAGCTCTTAAAACTGTAGAGATGATAGGTTTTAGAAGAAGCTCTCCTATTCTACCACCTTTGGCAATATTAAACAACACAGTAACAACAGGAGAGACTTCCAGGTTTCTGGGTTCTGTACTCTCCCAGGACTTGAAATGGACACCTAACATTAGAATCATCATTTTAAAAAAGCCCAACAAAATATGTTCTTCCCGCATCAACTCCGAAAGTCCAGATTGCCCAAGGATCTGCTGATATAGTTCTACAGATAAATGATTGAATTTGTCGTTTGTACCTCAGTAATTTGTCTGGTTTGGCACAGCAACCAAATAGGACAGGTACAGATTTTAATGGATAGCTAGGATCAGCAGTGGGCTGCTACGGGTTCGCCTGGATTCAGGAGAACCCATAGCTAATGTTGTGGCAGGTTCAGAGAACCACCAACCCCCACCCCTGCCTGGCCCCTCCGAGCCCTCCCCTCCCTTCCCAGGAGTCTCCACATGACCCAATTTGGATGCAAGATAAGTGCATGGCCTCCCGGAGTCTTGTCAATCATTCCTTCTCATCTTTCCTACTATGTTCTCCAATTGATATCTGTGATTTATCAGTTGTTGCACCTTATGATTAATAAAGTACAAGAAGTGATAAATCATAGATTAATGATTGTAGCTATAATCTATGATATATGACCTATCTACTTATTGTTTGTATCAACACCAGAGGTGCTATACAACCAGTTCGCACCTATTCGGGTGAACCAGTAGCGGTTATTTGGCATGGGTTGCCGAACCGGTGGCAATCCCTGACTGGCCACACCCCCAACCTGGTCTCCCAGTCGCTCACTTGCAGTCGCTCTCCTAGCTTTCTGTTCCCCACATTCTCTTTCTCCCTGGGGAAAAGGAAGAAAGGCCTAGACGCTGCAAGTATCATTTTCCCCATGTGAGCTAAAGTGCCTGGTGTGAGAAGGAGTGCGGTCTGACAGAGGGGGATGGGGGAATCCACTCCAGCCTTGGAGAAATTTAAAGGAGCTGTTTCCAAAATGCATGTCTGTTAAGTGCTCTGTGTGTGTGTGTGTTTGTGTGTGTGTGTGTGTGTGTGTGTGTGTGTGAAAGAAAAAGAAAGAAAGAAAGAAAGAAAGAAAGAAAGAAAGAAAGAAAGAAAGAAAGAAAGAAAGAAAGAAATAGGGAGAGAGAGATAAAACTCTGTGCTATTATTTTTAATTGTTCCATTATTTATCATGTATTAATATTTTACACTGTCCCTACACCTAGAGTAATTTTTCTGCATTTCTTTTGCCCAGGGCTACCACATATTTTTCAGGATTTACATGCATTCACTGTCAATAGTCCAGAGCATAAAATACACATGTGTTTAACAAGAGTTGAAAGGGACCTTGGAGGTCTTCTAGTCCAACCCTCAGCTCAGGCAAGAAAACTGAGGATGCCAAACTCTGTGTAGAGATCCAGGGAAAGGTGTCAGAATAGCAAAATAATACTTAGAAGGGACCTTGGGGTGAACCCTATACCATTTCTGAGAAATGGTTGTCCAGTCTTTTCTTAAAAACTTCCAGTGATTGAGCACCCAGAAGTTCTGGAGACAGGCAGTTCCACTGGTTAATTGTTCTCACTGTCAGAAAGTTTCTCCTTAGTTTTAGGTTGCTTCTCTTGGTCACTAAATGAACTGTTGTAAGATGAGGATTACCAGTACTTAAGTCTATTTGAATTTGTCCATTTGTTTCAGAACCTAATTCCTAAAATTCCTCTTATTATGGGGTTCCAGCCTGGCACTTGATCTTCCCAGACACATATTTCCAAAAAAAAAATTATTTCACATCACCAGAAACAGCCTGAATCTACAGAACAAAAGGGGAAATTAAAGCGAACAAAGCAAGTTAGAACAAGTATTTTAATATTTACATTAATCTTAAGGCAGATGGCATTCCACTTGTAGTTGTGGCCGAGTGGTTAAGGCGATGGACTAGAAATCCATTGGGGTTTCCCCGCGCAGGTTCAAATCCTGCCAACTACGTAATTGAGTGGGTTTTTTTTCTTCCCTTCCCCTTTATTGTGGTCAGGAGCCCAATTTTATCAATTCAGAGTCCACCATCTACTAGCAATCTTCTGCATTTACTACTCACCTTTGACGCAAGATGGAGGCTTCTCAAAATTGCCCTAGTGTAGGAAGGAAAATCCAACCCAATGCCAAGCCAGGAGAAAAAAAAAAACCACAGGAAATAAAATGGAGGCTGGCTACAAGAAGCTCTCTGTTTATTTGGTTTTCCAGAAACTTCAGTGACAGCAGCATTTTTCTGGGCTGGCTGACAAAATGGCTGAGTGAGTGGATGGATTTTTATAGGGTTCTGGGGTTTGGTGATTGAGATGCTCCTGGGGTTGGGCAATGTAGTGAGCCTTGGGTCTTTTCCTATGCCAATGGTGGTGGGTTAATCCTAATCCATGACCTAAAGGTCATGTCCTGTCCTTAGAATTTGGGGGGGGGGGGAAGTAAATTCTAAATCCCATCAGCTCCACCAGTGTTTTGCTTATGAGTAGATTGGCCCAATTTTTCTGAATTTATACAAAATTTGCATACCTCAGAACCAGTTTCTTGAAGCTTCAATCTTCTTAATTTGAAGTTGTTTTCCTATAGCAGGAAGACTGCTTTCTACCTTTGTTAAGATTTTTCTCCATTTCTCTATGGGGAGATATTCCATCCTGCCTCTTTTTAATATTAAGAATAAATATTGATCTGGGGAGAGGGGCCTTCCTTCATTAGTATTTAATGCATGAATTAAGATGTTTCAACAAGCCATTAATTAATAGCAGGTCTGTATGGCAAAACCTGTTTAGCAAAATTTAGCTAAACCTGTGTAGCAATTTTTCACAAAATCTCATCTCCTCTGTCACCCCCTTTTATTGGTGTCACTATTACGATTGTTCCACAGATGCTTTTTTTCTAAAGGAAGATGTTGAAGATGTTTTGCTTCTCATCCAGGAAGCTTCTTCAGTTCAATTCTTTATTATGATTATCATTAGCCTATCATTTTGCATGTACACTGAGAGTTTCACCACCAGAGACAAATTCCTTGTGTGTCTAATCACAATTCACCAAATAGTCTCATCTCTTCTCTTCCCTTCTCTTCTCTTCTCTCCACTCCTCTGCTCTACTCTACTACTCTATTCTTCTCTTCTCTTCTGCTCTACTCTCTTCTACTCTTCTACACTACTCTATCCTACTCTACTGTTCTACTCTATGCATTCCTTTCCCCCCAGGGCTGTTCCCAAACATCACAAGCACAGTTAGTCCTCAACCTACAATCATGAACAAAGTTTTTTTCACATCACCAGAAACAGCCTGAATCTGCAGAACAAAAGGGGAAATTAAAGCAAACAAAGTAAGTTAGGACAAGTATTTTAATATTTACATTAATCTTAAGGCAGATGGCATTCCACTTGTAGTTGTGGCCGAGTGGTTAAGGCGATGGACTAGAAATCCATTGGGGTTTCCCCGCGCAGGTTCGAATCCTGCCAACTACGTAATTGAGTGGAGTTTTTTTCTTCCCTTCCCCTTTATTATAGTCAGGAGCCCAATTTTATCAATTCAGAGTCCACCATCTACTAGCAATCTTCTGAATTTACTACACACCTTTGACGCAAGATGGAGGCTTCTCAAAATTGCCCTAGTGTAGGAAGGAAAATCCAGTCCAGTGCCAAGCCAGGAGAAAACAAAACAAAATACAGGAAATAAAATGGAGGCTGGCTACAAGAAGCTCTCTGTTTATTTGGTTTTCCAGAAACTTCAGTGACAGCAGCATTTTTCTGGGCTGGCTGACAAAATGGCTGAGTGAGTGGATGGATTTTTATAGGGTTCTGGGGTTTGGTGATTGAGATGCTCCTGGGGTTGGGCAATGTAGTGAGCCTTGGGTCTTTTCCTATGCCAATGGTGGTGGGTTAATCCTAATCCATGACCTAAAGGTCATGTCCTGTCCTTAGAATTTGGGGGGGGGGGAAAGTAAATTCTAAATCCCATCAGCTCCACCAGTGTTTTGCTTATGAGTAGATTGGCCCAATTTTTCTGAATTTATACAAAATTTGCATACCTCAGAACCAGTTTCTTGAAGCTTCAATCTTCTTAATTTGAAGTTGTTTTCCTATAGCAGGAAGACTGCTTTCTACACCTTTGTTAAGATTTTTCTCCATTTCTCTATGGGGAGATATTCCATCCTGCCTCTTTTTAATATTAAGAATAAATATTGATCTGGGGAGAGGGGCCTTCCTTCATTAGTATTTAATGCATGAATTAAGATGTTTCAACAAGCCATTAATTAATAGCAGGTCTGTATGGCAAAACCTGTTTAGCAAAATTTAGCTAAACCTGTGTAGCAATTTTTCACAAAATCTCATCTCCTCTGTCACCCCCTTTTATTGGTGTCACTATTACGATTGTTCCACAGATGCTTTTTTTCTAAAGGAAGATGTTGAAGATGTTTTGCTTCTCATCCAGGAAGCTTCTTCAGTTCAATTCTTTATTATGATTATCATTAGCCTATCATTTTGCATGTACACTGAGAGTTTCACCACCAGAGACAAATTCCTTGTGTGTCTAATCACAATTCACCAAATAGTCTCATCTCTTCCCTTCTCTTCTTTCCACCCCTCTACTCTACTCTACTCCTCTATTCTTCTCTTCTCTTCTGCTCTACTCTATTCTACTCTTCTACACTACCCTGCCCTACTCTATGCATGCCTTTCCGCCCAGGGCTGTACCCAAACATCACAACTACAGGTAGTCCTCAACCTACAACCACAATTGAGCCCAGCATTTCTGCTGTTAAGTGAGACATTCGTTATGTGAGATTTCTCCTATTTTACAACCTTTCTTTCCACAGTTGTTAAGTGAATCACTGCAATTTAACTTGTAACATGATTACTAAGTGAATCTGGTTTCCCCCATTGACTTTCCTTGTTGGAAGTTCACAAAAAGTGATCACATGTCCCCGGGACATTGCAACCATCATAAATAGAAATCAGTTTCCAAGCATCTGAATTTTGATCACTTGACCATGGGAATGCTATAGCGATTTTAATTGAGAAAAACGACCATAAGTCATTTTTGTTGTAAGATGAGGACTACCAGTACTTAAGCCTATTTGAATTTGTCCATTTGTTTCAGAACCTAATTCCTAAAATTCCTCTTATTATGGGGTTCCAGCCTGGCACTTGATCTTCCCAGACGTGTATATCCGAACAAAGTTTCTTTTACATCACCAGAAACAGCCTGAATCGACAGAAGAAAAGGGGAAATTAAAGCGAACAAAGCAAGTTAGGACAAGTATTTTAATATTTACTTTAATCTTAAGGCAGATGGCATTCCACTTGTAGTTGTGGTTGAGTGGTTAAGGCGATGGACTAGAAATCCATTGGGATTTCCCCACGCAGGTTTGAATCCTGACAGCTACATAATTGGGTAGGTTTTCTTCCCTTCCCCTCTCCTTTATTGTGGTCAGGAGCCCAATTTTATCAATTTAGGGCCAACCCTAAAATGCTTCCATATTTACATTTCAGAATCCACCATCTAGGGCGATCTTCTGCATTTATTAGTCACCCTTGATTTAAGTTGGAGGCTTCTCAAGTTTGCCCCAGTATTTAATGCATTAATAACACATACTTAAGAAGTTTTTATCAAGTTGTTAATTACTAATAGGCATGTACAGACTAGATGAAACAACTCATTTAACAATGTTTCACAAAATCCCATCTCCTCTGTTATCCCCTCATTTCATTATTCAGTTCATTATTAGTGTAGGAAGCCTCCCCACCCTGACCTGAGAATGAAATATTTTGAGGAATATGAAGAGGCAGAATATTATATTTCCCCACAGAAGAAATGGGAAAACATGCTCTTAAAGGCAGAAAAAAGCATCAACCTTCCTGCTATAGGAAACAGCCCCCAGCAGATGCCTGAAGTCTTTAGAAATGGATATTTTGTGCCCATTAAGATATCCAGGCCAGCCTATTCATAAATCATAAACTATTCATTAAATCATCTTTCCAAACAGCCTCCATGTTTCCAGTATCTTTTTCCCCACTTGCAAATGAACCCAGAAGGATATTTCTTCCAATAGAATAATGGATGGAAACTGACCAAGGACAGATTCAACCTGGAAATACAGAGAAACTTTCTGACAGTCAGAACAAGTTGCCTTCGGAAATTGTGGGAGCTTCATCACTGGAGGCTTTCAAGAAGAGACTGGACTGCCATCTGTCAGAAATGGTGTAGGGTCTGCAAGGTACAGATACAGATACAGATTACCAGAGTTGGAAGGGACTTTGTAGGTCATCTAGTACAACCCCCCCCTCAGGCCCTACACCATTTCTGACAGATGGCAGTCCAGTTTCTTCTTGAAAGCCTCCAGTGTTGAAGCTCCCACAGCTTCCGAAGGCAACTTCTTTGGCTGATTGTTACCACTACCAGAACGTGTCACCTTATTTCCCTTCCAACTCTGTTAACCCGTTACATTGACACGTGGTTAGTATTCTGGGCCTCGCCTCCTTTTCTAATTCTGACCAATCCCCGACGAATCCCAAACCTCCGAACGCGTCTTTCTTTCCCAGCCAATCAAGGAGAGCGAACCGGCTATAAAAGAAGGACCGCGAAAACGCGCTTCGCTTCATTCGAATCCGGCGTGGGGGAGCAAAGGCGACGGTGTGCTTAGAGAAAGGATGGCTCGCACCAAGCAAACGGCTCGCAAGTCGACCGGCGGGAAGGCGCCCCGCAAGCAGCTGGCCACCAAGGCTGCACGGAAGAGCGCGCCGGCCACGGGCGGCGTGAAGAAGCCTCACCGCTACCGGCCGGGCACCGTGGCCCTGCGCGAGATCCGCCGCTACCAGAAGTCGACGGAGCTGCTGATCCGCAAGCTGCCCTTCCAGCGGCTGGTGCGCGAGATCGCGCAGGACTTCAAGACCGACCTGCGCTTCCAGAGCTCGGCCGTCATGGCTCTGCAGGAGGCGAGCGAGGCTTACCTGGTGGGGCTCTTCGAGGACACCAACCTGTGCGCCATCCACGCCAAGCGCGTCACCATCATGCCCAAGGACATCCAGCTGGCCCGACGCATCCGCGGGGAGAGGGCGTAAAAAGCCAGTCTTGAAGGGAGACCGGAAATGCAATCGTGCTAAACGGCTCTTTTAAGAGCCATTCACTGCTTCCAGAAAAGAGCTGGCTTCATTCTGATTTTCAATGTTTAAAAAATGTCTGTTTAACTCTTGAAAGTGTCCTAATCTGGTGCTCAAATCCCATTCTTAGTGGGATTACTTGCAACGTTTCCTGCAACCTTCAATCTATAAGGGATGATCCCAGTCTCTTGGTTTGGATGGTTTCCATTTACATTTAATTTTTTATTTGCCCCTCTTCGAAAGCCAGATAAATAACGTTTTTCAGTGTCTTATTTGCAGCGCGATCACACTTCATGCAAACCTTGCCCAATGCATATGTCCATTTCTGTGGGTTTACAAAATTGGCTGGTCTGATCAGCGGAGATTAAAAAAAAAAATCAAAATTACCCGTGCAAAATGATTGCACGTGGTGCAAAATGATTGCACATGATGCATTGTGAAGGTATGTTGAAATTCAAATTTGCACTGGGGAGTTCCAGGCAGCGCTAGAGTAGCTAACTACTACCCATTAATGGCCGGTGCTGTGTAATATAGGTAGGGCGTATAATCACTTTAATCTCTTAATGAACCTTCGGACTGGGTCTATTTTAATAATAACTTGAATCTTTAAAAAAAGAAACGACGAAGGTGGGATTCGAACCCACGCGTGCAGAGCACAATGGATTAGCAGTCCATCGCCTTAACCACTCGGCCACCTCGTCAGTGTCGTAGAATGGCTTGAATAAATTACTCTGATCCTTAACAACTCTGATCTTTCTGCTGTTCTCTATTTTTGCTTGTGTTATGTAAGGTACTTAAAAGTATCTCGATCTCTGGGAAAGTTACTGCACCTTGCAGGCGAAAAATACTGAATTCTATTATATTACTAGTGAGAATGCATGTGCTATTTACAGTAGTTGGTTTACTTTATTGTCATTGTACCTCGTACAACAAAATTAAATTATAGCTTCAGGGTACATCTATAGATATAAAAGCGAAAGAGCACTCATCACAAAATCTCCAGAAGCCTACAAACTTGAAATTTGGCACATATATTCCTCTTGACTTCTAGGTGCTCACTAAGAAATGATTTTTCGAAATGACCATCAGAGCATTAGTATTTCCTATATTATTATTATTAACACGTTCTGATGCTAAGGACTTCTACTCCCCTCCCCACCTGAAAAGAAATCTATTCCAAATGCAAAAAATAAGCAGAGGAGTTTCACTTTCACAGCAGCAAACAGCTTTAGTACAGAACAGTTGAGCTAAGCCACGCCCAGGCTCCTTGCTGTCTCCTTGCTCACACAGCAAATACTGTTTCAGTTTCCAAACAGCCCTCAACACTCTCACACACTGACAGGACACTAGCCAGATGAATACTGATAGATGCTGATAGGCAGAAACAGAAATTTCACCCTAACCCCCTTATTCCCCCCCCCCCAAAAAAGCCCGACCACATAGTTTCACAGCGACTCATGGGCATCGAGCTAGTTAAAACTATAAAAAAACACAAACACACATTCTTCACATTCCACCCAATCGAACTGAAAACCCCTGAAATTGCATTCATATTGCACTACACAGTAGAATGCAATACAGTTACTGCTCTGGGATAGAAGCTGTTTTCTTAGCCTATTTGTCCTTGTAGTTATGTTTCTTTCATTTGTTGATTAATTTAAAAACAAGTTAGTCCAGCAAGATTCTGAACAGGGTTCAGGATTTGTGTGTGTAAAAACTAAAAATCTCTTTGGGGGGTGCTTGAACTTCCTTGAGATGCCATTGACACAAATTACTAGTTTTTTTTAAATGAAAAATGGCCTGCTAATACAGGCAGTCCTTGATTTACGACCACAATCGAGCCCAGAATTTAGGTCACTAAGTGAAACATTTGTGATGGGAGATTTGCCCCATTTTATGACTCTTCTTGCCCCACTGTTAAGTGAATTGTTGCAACTGCTAAGTCACATATTTGTTAAGGGAATCCCACTGATTTTGCTCGTCAGAAGGTCACAAAAGGGGATCAATATTACTTAATTGTTGGTCTTAAGTTAACCTTGGAATTGATCTATGCCCGTTGAGGGCAAACCTATGCCATGTGTGCCAGAAGTGGCACACAGAGCCATTTCTCGGGGCATGCCAGCTGTTGCTCTTCTGGGTTCCAATGCATACATGCATGCTGGCCAGCTGGTTTTCGTGCACACAGGAGAGCCAGAAACTGGAGGAGCAACTTCCCAGAGCACATGCACATGCTGGCCAGTTGGTCTCGCGCACACAAGTGTGTTAAAAACTGGAAGACCAGATAGCCAGCACGCATGCACATGTCAGGAAGCTAAGCTTCCGGTTTCCTGCACTCCCACGCGCATGCATCGGGGAGCTGCTCTTCCAGTTTCCAGCACGTGCGCACGTGCTCCCATTTCAGCACTCAATGCTAAAAAAGATTAGCCACCACTGATCTATGCTGATCTGAGTGCCACTGACTGGTTGAGAGGTGCTAGAAACTTTTCTCTTTTGGGCTAGTTGATTGTCTCGTTTGCAAATTGTCTGGCTTAGCAACATAAATTTTGGAGTCAATTGTGGTGGTAAGAATGTACAAGAACTTTCTGTACTGGTCTTCATTTCATGATGATTCTGATTTATTATTAAGTTATTTTGCTAGAAGGGTATGACTATAAGCCTAATTCTAAAATGTTCAAAAGAACTGGTATTTCAATAGTATTCTACAAAAGAATCTGCTAAGGGAAGGTTTGTGCTGGGATTTAAATAAGTGATTTATTGTACGAATATACTCCATTCTCATTATAAATCAATCAAGGTCCTTTGGTCTCCTTAATAGATATTATCTGAAATAAGAAACATGATCTGATGTCAATAGGACATGTGCAATCTGCCCTTCAGAAATAATGATGATAGATCTACTGAATTTGAATGCTTAGATGAAGTTATATAATTATCATTTTGATTTGTTCTAATGAAAATTCGGGTCGCAAATGGCACTCATTGGTTTCCTAAGCTAAAGTTAGCATTTACCTGGAGATCCAAGAACTGAAGTGAAACCTAGGAATTTGGATAAGTGTGCACAACTTTATCACTCAAAGGGAACTCTGCAACACAGCCAGTAAAATACATTTTAAAGTCTTACTGTACTACTAGCCATATCCATTGTGCATTATCCTCAGTAATATAATTAAAACAGTACTGTAGCAGCATTAATATATTTTAATAAATTCACAGTATGGTGTCATACTATTTGTATTTCTGACAATCATGCCAATTCATTCCATAAACTTTTTTTATAGATATGTTCTTTATAAAACAAGCTTTTCTTTTGTTGAAACCCTTGGCAGTTCTGTCTTCAACCTGAAGTTTGAGGGCCTTCTTGCAAGTTACAAATAATTTTGGTTATCCTGGAAGACATCAATATAATTCCAACCCCCTTTTTTTCTCCCCACAAAGTGTTAAAATGAGCAAGTATTCTCAGGGGTCTGAGGTGCCAATAATGCCAAGGTTGCTCTTTCGATTCTCGTACCGGCTACTTTCCTTATCAATACTTTAAAAAAGTTTAAAATTAACAGGACAATGTCATTTTTCTTTTAAAGAATAATAACAGAGTTAAATGTGATATAGATTGCAAAAGTCCATTCCCATCTTTTAAACACCAATATTCATTGCAGAACTTGCCACCTCTAGAAATGTATTTGCATTTGGGAGATTTTTTTAAAAAATGGTGTCAAGCAAGGTTGACATCTTTTAAAGATAAACAGGGGGCGGGGTGGAAGATAAAACTGGAAATTTTACTATACCACCGATTTCTAGAAGAAGGCAGATTCCCAGCTGAGGCTCTGCAGAGAAAAAACAAACCATATCTTCATTATTCCCCCCTCATTTCCTAAGTAATAGCACTTACTTATTTACTGGGGAAACAAACCCTCCAGAAATTCCAGTTTTCTTTACACAGGAAAACTGGAACTGTCAAAATCCGGAATTGCTTAATAGCTTTGACATTTTTAAACTGACACATTAAAAAAAGCCAAGAACCCAAAGCTGAATATGCAGCATTGTCATATTATGGGCTGAGTTTAGAAAGCTCCCCCAAGAAATAATAATAAAAAGCCCTGCTCCAGGTGAGGCTCGAACTCACGACCTCGGCATTGCTTAGTACTGCTGTATAAGTACCGCGCGCTAACCGATTGCGCCACTGGAGCGGTACAAGAAGCAATACTGGGAAACTTCGACCCCCGGATCTCTAGGTTCTTCCTAATGCTTTTTTTTTTTTTCTTAAACTGTTTCGGAACAAGGTGTTTCAGATGCAGTACACCTTGCTTAATTTTCTTCTGTTCACTCTCCACAATAGTCACTCAATGCCAATGACTCAAAAATCAATGCTTGGTCCCCCTTCCACTAACTCAGTGCAGCTCACAAACTTTATTTATTGCAAAGACTTTTTTTTGAAATTGTCTTTTAATAAGCCCATGGTGGGATGGAGTCCTGGCAACTGAATAAAGCTGAGTTTACTAGCTGGATGCCCTTCCTGTTGCCACTGCAGAGTTCGCAGCAGATAATTACTCATTGTGCTGTGCCCAGAGAGAGAAATATCTGCCTGGGATCGAATTCAATAGCCTCCTGATTGTGAGACAATTTACAGCAAAAACATTGTTGGAAGGAAAATCTGGTTTGCATTTCAGTGGTGAAAGAAAAAGTCACTGGTGGCACTACAGGGAGCCCTCGACTTGCAACGGTCCATTTAGTGACCATTCAAAGTGACAAGGTCACAGGAAAAAGTGATTTATGACCATTTTTCACACTTTATGACCATTGCAGCATCCCCGTGGTCACGTGATCGAAAATTCAAAAGCTTGGCCACTGATTCATACTTATGACTGTTGCAGAGTCCTGGGGTCATGTGATCCTCTTTGGCAACCTTCTATCAAGTAAAGTCAATGGGGAGGCCAGCTTCACTTCACAAACGTGTGACTAACTTAACAACTGCAGTGATTCACGTAACAATGGTGACAAGATGGCATTCAAGGTTACAGTGGCATTGGAAGAAGTGAATTAGGGCTGTTATGCGTGTTTCATACTTATGGCCATTGCAGTATCCCCGTGGTCACATGATCAAAATCCAGATTGTTTGGCAGCTGACTCATATTTATGATGGTTGCGGAGTCGTGTGATCTGCTTTTACAACCTTCTGACAAGCAAAGTCAATGGGGAACCAGGCTCACTTAACAACCATGTGACTAATTTAACAATTGCCAGGATTCGCTTAACAGCTATGGCAGAAAAGATCGTGAAATGGCCCAAAACTCACTTAACAAATATCTATCTCAGAGCAGTATAAATTTTGGGGTCCATTGTGGCCGTAAGTTGAGGACTACCTGTACTTGAAGAGGAGGAAGTTTATTTCCAAGAGTCAAAGCCCACATGGAAGGTAAACTACAAAATAGGAAATACTCTAGCAACAATACTTATAGTTTTCTAAATCGGTTTCTTAATTGGGTTTCCTTCTTTATTTTCTCTAAGCATTTCTTATTAAAGTTGATTAAATCAAGCTGTGATCAAATCTTTTCCTTTAATGTCATAAGTATGCTTACATGGTGCAAGATATGTTTTGTGTGTTTGCTTGTTTGTTTTTGAAATTTACAATAAGTATTTCATTATTCCGGTTAATCCATTAATTCCAACCAGTTAAATATGAGCCAACAGTGTATGGCAGCAGCCAAAAAAGCCAATGCAATTTAAGTTGCATTAACAAAGGGACACAATCAAGATCAAAGGGAGGTACTAATACCACACTATAAAGCCTTAGTAAGACCACACCTAGACTACTGCATCCAAAAGTACAGAGAAGAGCAACCAGGATGATTAGGGGAGTGGAGGCTAAAATATATGAAGAATGATTACAGCAACTGGGCATGGCTAGTCTAGTGGGGAGAAGGACCAGGGGAGACATGATAGCAGTCTTCCAGTATTTGAGGGGCTGCCACAGGTCAAGCTATTTTCTAAAGCACCTGTAGGCCAGACTGAACAAGGAGAGATTCAACCTGGAAATAAGGAGAAATTTTCTGACAGTGAGAACAATCAACCAAAGGAACAGCTTCTGTCTTTGGAAGTTGTGGGAGCTTCGATCCCTTGAGACTTTCAAGAAGAGACTGTACTGCCATTTGTCAGAAATAGTGTAGGGTTTCCTGCTTCAGCAGGGGGTTGGACTCTGTTAATCTGTTAAAACTGTTTATATAAATACAGTTTATACAAATGTACAGATCTTCCAACAACTATGTCCCTTTTAAAGTTGGATAGGATTCAGCCACCAGTTATTTCAGTGGTTGGTGCAGCTGTCTTTGTCCTCAAATAAAACATGGATGGATCCGAAAATGTAAAAAGAAAAAAAAAAGAAGAAAAAGGGGCTCGTCCGGGATTTGAACCCGGGACCTCTCGCACCCAAAGCGAGAATCATACCCCTAGACCAACGAGCCACCCGTTGAAAAGTTTTCTCCTTTGATTCATAAACTGGACGAACTTGAAGCCAAGGAGTTGTTTATTTTGGCAGGCAGTGCATAATTTCAAATGACATGTTTCTAAAGACCATCAAGTTCAGTCAAAGGGCTTTTTAACCCTGATGCTTCTCACAGGAATGAATAAATAAACAAACTAAAAGAGTTTCACTTTCAAGTCTCAAAATGTACACCTACTTTTGCTTTTCTTTGTATTTGGTTCTCTTATCTGGGAATAATTAGAAAACATACAGAACAGAATAGAATACATGGAATGGAACAGAAAATAGAGAGTTGAGTAGAGTACAGAGTGGAGATATATGGAATGGAATGCAGTAGAGTGCAATGGGATGGGATGGGATAGGGAAGGAATAGAATAGGAAAGAATAGAATAGAATAGAATGAAAAGATAGAGACATCATCCATTAAATCGTGTTCATTTTCATGCCCAGAATGAGAATGTGCTGTCTTCTTTTAGAGGGTACTTTTTTTGCAATTTCCAATCAAATCTACAACCTTGGGATTTCCTGGTGGTCTCCCATCCATGTATCAAAAGTAACCCAAATGCTTCACTTTTTCCAAGCTGAATGAAAGTCAGTAGATGTGAACAGAAAATAATAAAACAATGTTTTTCAATCTCAGTAACTTTATGTTGTGTGAACTCCAACATATCAAGTTGGGAGATTGTGGGAACTGAACTTAGACTGAAAATAACTTTATTGTCACTTTAAATGTACACTAATTGGCATAATTAAAATGAAATTCCATTGCAAACAGCTCTCAAAGGGTCACCACCTCCAATATACATTATATACGATAAATAAAAAAATAAATTAAGCATATGCTTACATGCACTTATATGATACTGCATACATCATAAAGTTGCTGACATTCAGAAACACTGAATTAAAATGCTAAGAAAGGGCAATTTTTGTCAACTAAAAGTCAAAGGTTTCACTCTAACTTTTTTGTCCTCTTTTGATTTTCCATAGCATGAAATCTTGTGTATTTGCTATTAGGCAAAAAAAAAAAAAAAGAATGATTATCTTTTCTTTACTTTTCTAAAGTTTCCAAATCTAAATTGGTAATTAAAAAAAACAAATACTGCTGTTGTTGCAAATGTCTGGCTACTTTTCATTTACTACTATAAATAACCATGTTATTACAGTCAGTACAAACTTAACTCGTTACTCTTTGCAATTGTCAGCTTCAACAAAGAAATTTGGTTAAAGATGGGTACGATTAACATTTAATTGCAGCAAGAAAAAAAGGAAATTGGAGGAGAAAGTTACTGACATGTTTTTCAGAACGAACAGCGTCACCTGCTGTCTTGATAATTCCCTAACATTTTATAATACAAAGATGCATATAAGTGCTTATGATCTAAAGATGTTTCCCAAAAGTAACCCTAATCCACATGAGGTGTTGGTGGTACAGTGGTGAGCATAGCTGCCTTCCAAGCAGTTGACCCGGGTTCGATTCCCGGCCAACGCAACTCCTTTTTCTTTTCCTTGTTTCCAAAAGGAAATTCCAGTTCTTTTGGGTTTTTTTAGGACAGCAAAAAATGGCATTTTTCCAAGCTGCCTCACTAGCAAACCATTAAAAACAATCCTTTTAAGTTTACTTTAAATATTTCTACCGTTATAATTCCTAATGATTAAAAAAATATCCAAAGTGTAATAAAACCAGTTGTTTAGTGTGCGAATCACATGGAGATCTCTATGCCACACTTTCTTGCAGTCTTGTTAGTAAATTATAAATGAAGGAGAATAAAGGAAAGAGAAAAGGGGAAGAAGAAAAGTCAGTTGTAGGCAGGAAAACGAATCCTACATTTGAACAAAGATATATACAAAGGGGTTTTTTTCTAACACCTTGAGTATGCTCCGTTGTTTTTAAGACTTGAACCCTTCCCACTATCCCAGGGTTAGTCATGAAGAAATGGAGCAGACAATATACTTCAGGAACATTTAAGGTACAAAAATCAGTTGGATAATTTAAAAGGTGTATTAGCTGCAAGGGAATCTGAAGATCATTTAGTCCAACCCCCTGCAGGAATTCTTGCTAAAAATACCTTTGGCGCCGACCATGCAGTCCCTGTGGTTTTAGTATTTAAAAGCCCTGAATCCATCCATGTTAAATCTAATTGGGGAGCTAGCCATAGAACTGAGATAGAGGTTAGTGGAACTTCTGTTGAAATAATTACTACTGAATGAATAATTATGGACATATTTAGACTGAATAGTAAAGATATAGATGTAGATAGAACAAAGATCCAAGAGAGGAGTACGAGAGGCAAGCTAAAAATGGATAAGAATTGAAGTATTTGAATGGACAAGAGATGATAGACACAAAGGAAATGCCTTTTAATATAATGGTGGCCTGATTAAAAATTAGAAGTAGAAATAAGAATACACACTTGTATAATAGAATAAAAGCACTAACTGGATGGAAAGATTAGAGGTTGAAAGATGGTATTATGTATGTTTAAATAATATGGTGATTGGCACTAGAATGGCACACTGAATAACTAAATAATGAAGGATTATAGAATTCTTTATTGGCCAAGTGTGATTAGACACAAAGAATTTGTCTTGGTGCAAATGCTCTCAGTAAAAGAAAAGATACATTCCTCAAAGAGTCAAGAATCATCAGGGACAATTAATAATAGTCATAGGGTACAAAAAGCAATCAACCATACTAGGAAACAGTCAATATAAATTGTAAGGATACAAGCGACAAAGTTAGTCATACAATCATAATGTATGTCATAAGATGGGTGAAAGGAAAGATGGGAAGATTAAAAGTAATACAGACTTAGTAAATAGTTGGACAGTGTTGAGGGAATTATTTATTTAGCAGAGTGATGATGGCATTTATATTACAATACAAACTGTATTAACACTAGGATTAGTAGTGATGGCCTGATTAGAAGCTCAAATAGAGGTAGAAACAATAGGGGGAATACTAGCATACATATTTTTACATAATAGAATAAAAGCAATTAGATGAAAAAACTAGAGGTTGAAAGATGGCATTACTATGAATGTTCATATATTACGATTGGCATTAGAATGGCACATTGAAACACTGAATAACTATCTTAATACAAATATGTGTATTAACACTAAATTATAGATTTGACTAATATAACAATTATATTAAATATTCACATTGCTACTTCGAAGGCCCTCGAAACCCAGCATCACCAACACCTAAGGCGATTTGGGGTTCCTTCGTAGAGCAGTACGTGGCAGTCAAGATACTGGGGAGCATGGTTATGAGGTGTAAAGTAACCCACCGTGGTCACCGTTTGCAGGGGCATCTCCGCTTTCCCACCTCCCTATCCATCAACGAAGCGCGGCCATAGTAAAAACGCAAGTTAGGGTATTAAAACACCCTCAGCAAATTTTCCAAAAGGGTCTAATTAAAAAGCTTGTGAGAAAGATTATCAGGGACACCACCCCCACCCCCACCCCGAGCTGGATAGCTTTTACACAATCGTTTGCGACGAATACAAGGGAGACCCCCTCGGGCAGATTTCAAGCTCTTTCCGCGGAAGAGATGGTGGCTCTTAAAAGAGCCTTTGGGGTTGGGTGGGCCTCGGCGCGTCCTTACGCCCTCTCCCCGCGGATGCGTCGGGCCAGCTGGATGTCCTTGGGCATGATGGTGACGCGCTTGGCGTGGATGGCGCACAGGTTGGTGTCCTCGAAGAGCCCCACCAGGTAAGCCTCGCTCGCCTCCTGCAGAGCCATGACGGCCGAGCTCTGGAAGCGCAGGTCGGTCTTGAAGTCCTGCGCGATCTCGCGCACCAGCCGCTGGAAGGGCAGCTTGCGGATTAGCAGCTCCGTCGACTTCTGGTAGCGGCGGATCTCGCGCAGGGCCACGGTGCCCGGCCGGTAGCGGTGAGGCTTCTTCACGCCGCCCGTGGCCGGCGCGCTCTTCCGTGCAGCCTTGGTGGCCAGCTGCTTGCGGGGCGCCTTCCCGCCAGTCGACTTGCGAGCCGTTTGCTTGGTGCGAGCCATCCTTTCCCTAAGCACACCGTCGCCTTTGCTCCTCCACGCCGGATTCGAATTAAGCGAAGCGCGTTTTCGCGGTCCTTCTTTTATAGCCGGTTCGCTCTCCTTGATTGGCTGGGAAAGAAAGACGCGTTCGGAGGTTCGGGATTCGTCGGGGATTGGTCAGAATTAGAAAAGGAGGCGAGGCCCAGAATACTAACCACGTGTCAATGTAACGGGTTAACAGAGTTTTAAGGTACTTGTAGGTTATCTCGTCCAACCCCTTTCCACCCTCCAAGCAGGACACGCCTACACTATTGTCGACTTGCGAACCGTTTGCTGGGTGCGAGCCATCCTTGCTGAAGAAGCGAAGTCTGGAGGAGTCGAGCGCTCTTCCTGGAGAATTTTATACCTGGCGCGCTGTCTCCCCATTGGCTCTTTTCGAACAAAAGATATTTTCTAAATTTGAATCTCGCGCCCAAATCTGGAATCCGCCTCCCCCCTCTGGTTTCCAGTTGAGATTTCAATCGCTGCTTTCAATCGGAGTAACTATTATTTCACGCAGCCTGGTTTCCTTCTCTCTGCTCTTAACTTTCTCCTGCTCTGATCAAGAATATTTGTCTGTTTTTAAGCCGGGTTCTTTAAACGTTTCAAAAATTCGAAATATCTTTCTTATATACGTAAGCCGTGGTGGTCCTGATGTTGAGGCTTGGATGGAATTTCAAGGCATTCTTGAAGTCTGTAGACATTCTCAGTCATGCAGGTCATAATTGTCCCAAAGGTTCTTTTTTTTTCAGGAGGCAACTGGACTTTCAGGGTTTTTTTTGTTTTTTGTTTGAAGACGTTTCATTTCTCATCCAAGAAGCTTATTCAGCTCTGACAGAAGCTTCCATTCTCCACTGTCCCGTCAGAGTTGAAGAAGCTTCTTGAATGACAAGAGGAACGTCTTCACAAGAAAAAAGAAACGAGAAAATCCAGTTGCCTCCTGAAAAAGCACCTTTGGGACAAGACATCCTTGAGAAATCATGTAGTGTTCAAATTTGGCAACTTTTTAAAACATGGATTTCGATTCCTAGAATTCCCAAGCCACCTATATCCCTTCTAAACGCGTGGTAGCATGGCCGAGCGGTCTAAAACGCTGCATTAAGGCTCCAGTCTCTTCGGAGGCGTGGGTTCAAATCCCATCGCTGCCAAGGGTAGCTTTCCCTCCCCACTCCTTTCAGACATCTGCAAAAATCTATTCATTTCTAAAATGTTTTTCTGCCTTTCTGAGAAAGAAAAGCTGAACCTGGTAGCAAGTTAAATGGCAGCGATTCCCATCTTCCATCCCCAAAAAGCCGTTTGGAATATGCATGTATTTCTCCGGAAGCCAAATTTGACTTGAGGGACCCTTGCCTCTGTGAGTTAACCTCTAGCCCTAGAGAGATGATTATTTTTGTTAGCCATCAAATCTAAACTCTGGGTGGGATGCAATGAAGGAAAATTACAAAAGCAACCACCCAAATAAATCTAAAATTATAAATGAAAAAGAACACTTAACAGCAACTTCTCTTCCAAGAGAGATATTAATTGTTATGTCTTGAATTTGCATACTCGAAATCCCCGCGCCTTGATTGGCTAAGGCGCGGGGATTTCTGATTGGCCAGGCGAGCCGCGCTGATTGGCCCGATTTAGGTCTCCCGCAATTGGCTCAAACCAAGAGCGGGAGACTTGAATCGCTGCCATTGGCCGCGGCCGCCGCAGCGAAGAGAATAAAAGCCACGGGCTTTTTTCCTCTTCGCTGGTTCGGTTCCCCCCACTGTTAATAAAGAGCTTGAATGATAGTCACCGACTCTGAGCGTCTTTTTGCGGACACGACACTGGCGACGAAGGTGGGATCCCGTCCCTGAACCGAACCCCGTGTCCATCAAAGAACCAGCTCAAGCGCTGAGATGGCGAAGATTGCACCGCCCGCCCCCTTCAACCCCGCCGCCGAGGACTGGGAATCGTACTCAGATCGGTTCCGTATGTACCTGGAATGCGCCGGAATGAAGGACGCCCCGGGCCCACTAAAACGCACCGTCTTCCTTACTCACTGCGGACCAGAGGTCTTCCAGATGGCCAAAGCACTGGCCAAGCCGGCAGACGCAACCGCCATGGACTGGGACGTCCTCGAACCCATACTGCGGCACCATTATGCCCCCGAGGTCCCCATCCTGATACGGCGCAACGAGTTTTACCGCCGAAATCAGAAACCAGACGAAAAATTGAGCGACTTCGTCGCAGAGCTACGGCGCCTAGGAGGACTCTGCGAGTTTGAAGGTCTGAACAGTCTCATAAGAGACCGTTTCGTACTCGGTTTATGGGATCCTACACTCCAGAGCCGACTTATGGCCAAAGGCGACATCAGCCTAGCCGATGCCCTTACCGCAGCCGCAGCCGCAGAAGCAACCCGCACGTCTGCTGACAGCATGCGAAGATCTGACGCGAAAGGCGGAAACAACAACCCGGCAAGGTCGGCCGACCCAAGAAGCGAATCAACCGCACACTACGGAGAATGCCAGTCAACCTCCAGCACGTCAGAAGACGAGGAGGACATACATCGCGTGCAGACGGGACGCGGCGACCAACGAAATCGAAAAGGTCGTAGGTCGAGGACCAACTGCGCCGGGTGCGGCGGCGATCACCCCAGGTCAGAATGCCGATTTTTTGACTCTATCTGTAGGCATTGTGAACGACGGGGTCACATCGCCCGAGTTTGCCGCCAAAAGAAGACCCGCAGCCCGCCCAAATGGGAACAACACGACAGGAGGAGGGAAAGTCCCCCGCCCAGAACCAGAGAGCGCCAACCGGACGGTCGGTGGGACCGTGCCCAACGATCTTCAAGAGGCGGCGACGGTCGGCGAAAAGAAGAGACCCACCAGACGGTGACCATCGGCCACGCTATCTCCGACGGCGCCAGAAAGGTACACGTAGAAGTCCATATTGAAGGCCAGCCATGCAAGATAGAAGTGGACTCCGGGTCCTACCTTTCCATGATTGCATGGCGCGAGATTAAAAAACTAGTGCCCACCCTCCATAAGAGGAACATTCAGGCCCAGAAAATCATCATAAAAGACTACCAAGGGAATCGCGTCCCGGTAGTGGGCACCAAGAACTTTAAGATAACGTACAAAGGCCACACCGAACAACTGCCACTCACTATCGTCGATCGCGACCGCCCAAGCCTACTGGGCTTACAATGGTTCGCCCCGCTTGACATCGCGCTGACAGGAGTCAACCACGTCGCCGACGACGGTTGGGAACAGCGGCTAGCCCAGGAGTTCCAGGAGGTTTTCGATGGAGGCTTGGGCAAGTACCAGGGGCCCCTTATCTCGTTTGACCTAGACCCAAGGGTTCCCCCCAAGCGGCTTAAACCTAGAAGGGTACCATTCGCCCTAAAGCCTAAAATTGACGAGCAGATCGACAAGCTCGTCAAACAAGGGGTGTTGCAACCGATAGACCATGCCAGATGGGAGACCCCTATAGTGACCCCAGTAAAGCCAGACGGGTCCGTGAGAATTTGCGGGGACTATAAGGCCACCCTAAATGGCGTATTGCAACAAAGCGCCTACCCAGTCCCAATCGTGCAACATTTACTGCACTCACTGGGAGGGGGCAAAGTCTTTGCCAAGCTCGATCTCGCCCAGGCATATCAGCAACTACCAGTAGACGAAAAAACGGCGGAAGCCCAAACAATCGTGACCCATCGGGGGGCCTTCAAGTGTAACCGACTCCAATTCGGAGTCAGCGTGGCACCAGGCATCTTTCAGAGCCTGATGGAACGTTTGTTACAGGGCATCAAGGGGGTGGTGCCCTATTTCGATGACGTATTAGTGGCGGCGCAAAACGAAGCCGAATTGGAAAACCGACTCAGACAGGTCTTAACAAAATTTAAAGAGACAGGACTTAAAGTTAAACGAGAAAAATGCCAACTATGCACAAAGCAAGTAGAATTCTTGGGCTACCTGCTAGACCGGCATGGCATTCACCCTACAACTAAAAAAGTGAAAGCCATCAAGGAAGCCCCCACCCCAAAGTCTAAAACGGAACTACAAGCGTTCCTAGGCTTGCTGAACTTTTATAATGTTTTCCTACCCCAAAAGGCTACGGCGGCGGAGCCTTTACATAGACTCCTGGATAAGGCGGCAACCTGGACTTGGGGGAGACGAGAGCAAGCCGCCTTTCAAAAAAACCAAAGACCTC
The DNA here is from genome assembly GCA_033807585.1 of Hydrophis major. Lineage (NCBI taxonomy): Eukaryota > Metazoa > Chordata > Lepidosauria > Squamata > Elapidae > Hydrophis > Hydrophis major. Next base: position 12,405,145 of record CM066343.1, read on the forward strand.
CTCACCTCCGACGCCGTCCTGATGCAATTCAGCGAAACCTTGCCCTTGGCTGTCACTTGCGACGCATCACCTTTCGGCGTCGGCGCTGTCCTCAGCCACACCCTCCCCGACCAGAGAGAAGCACCCATCGCTTTTTTCTCCAGGACTCTGACTAAACCGGAGCGGAACTATAGCCAGCTGGACAAAGAAGCTTTGGCTATAGTTGCCGCCGTTAAGCGTTTCCACGAATACCTGTATGGCCGCCCGTTCACCATTGTGACAGATCATAAGCCATTGCTGGGCATCCTCGCTGGAAACCGAGCCACCCCGAACATCTTATCACCCCGAATGACAAGATGGTCAGAGTTCCTGGCAGCCTACAGTTACGAACTGTTACACAAGCCAGGTAAGAAAATTTCACACGCGGACGCTTTAAGCCGCTCGCCTTTACCTGACTCTGAACCTGACCCAGCACCAACAACAAACAACCTTAGTATTGAAAGCTTACCCATTACCGCATCAGACATTGCCAGAGAAACCATTAAGGACAGGCGTCTGGCGCGAATCCTGCACTGGCTAGAAAAAGGTTGGCCGGAGAAGAACAATGACGAGACTTTTAAGACATTCAGACAGCGCCAGACTGAACTTTCACTACTGAAAGGATGTATTTTGTGGGGTGACAGGGTGGTCATTCCGGACAGATTGCAAGGGAGGGTCTTAGAGATGCTACATGAAGGTCATCCTGGCATCGTCAGGACTAAAGCCCTGGCCAGGAGTTACGCTTGGTGGCCAGGGATGGACAAACAGATAGAGGCATGGGTTGCCAAATGCCACCGGTGCCAGGAGACCAGACCCAGCCCACCCGCAGCACCTATCCGGGACTGGGAAACACCACGGGGGCCCTGGTCCAGAATCCATTTAGACTTTGCTGGTCCCACAAATGGACATACTTTTTTAATCACAGTTGATGCTTACTCCAATTGGTTGGAGGTAAGCGACATGAAATCCACTACCACAGAGGCCGTCATTAAAGAACTGTGTAAACTGTTTTCCACGCACGGCCTCCCAGACGTCGTCGTCTCAGACAACGGGCCCCAGTTTACTTCCATCGACTTTGAAAGATTCTTGGCAGAAAGGGGTATCCGCCACGCATTAACGGCACCGGCGCATCCGGCGGCGAACGGTAGGGCGGAACGGATGGTTCAGTTTACGAAAAAGACCCTCCGGAAGATGGACCACGGAGAGATCAACGACAAAATCAACAAACTCCTCCTTATACAGCACATCACCCCCAACACCACGACCAACAAAAGCCCTGCCGAACTTCTAATGGGCAGGAAGCTGAGGTCCCCACTCGACAGGTTACACCCGACATATAACCCGGAGCGACCCCCAGACTCCAGTTCCAGATACCGGACATTTGTCCCAGGTGACTTAGTCTACGCAAAAAATATGACGGGGGACCCCCTATGGATCCCAGCCGTCATAACTCAGATCACTGGTCCACGATCGTACCGGCTCCAAACTACCGATGGGCGAGCCTGGAAGCGACACATCGACCAGCTCAGGTCACGAACGGCAACAGACCTCAACCCCCACGACACGAACCAAGGGGGGAGGGAATACCCGGATAAACAAGCGCAGGAAAAAATAATCCAAAAATACTCACCGGAACACAGCCATCGCGAGCCCCCTCCGGAGAAGAACCACCTGGCCAGCTCGACCGACTCGGAGAAGCCAAGCGGGAGCGGCAAAACCCGTGACTCAACCGACCCGGTAGGCCCAGGCGGGAGCCACGGAGAAAGAACCAGCCCGATCATCCAGCCGGTTCGCACAGAGGCAGGAGCAGCCAAAAAGATGACCGCTCCGGCCAAGTTCCAGCTTGCAAGTGAGTTGCGCAGGTCAACTAGGACTCGACGAAGCCCCGCCTACCTGCGTGACTACGCCACATGATGGACCATACCAAGAGGGGAGGGGTGTTATGTCTTGAATTTGCATACTCGAAATCCCCGCGCCTTGATTGGCTAAGGCGCGGGGATTTCTGATTGGCCAGGCGAGCCGCGCTGATTGGCCTGATTTAGGTCTCCCGCGATTGGCTCAAACCAAGAGCGGGAGACTTGAATCGCTGCCATTGGCCGCGGCCGCCGCAGCGAAGAGAATAAAAGCCGCGGGCTTTTTTCCTCTTCGCTGGTTCGGTTCCCCCCACTGTTAATAAAGAGCTTGAATGATAGTCACCGACTCTGAGCGTCTTTTTGCGGACACGACATTAATAAAGCATGCCTACCACATCACCTTACTACCATACCCCGCTCTTTCCCTCTTCCATGCCCGCCCGCCTTTTATTCTCATATTGCTTTCTTTTTCATTATTTATTCTATTGTTCCGTTAATTTACAACCGTTATGCTTACACGCTTCTTTTCATTTCTTTATGGTAAGAAGAACCTAGAACAGCCCCAGAGCGAGAAAGAAATGTAACAATAAATAAATATTCAAACCTTAGACGCTTCTCTCACCTTACATCCTTGTTGCAATTCCTAAGAAACGAATTGCAACATAGTAACCAGGTGAGAAGCCTCAACGTTCCATCTTCGATCAAGGACACGTCCCCCCATTGTCCCAACGTTCCATCTCCCGTAACAACGGACTGAAAGGACCCCTTTGCCTAAAAATAGAAATTCTATACTACAAGTATTCTCAGATACGTGGGGAAGGACCGGTCTAGCTTTCCCCAAACTGGCCATCCAAACGGACCCGTAAGAGTTCCTCTCTTATATCTTCTAATAAAAATATTCTTTGCCTTCCCGTTGTGTGTGTGTGTATGTGTAGTTTTTTTTAGGTCCCTCGGTCTTGTAAGTGGTTTGGCACCCACTCCCTTGCCAGTTGTAATAAACAGCGTTGGGGATAAATCTAAAATTCCGCCTGGAGATTCAGATTTCATTACAACCCGCAATGCATCGCCAGATCCCTTCCCCCAATCGTCCTTCACCAATGGACAGCAGAGACGGTGAACACCCAAGCCTAAAACAAGAGAAACGTAATTTATTTTAAAATTAATATATATATATATATATATATCAGCATACATATATCATTATATATTCCATTTGTTTTTGGACCAGGAAATCAAACTTGGAGAAACTTAGCGTGAAGTCCGAGGCTGCAATGCCACGTATTTCTACCGAATGAGTGAGTCTCCTGAAGATAAGGATTTTAAATATCCAGAGAGGAACAAAAAGAATTGATTTTGCGCCCAACGTGGGGCTCGAACCCACGACCCTGAGATTAAGAGTCTCATGCTCTACCGACTGAGCTAGCCGGGCTGCTTATATGGGTAATGGGATTGATACTATTAGTTTTCATTCTGCTTACAGAGAATGCGAGTGATCATGATTAGGATTCGAGGGAACAACCTTTTCTCAAAAGGAGATTTTCAGTATGTGTGGCTGCTATATTGCATTTTAGGAAAGCAACTTGCCTTTCTCCCTCTGTTCCTTCCTCCCCTTCCTTACCTTTCCTCCTTTCCACTCCTTTCTGTTCCCTTCCTTTCTTTTCCTTTCTTTTCCTCCTTTCCATTCCTTTCCTTTCCCTTTCTGTTTCCCTTCCCTTCCTTTTCCTTCCCTCTCCTTTCCTTCCCTTCCTCTTCCTTCCATTAGTTGTGGACCAGCTGTACATATGAATCCTTCTTGTGTTACTAATCATGTTACTAATTTAATAACTGCAGTGATTTATTGAACAATTGTGGTGACCAAGATTGTACAAAGGGACGAAACTCACTTATGCCTGCTTAGAACAGCCCTACAGGTCAACCAGAATAAATTCAAACCATCCCTGTTGATTTTCATAAGACTTTCCGTACATTTATTTATTAGTAAAATTTATCTCCTGCATTTTACTGGTGTTTGGAATCATCCCCAGCTATGGCTTTAAAGTTTAGACACTTAAAAGAACAGTTATTTCATTTTTAGAAAGTTAGCAACAAACCCTCTCCAAGAAGAATGAAGTATTTTGAACAATATTAAAAAGGCAGAATCATATTTTCCTAAAAAAAGAAACATGCTTTTGGAGACAGAAAACAGCCCCCACCTTCCTTAATAGCCCATCGCAGATGTCAGCACTTAAGAGATAGAGATTGATAGCTTTATTCATAAGCAAATACCCTCACCCAACAAGGATAGAATTAGCCCTCACCCATAACAGAATTGCCCAGCAAGCCCCTTCATTGCATCAGCCAAACTTCAACCAAACTTAGCTCAGACAAACATCTAGGACATAGTCCCATGGGAGTTTGATGACAGCCAATAGAATACATGTTCTTGCACAGGAACAGGAAGCTCAAGTACAAAGCCCAAGAGAAGGTATAAAAACCTCTCACTTTCAACTCCATGTGGTCAGATGCACCAGAAGTACAAACTTGTGGTTCTGTTAATCAATCAATGTACTCTCTTTCCAATCCAGCCTCCAGTCTCCATTTTGTCTCCAGTGTCTTCTTCCCGGCTTGGAACTGAACCAGAAGGATATTCCTTCCAACACATTAAAAAAGAAACAACTTTGCTTTTAAAAAAAAGCAAACCAAAAATATGCTCTCCCAATTCTATTTCTATTCAAGTGCAGCCTAGCTTGCTTGCACATTAGTTACAAGCTTCATAGGTAAACTAAAGCAAAAAGGTTATTTAACAAAGGGAAGAAACAGCAGAAAACTTATGGTTCCAAGCCCCAAAATTAGTCATTGTACATCTCTACTCCTTGGGTTTTTATAGTCCTTCTCAGAAATGGGTTATTGTTAAAAAGAGACAATGCACTAAGGTAAGAATTAATGTAAAGCAAGGTCTTCAAACTTGGCAAGTTTAAGATTTGTGGACTTCAAACTCCCAGAATTCCTGAGCTAACATGACTGGAGGAGGAGTTATGGGAGTTGAAGTGTACATGTCTTGTAGCCGTCAAGTTTGAAGACCCTTTGAGAAAGAAGCGGGGGAAAAAACTGAACAGGGACTTGAACCCAGGGCCCTCAGATTAAAAGTCTGAAGTTCTACAGACTGAGATATCCAAGCTCTATAACCTTAGTGTTAAACAGCTCCTGAAAACCATCCACTAAGTTGGCCATTTCTACTAAATTTATATTTCTCAAGTGAAGACCTTTGCAAGTTGAAGGCACGCACAAAAAATCTGCTGATCAACTATTTTCACACGTCCCATGAAAAATGTATTTTAGGATACGGCTCAAGACATCAATTGTGGACATCACAATTTGGAGTACTTTTCCTCCTCTTTTCCCCATAAGTAAATATTGTTGAATTACCATTATCATTTTTCTTTGGCTCTTCTGTACAACTTGATCAATACCATTTTTTTTAAAAGGAAGACATCTGGAAGGTGCTTCTATTGCAAATTATAACTGTGGTTTCCTGGAATTACCAAGAGAAAGAGAGAGAGAGAGAGTTTTAGCAATCAAGGAAAATGTTTGTTGCCCAGAGTTGAAATGAGGGCTACAAGTTGTTCTCTGAACTTAGTTGTTTTCTTGCAGATGTTTCATTAACCAGACTAGGTAATATCATCATTACTAGTGTGTAGGTACTAGTGCACTAGCAGTGATAACATTACCTAGTTTGGTTATGAGACGTCTGCAAGAAAACAATTAAGTTCAGAGAACACCGAGGTTTTAGGTTAGCAAAATTTGGTTGGATTTGGCACAAAGCATGTACCATGATGGTTACCAGGGGTGGGATTCAATTTTTTTAACAATGGGTTCTGTGGGTGTGGCTTAGTTGGTGGGCGTGGCTTGGTGATTATGTTATTGGCTGGACGTGGCCAACTCAACATCACTCACATCGAGGCACACATTTCCTCGTCTGGCCTCTCATGACTGGAGATGCTGCAACAGACGTAAGTGTGAAAAATGGTCATAAGTCACTTGGTTTACAAATTGTTTTGTGCTTCCATTTCGTAGTCTTCAATTACAATTACATTGTATATATTCTCATATTTTCAATCAAATATTAAATACATTAAAGTCATTGTTAATCATTAGGAATAAAAAATTTTAACAGCAACACAAAGAGGGTGTTCTCTTTTCTCGCTTTGAGGTCCTGGGACAGGATTAACCCATTAAGGCAGGAAGACAGGACCCAGGGCAATCACTTTAAGAGAAGCACACAAATAAACCTATCAAGCTGCAGGAGCTTCAAAGGGGAATTAAGCATAAAAGGCTCAGATACACACACACACACACACACACACACACACACACACACACACACACACAATCTGCTTGCAAGCCAGGAATTCCCTGAGCTGTGTCATTACTTTTCTTGCCTTCCTAAATTAAAGGATCCCTTTTCTGGCAGCTGACTTCCATGTCTACTTCTTTTCAGCATCAGCGACTGCTTCCCAGCTGGGAAACGAACTCAGGAAATTTCTTC
>CM066343.1:12414040-12607293 GCA_033807585.1 Hydrophis major
TGAAAAAAATGATTTATTTTTAAAGAAAACCAGTTTGGTCCATGGTTAAGGCAGCAGACAATAAACCTGGATTTAGGCATGAAAGCTGCTGCGTGGCACTGGGCCAATAACCGGGGAAGGGGGCGGTTGGGGGGGGTGAGTTCTAGTGCCAACCTTCGGCATGAAAGCTAGCTGGGTGCCTTTAGGCCACTGAAAGGTGCTTTTTTAGGAGGCAACCGGACTTTCTGGTTTTTGTCTTTGAAGACATTTTGCTTCTCATCGAAGATGTTTCCTCAGTTCTACTCACCATCCAGAGCTGAAGAAGCTTCCTGGATGAGAAGCGAATCATCTTCAAAGAAAAACCAAGAAAGTCCAGTTGCCTCCTGAGAACGAACCTTTGGGGAAAAGGACCTTTGGGGTGACTGAGAATCTCTACAGAAAAGGAAGAAAAATAGACTTTTGCGTTGGCCGGGAATCGAACCCGGGTCAACTGCTTGGAAGGCAGCTATGCTCACCACTATACCACCAACGCTTTTGTGTTTTAACTTTTTTTTTCAAAGCTAACAATTCCTAGAAGTTGTGTTTCAGGATCTCCATATAGTAGTGCCATTGGGTAAATGTGTGGATTCTCCAACGCTCCTTCAATAATTTATCCTTCCTGCTTCATTAAACTTTCCTCTCCCTTTCATGCAATTAAAAAAAAAAGATATTTTCCAGCCCATAAGAGAAAGGAAAGCCCCAAATCCAAATTTCTTCATAAATAACAATCTAATCCAAGTCTATTAACCACCTTGAAACGTATATTAGAAATCAGGATAGAGTGAGTAACTCCCAGGAATAACTTCCCAGAGAGGAAAAGTCGGAATAATCCAGGTGAGGGCTCGAACTCACAACCTCGGCATCGCTAGAGGATAGGTACTGCTGTATAAGTACCACTAACCAATTACGCCACCGGAGCAACTGATCAAAGTGTTTTTTTTCCATCAAGTTTAGCAACTTTAAAACGCGTGGATTTCAACTACCGCAGTACTGTCTGAAGCATTCTGGGAGTTGAAGTCCATGCATCTTAAAATCGCCAAGGTTGAAGCTGGCCTCAGTAGTTCCTGATACAAGAAGTATGCAATACACACACGCCTAAATCAGGGACTAGAATTTGTCTCCAGGTTTCTTGACTTAATCATAGACCAAACTGTTTTCCTTTAAAAATAAATCATTTTTTTTCAATGTATCTTCCTCCCCTTCACCTTTAGTTTTTAGATTTTTAAACTTTTTTCTTAGCCCATTTTTTCTAATCTTTGTATTCAATAACGATTTTTAAAGAGATTTAAACTTTTGAGGCTCTGCATTCTTTTCTTGCATTCATGTTTTAGGAATGCAGTCAGTCTTTGCAAATTAGACTTTTGAAAAAGCTTCAACTCTTTTTTGAGAATGTAGGTGGCCCTTAAAAGAGCCTTTGGATTTGGTAAAATAAAAGAAGCTTGTTTGCAAGCTTGTTTACTTGGAGCTGGTGTATTTGGTGACGGCCTTGGTGCCCTCGGAGACGGCGTGTTTGGCCAACTCTCCAGGCAGAAGGAGGCGCACGGCCGTCTGGATCTCCCGGGAGGTGATGGTGGAGCGCTTGTTGTAGTGGGCCAGGCGGGAAGCCTCTCCAGCGATGCGCTCAAAGATGTCGTTGACGAAGGAGTTCATGATGCTCATGGCCTTGGAGGAAATGCCAGTGTCGGGGTGGACCTGCTTCAGCACCTTGTAGACGTAGATGGAGTAGCTCTCCTTGCGGCTCTTCTTGCGCTTCTTGTCTCCTTTCTTCTGAGTCTTAGTCACGGCTTTCTTGGAGCCTTTCTTGGGCGCAGGAGCAGACTTGGCCGGTTCAGGCATGATCAAATCGCCAACAAAAAAAAAAGTAGGGTAACCAGAACAAATCAAACTGAAGAACCTCTGCGTGGCCCTTATTTATAGAGGCTGTACGCAAATGAAGCTGATCAAAATCTCCCTTTTTCATTGGCTCAGAAGCAGAACCCCACCCACATCCGTACTACGAATCCTGAAAAAGCGATTTCTATTGGGCTGCATAGAGCGCCTCTTCTCTATTGGGCGGCCGAAAAGACTTGGTTTTTTTTTCATTGGACTCAGAAGAACTTTGGCGGATGAGAACCAATGGGAATCCACATTTACAAGCTTTTCGAGTGAATAAAATGAGACAAAGCGTCCAAGTAGAATCGTTGTTCTCGGATCAAGCTGATTTGTGTTGCTACTGCTGAATCTCAACATGTCTGGACGCGGCAAGCAAGGAGGCAAAGCCAGAGCTAAGGCCAAGACTCGCTCCTCTCGCGCCGGGCTCCAGTTCCCCGTGGGCCGCGTGCATCGGCTGCTTCGCAAGGGCAACTACGCCGAGAGAGTCGGAGCCGGGGCTCCCGTCTACCTGGCCGCCGTGCTGGAGTACCTGACGGCCGAAATCCTGGAGCTGGCGGGCAACGCGGCCAGGGACAACAAGAAGACGCGTATAATCCCGCGCCACTTGCAGCTGGCCATCCGCAACGACGAGGAGCTAAATAAACTGCTGGGCAAAGTGACCATCGCCCAGGGAGGCGTCTTGCCCAACATCCAGGCCGTCCTACTACCCAAGAAGACCGAGAGCCACAAGGCCAAAGGGAAGTAGAGCCCGCCTGCCCATCTGCTCCCTCTTGGCTGCTAAAGAAGACACCCAAAGGCTCTTTTAAGAGCCACCCACCTTTTCCTAGAAAGAGCTTGAGTCAAGTCAAGTGAAAATCCTGATATACTTTATAAAAATTTCCTCCACACAAGTATTAGAGGTTACAATATACATAAAAAATTTGATTTTGTTAAGTATAATTATAATGAAAATAACTACATTTGATCCATCCAGATGAAGATCTAAAGTATTCCATCAAAGCTATGGAGTTTCTCAATACCAGTCATAATTGCCCCAAAGATGCTTTTTTTTTTTTTTTCCAAAGGGCAACTTGACTTCCTTGGGTTTTTTTTTTCTTTGAAAACTTGGCTTCTCATCCCAAGAAGGTTTTTGGAAGTTTAACTAAAACAGCTTCTTGAATGGGAAGTAAAACATTTTCAAGGAAAATACAAAGTTCATTTGCAAAAAGCACCTCTGATATCCCATTGAACTCAGAGCCCAAATCCAAATTTAATTTGAGTAGCAAACCCAAGAAAATCCATTTGGATTGCTGTGCATTAAGATAGTAAATAATATAAAATGTACAGTTATTTAATGAATGCTCAGTTTGTAAACAATAGCTTTTTAAAACAAGGGAAATGAAAAGATGTGTCTGCATAAAAAAGCTGTGGCCCAAGGCAGCAATTTCAAACTAAAAGGACATTTCCTGTTTGGCTAATCAAAATCACCAACAACATCCAATTTCCTACTGGCAGGCTTTTCATAGTAGCTGTTAGTGGACAGTTTAATAAATGGAATTCAATTCCTTCAAGAGTAGTTACCATCTGGTGGACTAAGCAATAAAGCGAGTTTTTATATATATAGAAAGAAAAGCAGCTATACATATCCAATTTTATATAGATCCAAGCTGCTTTTATATATTTATATATATGCAAATATATATACATTTTTTTTTATTTTTTTCTAAATTTTGTTCTATTGTACTTTACTAATTTATTTGATTCTCTTTGTTTGTTTTTATTATTTTTTTATTTTTTGTTTTAAATATGGTTTTACGTTGTGTAAGCCACCTCGAGTCGCCATGGGCAAATAGGCAGCAATATAAATGTGTATGTATGTATGTATATGTATATGTATACACACACATACAGAGCTTGGATCTATTTAAAATAGGATATAGGAGAGCGAGAAGGAGAGAAAAAAGGGAAGAAAAGAGAGAAAGGGAAGGAGAGAGGGAGGGAGGAAGAGAGAGAGAGAAAGGGAGGAAAAGAGAGAAAGATCCTATTTTTCATAGATCCAAGCTGCTTTTCTTTTGAAGCAACTGACACATTGTGTAAATAGGGTAGTTTACGTGGTAGGCATTCATCTAAAGGGTTAAAATGTATCTAACCCAACAAAGACCGTACTAATTAATAAAACCACAAATGTATCCATATTGCTGCTTGTTGAAAATGTGTGCCTTATGCACACACCAGAGTGCACCCCCCAAAAAAAAGAATTTAGAAGATTTATATGCCTGCAGAACGTTGCCATCTTGACCTACAAAACTAAAAGAATGGAATAGACTAGACTAGAATAGAATAGAATAGAATAGAATAGAATAGAATAGAATAGAATAGAATAGAATACCTTTATTGTCATTGCATTCTACAAATACAATGAAATTTGAAAGCTACTTCAGCACAGTGTCCCAAACACCACATCACAATCACACTACAGAGTATTTAAAAATTAAAATAATTAAAATAATAATTAAAAACCTAGTCTAAAACCTATCTAAAACATATAGTAAGGTAATTAGTTTTAAAATGCCACTATATACATAGGGCTAAATCACATATGCATTGTTTGATTCAAGACAATTATTGCCTTGGAAAAGAAACTGCTTCTCAGTCTATTAGTCCTCATTTTAAGACACCTATAACACCTCCCTGATAGTAACAGTTCAAAATATGAATGTCCAGGATGAGAATGGTCTGTGGAGATTTTTAGTGCTCTAAAGCAGTGGTCCCCAACCACCGGGCCCCAGACCGGTATCAGTCTGTGGATCATTTTGTACCGGGCTGCCGGTTTCTTTGGGCGCTGCCATCTTGTTTCAACGGTGCTTGAGAAAGTACTTTTGGGTGAGCTTGTCGATCGTCGGTTGTTGGTGTGGAAAGGGAACTTCATGAGGACAGTGGTGACACCCAAGCAGGAAAAGCCCAAAGGGAACATCAGGCCAGCCATAAAACAAACTTGCATAGGAAAAGAAATTTAATAAAAAAGTATTGAAAGAAGCCCCCTAGACAAAAGCCAAGTAATTAAGAAAGCTAGGGAAACAAGGAAAAGAAAACCCTTCCAAATCAGCAAAACAAACAGACAAAAGACACAGAATAAATTACATAGGAAACAGACAGGAAATTGCCAGAAAACAAATAGATAAACCCATTATAAAGGTAAACGAGATTAAGAAAGAACTGATAAGGCAATCAAGCCACCCCGCAGAGTTTATTTTCCGTCCCTTGCTAAGTATGCCTTCCGGCGAAAATTAAACTCTGACAGGATTTTAATATCTAAACATTAAACATTAAACACTAAACGAACATTCACACACAAAGGGAGGAAAAAGGTATAAAAAAATCATACAAAGCTAGCCAGCCCCAGCTATCTCTCGTCTTTCTGAAAAATAAAAAGAACCAGCTTTCAAGCAGTTGTCTGTATCCTTGCACCAGAGCTCTCCCAGCAGGAAAATCGAATCCTCAGAAGAAAGGCATTTTCCAAGCCTTTCAACATTGGAAAGCGGCATTTGGGTGCTGAAGGCATCCTTGCGTCTTAGTTTCGTCGAAAGGGGTGGCAGCTTCGAAGAGCCGTCCCAATGGCGGTGGAGTCTCGCATTACTCAGGAGGCGATTAAGAGCCCGAAAAGCACAAAAAAGGTACAAAGGAGGAGTTGAAGGTGGCGGGAGATGGCTGGCTGGCCGGTCGCTCGGCTCGCCTTGCCTTGGTCGTGCATGCTGATGCCGGTACTGGTCCATGGATCATTTTATGATGCTGGTACCGGTCCGTGGTACAAAAAAGGTTGGGGGCCACTGCTCTAGAGAGGAGTCTGGTCTTCATAATCTCTTCCAAAGAAGAAAGAAAGCAACTGATGATTTTTTGTTCTGTGTTTATAACTCTCTGGAGCATCTTCTTTTCCACTGCAGAGCATCCAGCATACCACACCGTTACACAGTATGCCAAAATGCTGTTGATGGTAGAATGGTAAAAAGTAACCAGCAACTTCTCACCCAGACCACTCTTTTTCAGCAGCCTCAGAAAGTGCAGGTGCTGCTGGGCCTTCTTTGCAGTGGCCATAGTGCGGACTGACCAAATAAGGTTGTCAGAATATGAGTTCCTAGAAATTTAAAACTGTGAACTCTTTCCACACAGTCTCTATTGATATATAGTGGGAGAGGTTCTGCTTTGCATCTTCTGAAGTCTATAATATCTTTGGTCTTTTTGATGTTCAGGGCGAGGTTAGGATTTTTGCACCACAAGATCAGCCTGAGAACCTCTGACCTATAGGCCTCTGGTCTTCTGCTGATATGACTCCCACCAAGGTGGTGTCATCTGCAAAAAAAGCTTCTTAAAGCAATTAAAATTGAGCATTATAAAACCTAGGAATGAAAACAGTAAATAAAAGTGAAAGGCTAAGGATTTACCCTTTTGCTTAGGTCAACATTGTATTTATTAATTACGAAATTAATGTTCCAGTACCCTGGTTGTACCAACACAAAGGCCAAATGATGAAACGCACCACTGCTGGATTTAATCCCCTCGATTTCATTTGGTAATTTGAAACAGCTTCGGGGAAAAAGTAAGGACCATTGCCAAGTGTTGATATTTTGTAATTCATTTACAGTCGGAATATTGTGGGCGTGGAAAGAAAGCCTCGGCAAACCGAGGATGGGTGGAGAAGGCAGAGCGAGGAAAAGTATGGTTTCAATGCGTATCCAATCAGCGTCGAGACTAGATGTTCGAATTCAACCGTTTCACCCAATCAGGCTCAAGGCGCGGGCTATAAAAAGGCCAGCAGACGATGCCATTGCTTCATTTCTTGAAATTCCACAACTGAATTTCAAGTGAGAGGATGGCTCGAACCAAGCAAACGGCTCGCAAGTCGACCGGCGGGAAGGCGCCCCGCAAGCAGCTGGCCACCAAGGCTGCACGGAAGAGCGCGCCGGCCACGGGCGGCGTGAAGAAGCCTCACCGCTACCGGCCGGGCACCGTGGCCCTGCGCGAGATCCGCCGCTACCAGAAGTCGACGGAGCTGCTGATCCGCAAGCTGCCCTTCCAGCGGCTGGTGCGCGAGATCGCGCAGGACTTCAAGACCGACCTGCGCTTCCAGAGCTCGGCCGTCATGGCTCTGCAGGAGGCGAGCGAGGCTTACCTGGTGGGGCTCTTCGAGGACACCAACCTGTGCGCCATCCACGCCAAGCGCGTCACCATCATGCCCAAGGACATCCAGCTGGCCCGACGCATCCGCGGGGAGAGGGCGTAAGGACGCGCCGAGGCCCACCCAACCCCAAAGGCTCTTTTAAGAGCCACCATCTCTTCCTAAGAGGAGCTAATACGCACTATCGTTCACATGGAACAATCTGTAGGAACGTTAGACTGATCTTAAATGCTCTTGGCAATAGCATGGAATCTGTATTTTCAGGCCGTTTTACAGAATCCATCCAGTTTAATTTTTCTGCTGTGTATTTTGTCATTTCTAAGCCCCAAAAATTAGGGTTTTTTGATCTAGGTATTCTACCCCCCCATGCCTAAAAACTAGGGATTTCTCCCTTACACCCGCCCTTTTAAACAAATTGAAGTCTTGATCAGTAAACATTAATAGAGGCAGCAAGTATGCTTAGTTTATTGTCATTGCATATCACAACAAAATTAAATGCCATTTTCAATGTACATTATAACTAAAAATAAAATAAACATACCCTACATCCTTTATACATTCTATGCAATTCAATTGAAAACCCCTAATATTGTACTAATATTGCACTACATAGTAGAATTCAATATAGCTATTGCTCTGGGATAGAAGCTGTTTTCAGCCTATTTGTCCCTGGTTTTTATTGTCTGTACAGTCTAATAGTTTTCCAAAAAGGTGCCCAGGATGAGATGGGTATTTAAGAATGTTTTGAATTTTCTTAAGGCAATGGAGCTATAAAAGATCTTCCAAAGAGGAGAGGGCAACCAATGATCCTCTGGGCAATGATTTTTCCTCTTAGCTTTTGCACCCTACACTTAATGGAGATTCTCAAGTCATCCAGGTCATGGCTGTCCCAAAGGTGGCTTTTCCAAGAGGCAGGTGAACTTTCTGGTTTTTCTTTCAAGACAGACAAGACTTCAAATAAAAACCAGAAAGTCTACCTGCCTCTTGGAGAAAGCACCTTTGGGACCCTACTTATTTGTTTTGAATTTGCTAAAAGTTATTCTTAATGCTGTTTATGAAGTTCCCAGTTTGCTTCCTTCAGTATAAGATGAGAAAAAAGTATTTGAGCATTTGCAGGAAAATTCACCTGAGAAAGTTGCAACATGGGAGTCCAACAATAGAATCGATAAAAAAGCAACTAGTATACTGTAAAATATTTTTAAATATAATTTAAAATATAAAGGCGAGTTTTATAATTCTACTTAAGTAATTCTATTTAAAAACAAAGTTTTCTTTTTAAAAAAATCAATGTGTCAGGAGTGGGATTCGAACCCACGCCTCCAGAGGAGACTGCGACCTGAACGCAGCGCCTTAGACCGCTCGGCCATCCTGACCTCTGTTTGAGACGGCTGAAGTATTCTATTTGAGAAGGCTGAATTCTTTCTCTCGCTCGCTCTCGCTCGGAAATTGGCAAGAGATTTCTGCTGATTCTCTTTGTTTTTTACCCTATGACATTGGTGGAAAACCTTAGTCAAAGAAAGACGCCCTTTAAGATATTTTTTTTTTTCGTTTCAATCCGAGCATGAGCAGTGCATGGTTCTTATGCTTGCGATCTCTCCAGCAACCAAATAAAAATATTGACTACCTGGTCAGCCAATTGCCCAGAACGGTGCTGAAAAATAATGGCATTTTGGCTCAATTTGTCCTTGTATCGAGGGAAAAGGGAAATTAGCAGAGGATGGTTTCGATCCATCGACCTCTGGGTTATGGGCCCAGCACGCTTCCGCTGCGCCACTCTGCTACTCGACCATTATAGGTTATCCTGAAAACCTGTAAAGGAACCATGTGACTTGCCAGAAATGGCATTTTTACCTCTGGTTTAATGAAGCATTTCGACCTAAATGTTGCAAAGAATCATCTCACCGCCCATGCCATTTTCTCCTCGTTTCCTTCGGGAACGGAATCGATTTTCTTAGGGGCCCATGAAAAAAAAAACCCACGAATCCCGCTTTCTATTTGGGTGCTGTTCAGACGCAACCTCCGTTAACCGCTGGGGTCTCAGGTACCAAATTTGATCCAATTTAGAAGTCTATGGAAATTCTTAGGCATCCAGATCATAGTTGTTCCGAAGATGTTTTTTTTTCAAGAGGCAACTGGACTTTCTGGTTTTTCTTTGAAGACATTTCGCTTCTCATCCAAGAAGCTTCTTCAGCTCTGACTGGATGTTGGGGAATAGAAGGATTTATATTCCTTGTAGACAGCTGATCATTTACATCCTTTTTAGAGGCCACTGGGATGGTGGGGAATGATATTCCTTGGAAGATTTGGGGGGGGGGGGGGTCCAGCCATCGCGAACCATGGGTTCGCTTAACGACTGTAGCATTTGTCTTACGACTGCCACAAAAAATATCATGTCTTGGGACTCCATTATGGTAATGAGGATTACCTGTAAAGGCCAAACCGCAGAAGTATTTACTTACTTATTAAGATTTTATTTATTTATTTAGAAATTTATTTATTCAGAAATTTGTTTATTTATAAATCTGAGCAACCCGCAAAAGAAGTTGGGTGGTATTCACACTACGGGTTAAAGCCACTGATGGACAAAAGAGGGAGTTGTGTGTTAGTTGAGTTGGTGTGTGGTTGATTTGCAAAGCCGGAGGAAGGCGGAAAAAATGAATCAAGTCCGACCCTCCCGTGATGATAGCTGGGCGTGGGGAACACCCAGATAGTTTTTTGCGATAGAGAAGGATTCAGCTTGGAGAGTGGAACGGCTCGGAGTTGCTTTTTGCTTAAACAGGCGAATCGGGAGGTGAAAGCCAACGAAATGTATTCGTCAAAGAATAAAATAAAATAAAATAAAATTAGTCGACGAAGGTGGGATTCGAACCCACGCGTGCAGAGCACAATGGATTAGCAGTCCATCGCCTTAACCACTCGGCCACCTCGTCCCAGATGTTTTTCTATTTCCATATATTTCTTTTTGATGTAGGAATCTTTCAAAGCGCTTTTGAGGAGATCCCATTTTTTGCAAATGAGATGATTGATAGATAGATGGATGGACGGACGGACAGACGAGAGAGAGAGAGTGGGGGGAGGGAGGGAGAAGGAGAGAGAGATCAATAATTATTTTCTTTTTTTGTGTCTTCTCAAGGACAAAGCCATTTAGATCCTCTTTTCGTTCCTGACACTCCTTGCCTACTTATTGGAGAGAAACCTTATTTATCCATTTGAACATACCTCCTTTATATCATTGATCCATTCCTTATCTTTCCCTGTTTCTAGCTCCTGTTTTTATCAGATAACCATTGCTAAAATAAATCCCAGACCAAAAAGTATTCAGTTTCTTTCTTTTCCTTAATTGTAAGTGTCAGCCTGTCAATTTCTGCACATTCTAGTATTTTTTAAAATCACATGTTCACCTCCGCAATGAAAAAATTATCTACACATTTCTACCATCCGTTCTTCATAAGAAAAATCAGGGCCCAATTATTTCACAGCCGGTTTCATAGTGTAGTGGTTATCACGTCTGCTTTACACGCAGAAGGTCCTGGGTTCAAGCCCCAGTGAAACCAAGTTGTGTATTTTTTTTTTCCCGCCGTAGGAATTCAGAAACTCCTTCTTTCCCACGCGAGCAAAATCGAGTTGGAAAACCGATTTTGGTTTTTGTTCCACGCGCCTGACATGGATTCCCCTCCAACTTTGTTCCATTGTTGCAAAGCGTTTTTCTGCAAATTCTGCAAAAAACAAACAAACCCTTATTTATTTATTTACTTATTTTATTTGCAGAATAAAATGCAGATGTCCTTTTTCCTGTATTCTCACAACACCGTTTTCTGTCAAGAAAATTATAAGTCTGCATGCAAGTGGAGATTTTGTAACTCGTCGAAATTATCTGGAATCAAAGGCATTTTTAAAACTGCAAGGAAAGGCGTGCAAATTGCACGCGCTAGATTGAAAAGGATGGGGGGGGCACCTCCCCCCCCCCCGCAGGACCACCCTAAATAAGAAAAGTAACTTTGCTGTATAAATCGTAGCGTTGGGGGGGGGTTGCTTTCCTTGTTTATTATGGGGGTCCTGAAGAGATCCCAGGCCCTACAACAGGGCAGCTTTGTCACCACTTTTTTTTTTTTAAAAAGTGTGAAAGTATCGGAGGATTTAATAGATTTAAACAGGAGAATTCCGTCTTCTGTTTGTATTTCTTGTGAATAAAAGGTGTGGCCCGTACGGGGATCGAACCCGCGACCTTGGCGTTATTAGCACCACGCTCTAACCAACTGAGCTAACCGGCCACTTACTAAGTGTTTCCACACAAGAATAAATAACATAGCATTGAATCAGACAAAATTTTGAAATTAAAATTAGTCTGTAGCATGAATATATGTCTGTATCATCTGACTTGGGTTTTATTTTTGTTTACACCCATAGTACATCAACCCTGCGAGGTAGGCCAGTTTGCAAAAAGAGAACACAAAGATTCCAGAAATACAACTTTTGGAGAATCTTCCTCCACTTTTACAACTTTGAAAATGGATGGATTTCAACTTTCAGAATTCCCCAGTCAACACGAACTGAGTATGGGTAGTCCTTGATTTATGACCAAAATTCCTTCAAAATAGGTAGTCCTTGACTTACAACCAAAATTGAACATACAATTCCTGCAAGATCCAATCTGTGTTCGTCACTGGGACCAGAGGTTTATTCTTCCAAGTTTTGGGATTCATGCTGGAGCCCATCCTCAGGAAACATCTCTCTCACCCGGAATGTGTCAATTAATTGAAAGAACAATTACAAGAAATCCTCAACTTGTGACAGTTCCATTTAGTGACCGTTCAAAGTTACGGCACTGAAAAAAGGAACTTAGGGCCATTTTTCAGTTAACAACCTGTGCAGCATCCCCATGATAATGTGATCAAAATTCAGATGCTTGGCAACGGGTTCATATTTGTGACGGTTGCAATGTCCTGGAGTCTTGTGATCCCCTTTTGCGACCTTCTGACAAGTAAAGTCAATGGGGAAGCCAGATTCACTTAACAACCAGGTTACTAACATATCCACTCTCATGATTTACTTAACGACTGTGGCAAGAAAGATTGTAAAATGGAGCAAAACTCACTTAACAAAATGTCTCACTTAACCACAGAAAATTTGGGCTCAATTGCAGTTGTAAGTCGAGGACTTCCTGTAATCAGTGGAACAGCTTGCCTCTTGGAGTTATGGGGGCTCCATCTCTGGAGGTTTTCAAAAATAGACTGGACAACCATTTGACAGGGATGATATAAGGATCCTGCTTCAGCATGGGGTTGGACTAGAAGACCTCCAGGTCCCTTCCACTTATGATTATATGTTTTATGATTTTCAAATCTATCACTTGGACTCTTTTGTTTTTGTTTTTTACTGACACATGTCTCACTGTGAAAACTTACTGACTACTGGGAAAAAAAATATTCTATGGACAATCCTTATTGTCAAATGTGAAGTCACGTTGCCTGTTTCACAGATTGGCTAGAAAATCAACAAAATTAGAACCGTGCTTTGTATTTCTGGGCTCCCACAAAACCCCACTATACTAATCCAACCTCCTTTCATTTATATGAGATGTTTGACAAGGGGAATCCATTGGCAGATCCCAAATCCTAAACTCGTAATGGATTTGATTATTAAATTGCAATAATTTAATAAATGATTAAAATTGTGGTTTTAAGTTTCTCTCTGAAATGTGATCCATTAAATCCACTTGCATTAATTGCTT
Organism: Hydrophis major; assembly: GCA_033807585.1. NCBI lineage: Eukaryota > Metazoa > Chordata > Lepidosauria > Squamata > Elapidae > Hydrophis > Hydrophis major. The sequence goes on from CM066343.1 coordinate 12,426,814, forward strand.
AATGTGGAGCCAATGTCACAACTGCCATTATTTCCACAAATGAAGGCAAATGTACATGTCGTAGGATAATGTTGCAAGATCCAATCTGGGTTGGTCACCGGGACCAGAAGTTTTGCCTTGCAAACTTTTGGACTGGAATGGATCCAGCCCCTGGAAGCTCCATTTTGGACTGCAACAGGCTGGGGCAGGGCCAAACGGAGTGTCAGAGGGTCAGATCCAGTGGTGGTATTCAGCCAGTTCACACAGGTTTGGGAGAACCAGTTGTTAACTTTCTGAGCAGTTTGGTGAACTGGTTGTTGGAAGAAATCATTAGGGCAGAGAACTGGTTATTAAATGATTTGAATCCCATCACTGTTCAGATCCAGGCCCCGGAGGCTCCATTTCGACCTGCAATGGGCTGGGGAGGCCCAAGTGGAGTGTTGGAGGGCCAGCCTCGCCCCTCAGAAGCCCCACTTTGGTTGGCAATGTCTGGGTGAGGCCCACGGAGGCCCAAACAGAACTGCAGAGGGGCCCACACGGCTGGGAGGCTGGAGAGGAGACTGCCTGTTAGATCTTCACAAAGTAGGTGACCTGACGTGGCAGGTTGGGGGGAGGGAGAAAACAATTTTGGGGATCAGGTATTCCTGATGGGTCGCAGAGGCCTTGGGTATTCAGTGGGTCATAGAGGCCTTGGGTGGTCTTAGGCAGGTGGCTTGTTCCATCAACTTGTTCCATCAACTCCCCATGGCCTTCCCCACCCGGAAATGCCTCATGTGCACTTAACGAGTCTCACATTCAATTAGCAATGCGTGGGTGAAAGGAGGGAGTGATCACGTTCAAGGTACGAGATTCACTCCCACGAAACCTCGGGTTATGAATGGAATAGGCAGGCTGGCTCTATTACATTCCTCACTTGTAGACTACCTGTAGTTTGCTTGTGCTGCCCAGCCCTCACCTTCTAAATACTTCATAAAAAGGTAAAGGTTCCCCTCACACATACGTACTAGTCATTTCCAGCTCTAGGGGGCAGTGTTCATCTCCGTTACAAAGCCAAAGAGCCAGCATTGTCCAAAGATGTCTCCATGGTCATGTGGCCAGCATAACTAAGTGACAAAGGAGCACAGAACACTGTTACCTTCCCACCAAGTATGGTCCCTATTTTTCTACTTTCGTTCTTATATGCTTTCGAATTGCTAGGTTGGCAGAAGCTGGGACAAGTAATGGGAGCTCACTCTGTTACACGGCGCTAGGGATTTGAGCCGCCAACCCTTCTGATTGACAAGCTCAGTGTCTTAGCCACGCAGCCCTCCTGCTGACTATTTCCCCAGCTTCCCCGGCTGTTTTTGTGCCTGCTCATCGAACAATTTTATAGTAGCTGCAAAAATTGAATGGGTATCCTTGTTTGTTGCAGTGTGAGGCTACCAATGAGTTCGGGTCTCCTTGTCTGACCGCTTGCTTGTGTTCTTGCAACCTCCACACACACAAAGGCACATTCTGCTAGAAACAAATTCCCTCCAGCATGAGTTCAAAAGCCTGGAAAGCTAAAATCTCTGGTCCCGTTGACTGATCCAGATTGGATCGTGCATTTTTTCCACAATTTATTGAATGAATTCACCAACAAACTATGATCACAAGTTTCCTTCAAGGACAGCAGATTTTTTTTGGGAGGGGGGTGCCTGTCACTTCTAATCATTGTATCTGATTCAATTATTTTTGCAATTTTGTAGCATTTTATTTCTATTGTTTTGTCTTGTTGACATTTTAAGCTGCTCAGAATTACTCGGGGGTAAGATGGGAAGCCAATTAATTAATTATTAATAAATAGTTTTCTTTTTCTTTTTAAATTAATATACCACCTAATGTTGCTCTCAACTGGGCTGATCCAAAGGCTGTAATACAGGTAGTCCTCGACTTACAATGGTTCATTTGGTGACCATTCAAAATTACAACAGCAATGAAAAAATGACCTATGACCATTTTTCCCACTTACAACCATAGCAGTGTGTGTGTGTGTGTGTGTGTCTGCCTGCCTGTCTATCTATCTATCTATCTGTCATCACATGATCAAAACTCAGATGTTTGGCAACTGGTTCATATTTATGACAGTTGCAGTTTAACAGGGTCATGTGTCAATAGTTTGCGACCTTCTGAGGTGCAAAGTCAATGGGGAATCCAGATTCACTTAACAACCATGTTACTAACTTAACAAGTACAGTGATACTTAACAAGAAAGGTCATAAAATGGGGCAAAACTCACTTAACAGATGCCTCACTTAGTAACAGCAACGATGGGCTCATTGTGGTCATAAGTCGAGGACTACCTGTTTTGTGTGATATATATTTTTTGTTCCTGCTTTTTGCCACCCAAGACATATTGATTATAACCTTTATACTGCTGACTCCAAACACAAGCCACAAAGAACAGACACCCTTTTAAGAATTAATTGGCATTTATTGGCACTTTGGAAAACGTGTTGGTCCTACACAGAGAGCAGCATATACCGATATCGTTTTGCACCATGTCAACCTGGTTTATCTGTGTTTGGTCCGTAACTATGATTTCTGGATGCATGTTAAGTTCAGTAACCTGGTTTAGGGCGACCTTAGGAAAGGAGAATAGAGCAATTTCATTTTGCATCAAGTCAATCTGGTTAATCTGTGTTCAGTCCATATCTATGATTTCTGGAGGCTTGTAAGTTCAGTAACCTGGTTTAGGACACTTGGGAAAAGAGCATATAACAATTTTGTTTTGCATCATGTTTATTGACTTGGTTAATCTGTGTTCAGTCCATATCTATGATTTTTGAGTGCTTCTAAGTGCAGTAACCAGGTTTAGGGTGACCTGGGGAAAGGAGCAGATAGCAATTTTGTTTTGCATCATGTCAATCTAGTTAATCTCTATTTGGTTCATATCTATGATTTCTGGAGGTCTAGTAACCAGGCTTAGGGTGACCTTTGGAAAAGAGCACATAACAATTTCATTTTGCATCATGTTGACTTGGTTAATCAGTGTTTGGTCCATATCTATGATTATTTAGTGCTTCTAAGTTCAGTAACCAGGTTTAGGGTGACCTTGGGAAAGGAGCAGATAAGCAATTTCATTTTGTATCACATTGATCTCTGTTTGATCCATATCTATGATTTCTGGGTACCTGTAAGTTCAGTAACCGGGTTTAGGGTGATCTTGGGAAAGGAGCCCAGAAAGAAAAGAGAACTTTTGGGTTTCTGGCCAGGCCTTGGAGACCATCTAAGGCAGCTTGCAATGGGTGGCTCAGAAGTGGGAACGGATGCCCTCAAGCTAAGAAACACGTCAGGATGAAATGGCGTCAAGGTTGCCCCTCCGGATAATGCACGCACCACTCGCAGGCATTCTGAAACATACGCAGCCAGGGTGAGACTTTCACAGACTGGCGCCAGGAGGTTGGCATCCAGGGCCACTGCCAGGGTAGGACGCATCGCTCCGGGTGGGGCATCATGGCCAGGTGACGCCCGTCAGGAGAGCAAACGCCGGCGATGCCCATGCGGGACCCATTTGGGTTCAACGGGTACTCCTCCGTGGGCAGCCCCTGGTCATCCACGTAGCGAAGCGGGGCCAGCCGGGATGAGCGTACATGAGCCAGGATTTCGGACGAGCGGAACCGCATCCGACCTATTTGGAATTGGGAAGGAAAAAAGCTTTGTTGTAAATACAGAACCAGTAAGGCCTGAGAATTGGAAAGCATTCAATCAATTTTGTAAATAAAAACGGTGACAGCTCACAAAGTTTACTAGGTGCAAATAGAAATACGTGTGATTCCCATAGCAAGGAAGATAAAGCAGGAATGGTTAAATTGATGGCTTTATTTAAACAGGAAGATATGTTTGTCAGGATTCCAGCAGTTACCCCCATTTAAATCATGAGTCTCAAACCAAACTTCCAAAACTTAAAAAGGATTTATTGGGAGTTACACTGTCTGGTACTGCCTGGGTGTAGACAACTCTGAGGCACATAATTCATTGTTACCCTTGATCCTGGTTTCCCCTCACCCCCTGGATGTATCATAATTCATATTCTCCAATGGGACACATTCATAGCCAAATGTCATCAATCATGCTCTCCAGTTAGAATTTTGTATGGCAGAAACTTCAGTCACCTAGTTACAATCTTTGAAAACATTTATGGAATGCAGTTTTGGTTTGCACTGCACTGCTCTGCCTTCCTTTTCTGTTGGCAATGCTAAAAAGACCATAGAAATATTTTATGAGTTGGCAACGTTCTTTATTTGGATGTCGCTTCTGAAATTTATGCTTGTAAAGAACAAAAAAAAATGAAACTTTGATCTCAGTTTTGTTGATTAGAAAGATTTGGTGTTATAGGAATAGCTACTTATATATTAATATGTAAAACAAAAAGTTGTGGTTGGAGTGTGATTATCTTGTAATGTGCCAAGAAGAGTTGGAAATCAATGCCCCTTTTCTTTTTCTCTTCCATCTTGTATCTCACACCACCTTTTCCCTCCTTAATTTCCTGTTTTCTTTTCTTCTTTGTATTTTATATAATAAAAATAAAAACTATAGTCAAACTCTTAAAAAAACAGAACCACTTTGCCCGATAATACAGGTAATCCTCGACTTACCACCTCCATTGAGCCCAAAATTTATATGGCTAAGTGAGACATTTGTTAATTGAGTTTTGCCCCATTTTACAACTTTTCTCGCCACTGTTTGTTAAGCAAATCACTGCAATTCTTAAATTGGTAACACGGTTGTTAAGTGTATTTTGCAAAATATACCAAGAAGTTGCAGCTTCCTGCTATAGCATCAGCGGACCTGCAAAAGATGGTGCTACTCAGAAGAACATACATTTTTAAGAAGATACTTGGTTGATAGCTAGGATGCTGGCAGCATCCCTTATCAACCATCAGTGCCAATCAATAGTATTTGTAATGCATTTTTAAATTTTCAGTTAATTGATTTCATGTTTAATGAATAAAAGATGCTGATGCTGATGACAATAATAATAACAATAACAATAGCAATAGTTGTTGATAAGAAAGTCAAAAAGGTCTGGATAGTGGATGTGGCAGTGCCTGGAGACAGCAGAAGAGAAAAGAAAGAACTGGATAAGATAACAAAATACAAAGACATAGAAATAGAATGACTATGCCAAAGGCAAGTAAGGGTGGTACAAATAGTAATAGGTGCCTTGGGTACAGTCCCAAAACAACTTAAGCATCATAGGCATAAACAAATTTGCTATCAGTCAATTGCAGAAGGCAGCTTTACTTGGAACAGCTTCCATCCTGCTGCAATATCTGTAACACCATCAAATATCCAGATTTGCCTATCCCATGTCCTTGGTAAGGACTTGATAGGGAGATAAAAATGTCAAACCCAATCTTGAGGAGAGCTGCATCTCTCCTTCTCGGCTGGCCATTACTCCCTTTCCCAAAGGTGGTTGCAGCAGTGGTCAGAAATGGCCACCTAAAGAAGAACCCGATCGGACAAGATTGTGCAGGAGGAAGTTTAAAGGAGAAATTTTAAAGACTAATATTATTCCTCAAAAAGATTTTAAGCTGCGAAAGAGAAAAGGAAAGGAAACGGAATGGGCTTTCTTTCCTCTAACATCAACAGTTTTAACTGACTTGGAACATTAAGAAGAAGAGATTCGAATAAGAAACTGATACTAATCCACTTTGATATTAATAGGCTACTTCTAGCTGCAAATAAAGTGTCAAAGGGATAAAGATTCTTGGATAATTTAAAAACTTTCTTTAAAAAAAGAAAGAAAGCAGCGGAGGGAAAAAGGAAAAAATAGGGTGGAATCTGGAAAATGGAGGAGACCACCTGGAACTTTTAAAAAAAAAATGACAGTGGCATTTTAACAAAAGATTTATGCAAAAGATACATTGTAGCTGAAACTTTGTTATAAGATAACAAAGCTCTTGGAAAAAGAAAGTGAGAAAAGAAGCAAGAAACAGTTTTGGATTGTTGGATGATTCCTGGAACTTTGGATGGAAGATCTTAATGAAATAAAATAAAATCAATTGGGGGTTGTTTAAATTTTTTTAAAATGGCATCACTCCTTGAAGAGTTAAAAATGTAAAGAACAAAAATAAGAAGCACAAGACGGAAGAGGATCTTTTGGCTTCGTATTTCAATTTTTAGAAATGGAGATTCTGAACTATGAAAAACAACAAGAAACGCTGGCAGAACAAGAAGGGCGGGACAACGAAGAAGTCATCTTTAATGACCAAACAATTTTAAGTGGGGTAAAAGAGGGAAAGGGGGGAAATGGAGTTAAAAACTTAAGCACCGAAGCAACAACCAAAAAAAAAAGAGTAATTTGAAAAGAAATCATAGTATCAGGAAGAAGCAGAAAGGAGGATCACAGAAGGGAGAATCAGATAGAAAAGGGAATAAAAAGGGGAGGGAGAAGAAGAGATGGAAGAGGGAAAGGAAAAGAAGCTACAAAAGACAGAAACAATATATAGAGGGACAGGAAAAACATACAAGAATTAAAGGTATAAACCTTTAATTTAAAAAGGTATAAACAGAGACAATGGTTAAAATTTAATTTAAGGAGAGGATTCTGCAAAGGTGCATGGGATAGTATTGTTATATTAGAAATAGAAAAGGGTTAGAAAATATGTTAGATGATTAAAGTGATAGAAAAAATTTCTATTGATGTGTTATGAAATATTTTTTTGTAAAGAGAATAACGCTCTCAATGATTTAAAAAGAACGTTTAAAAAAAACTGAAAAGAAACATGAAAGATTTTTATCAGTTGACAAGATGAACTTGAATAAGAATAATAACTTTATTGACTACTGTTAATAACTATTGTTTGGTTTTTTATTTAAAGACAGTAATAAGTAAAATATGAAATATAGATGATTAAAGTGAAAAAAAAGTGATGTTACTAGGTAATGTTTGGTAAAAGAAATAGAAATGTAAAAGATTATTAATATTAATGGCGGAGCTGTATTTGAATAGAATAATTATTCCATTTACTATTGTTATACATATATACACGGATATACCGTATATACTCGAGTATAAATCGACCTGAATATAAGCTGAGGCACCTAATTTTACCACAAAAAAACTGGGAAAACTTATTGACTCGAGTATAAGCCGAGGGTGGGAAATGCAGCAGCTACTGGTAAATTTCAAAAATAAAAATAGATACTAATAAAATTACATTAATTGAGGCATCAGTAGATTAAATGTTTTTGAATATTTATTTCAAAGAAAAACAGATTAATCAATTTGGGAAACGATCTCACTATCATGAAAGGTTTAATTGATTCACTAACCCAAAAGAAGATGACGATGACAGTGGGAGGCAGGAGTCACTCTCTCCCTTGCAAGAAAAAAGCAAGAGCCGTTCTTATGATCTCTCTCTCTCTCTCTCCCTGTAATACAGTCAAGCCCTTTCCAGCACGCGCGATCTGCCGCCGCCACTTTGCACCCTGCAAATGCAAAATCCTGGGGTTTTTGCATTTGCAAGGTGCAAAGCGGCGGGGGCGGATCCCGCATGCTGGAAAGGGCTTGACTGTATTACGGGGAGAGAGAGAGAGAGAGAAATCATAAGAACGGCTCTTGCTTTTTTCTTGCAAGGGAGAGAGTGACTCCTGCCTCCCACTGTCATCGACATCTTCTTTTGGGTTAGTGAATCAATTAATTTGGGAAATGATCTCACTATTATGAAAGTCAGTGTTCTCTGCCAGTGGGGCATTTGGAAGAAAATGCCCCGCGGCATATCCACGCCCGTGTAAGGGGAATCAGAAATCCCCGCGTTCAATGCCTAGCACAGCAGAAGAGAAAACGCAGCTGTGAGCAAATACTGGGAAAACCTGATTGATCAGAAGGAAGTAGGCAAAAGAGGGAGGGGTGGTGGTGGACGGAGGTCCCACTGGTATTCGTGAAACACTTGGTCGACAGCGCTTAAAGTCAACGTCCTCGCTCCCACCTACCCAAAGCCACGAAGTCCCCCAATTGCGCAGCCCAGAATCGCCCTCCCCTCAGGGCAGCAACGACGCCCGGTATTTCCCGAGATGAAGCTCCGCCGTGCAATGAAAGCGCCCTGGCTCTAGGCTCGCGGGTTCAGAGAACGCGAGGCGAGGTCGCTTCGGCTCCGCTCAGCTTCGTTTCCTAGCTGCTTTCAGTCCGTTCGGGAGGAGGTGGAGGAGGTGGTGGCGGCAGCTTGCGTTGTTTTCTGAGCTCTAGGTTCGCGGGTTCAGAAAACGCGAGGCGAGGTCGCTTCGGCTCCGCTCAGCTTCGTTTCCTAGCTGCTTTCAGTCCGTTCGGGAGGAGGTGGAGGAGGTGGTGGCGGCAGCTTGCGTTGTTTTCTGAGCTCTAGGTTCGCGGGTTCAGAAAACAACGCGAGGCGAGGTCGCTTCGGCTCCGCTCAGCTTCGTTTCCTAGCTGCTTTCAGTCCGTTCGGGAGGAGGTGGAGGAGGTGGTGGCGGCAGCTTGCGTTGTTTTCTGAGCTCTAGGCTCGCGGGTTCAGAAAACAACGCGAGGCGAGGTCACTTCGGCTCCGCTCAGCTTCATTTCCTAGCTGCTTTCAGTCCGTTCAGGAGGAGGTGGAGGAGGTGGTGGCGGCAGCTTGTGTTGTTTTCTGAGCTCTAGGCTCGCGGGTTCAGAAAACAATGCAAGGCGAGGTCGCTTCGGCTCCGCTCAGCTTCGTTTCCTAGCTGCTTTCAGTCCGTTCGGGAGGAGGGGGAGGAGGTGGTGGCGGCAGCTTGCATTGTTTTCTGAGCTCTAGGCTCGCGGATTCAGAAAACAACCACCACCTCCCCCCCCCGAACGGACTGAAAGCAGCTAGGAAATGAAGCTGAGCGGAGCCGAAGCGACCTCGCCTTGCGTTGTTTTCTGAGCCTAGAGCCAGGGCGCTTTCATTGCACGGTGGAGCTTCTTGTCTTGGGAAACACCGGGCGTCGTTGCTGCCCCCTGAGGGGAGGGCAATTCTGGGCTGCGCAATTGGGGGACTTCGTCTCTTTGGGTGGGTGGGTGGATGGGAGAGAGGATGGACGGAGTCCATGAAGTGGGGCTTGCCTGCAGGAAAGCGGCTGCCCAGCTCTGGAGCTCCACACCATTTTTTTTTCAGAGGGGAATCTGACTCGAGTATAAGCCGAGGGTGGTTTTTTCAGCACAAAGAATGGGCTGAACAACTCAGCTTATACTCGAGTATATACGGTATATACATATGTACTTTTTTCTTTTGAGAATTTAGTGTGTACTTTAAGGGAATGTAGCAATCAGAATTCGATTGAAAATAGGTATGTGTTATAAAATAGAGGTTAGAAAATGAATGTTATAACTGTAAAGATGTAACTTAAATTTTTAAATAAGATTTGAAAAAAGATACAAAGGTGTCACACTCCAGTCTAGTAATTACAGGGAAAAATTTGTTTTATGTGAAAAGATAATATGAAATTGTAAACAGGACAGACGAAAGTATAAAAACATTGATTAGAAAGATTTTAAAAATTAGAAAAAGATATGTAATTGAATTAAGAAAAGAATGTGATAATTTAAAATAAAGCTATAGAAAGTAAAGAAAGGGAAAAGCTATTGAAAAATTGCAAAAATAGTTTTAAGTTATGGATTAGAATGTGTAAGATAAATATGTATTGAGTTTATGTCTGTATGGAGAAGTGATAACCCGGACCATGCTTTTCTCAAAAAAAGATATTTTATTTGTATTTGTATGTTTTGTAAAAACTTAAATAAAATTTTTATTAAAAAAAAAAGTCAAACCCAATCTGAACATCTGGCAGACTATGCGATGAATAATAATAAAAAAACTTTATTACGATCATAGACCAGCAATAAACAAAAATTATCACTATTTACAATAATGTTAAAAGATATTACTACTAATAATAATTAATAACATTCTAATTAATAAATAGTATGGTTCTTGCCCTTGGTTACATGATGGGAGAGCAGGTAAGTATGTGTAAGTGTGTAAATATAGATTCTCTAAAAATTGTTAGAGATATCTACAAGAAATTGGTGCGGTAAACATCTTTAATTCTGTAATCAAATTTTTCTTGTAGTTGTTGCAGTTGCACAGAATTTTGCTACTGCACCTATGGGAGCCAGGTTTAAGTCCCGGAGGAGATAATCTACATAAAAATTGTCTACTCTCCCTGATAATCTCTCTAATAAGGGGAGAATATGCATTGACTTAAAAACCCTGTATAACTCACAGTGAAATAAAACATGTGTGATATCAAATGAAAAAAAGACCTGCTGAAAATTAAAGAGAGAGGATGTTCTTTCTACCCTGTATTGAAACCCTATTTCTATTACCTTCTCCGTGGGCCACCCAGATGCCCAGAGTAGATCCCGCCATGCCTCGTAGCATCAGGGCTGGACTTTCCTCGATCCCCAAATTCACAAAACGCGACTCAAAGCGGCCAGAGTTGTTGGGACTTAGCAGCAACCCTGGTTGAACAGAGCCATCTAGAAAAGACAAGGTCAGAGATTGAAGAGATCCTTTCCCACATTATCTCTGACATACCCTGTTTCCCTAAAAATATGACATACCCTGAAAGTAAGTCCTAGCTTGATTTTTCACATGTACATCCAATATAAGCCCTACCCCCCAAAATAAGCCCTAATTAAGATTCCCACCCAGTCCAGGGTGCACAGGTAAAAACCTAGTGGGGGTGGAGGTGGAGCTACCCTACTACTTACCTTTGGACAGTTGTAGCTAGGCCTTGCACATCCCAACACCTGCCTCACTGGCCCATTTCTTCTACAGCTGGCAAGACTGGTAAGGCTTTCCCGAAGGCCTCTGTAGCTGATAAGAAAGCTCTGGATAGATCTGTTAGCGGCTGCAGAGGCCTTCAGGAAAGCCTTGCCAGCCATAGAAGAAGTTCTTGAAGGCCTCTGACAGCGAAAAGGAGGCCAGGGGCGACACGCGCAAGTGAGGTTAGTCATTGAAAATAAGACATAGGGTCTTATTTTCGGGGAAACACAGTAGAGATGCTTGGAACAAGGGGAATGTCAGGAGCAGTGTGATCTGTCTTACCAAGATCTTTGGCTTCAGAGTTCTCAGCTCCTACCCAACCGAGCAGTGCCATCAGCTGGCAACCGTTACAGACGCCCAAGCTGAATGTGTCTTTCCGCTGATGGAATGCTTGGAACTGGGCCCGTGCCCTGGGGTTAAAGGTCACCGAAGCTGCCCAGCCTGCAATTAGAGACGGTGAAGTCAGAACTTAAGAGAGAGTGGTGCTGAATCAAAAACCAAGGGGATTTCACCCCAAACATCTACAATATCATTCTCTAGTATGTATCGTCCAGATGAATGCAGTTCATGGCCAGGTTATACCTAAAGAAACAGCTTTGCCCCGTCACATCAGCCCATCCCACTTGTTCAGGTAAGGAAGGCATGCTATGGATCCTGTCAGTCAAAATAATTTTGAATGGCAGGGTCAAGGAAGAAAACCTTTTCTACCACCAACCCTGCATTGTGGAACATCTTACCCCCCAGAGATGACAAAGGCCCCAATCTCTTAACTTTCCACAAAGGGGCCAAACAATGGCTATGTAGCTTTGTGGTAGGGGGATCCCGGGGCCCACATAATCATGAGGCTGGCTGGTCCCATGAGAACCCATTTCCTGCCACCTGTATTAACAACTGCTAACCTCCCTGGCTTGGAATTCTCCACCTTCGGTAATTTTTTCATGTTGATTGGATTTAAAAAAAAAATTAAACTTGAATTACTCTGGTTTTTTTAATGCTTAATTTAATTGTACACTGCCCCAAACCCCTCTCTAAGGGAGATGGGTGGTTAGGTATAGATAAGATATAGATGAGTTAGATAGACAGACAGACAACAGACAGCAGACAGACTGGAATAGAAGGGAGGGAGGGAGGGAGGAAAGGATGAAGGGAGAGTAGGAGGAAGGAAGGGAGGTAAAGGTGTACTTAAGTTCTCAGAATTCTTCAACTCATATAATGGAATGTGTGGATGACCCTGAGGAAGAAGAAAAGATGCTGCCCAGAAACCACTGGATAAAAGAGGAAGGAGCCCTCAGTGGCTTAACAGTCAGAGGAAGAAACTTAGGAAGGACTCACCTAATGTAGCAAGCATTGGGAAGTTTGTGCTTTCAGATTTGCAAGGCTGATGTTGGCCTTCCCAGGTAAACCAGATAAGAAACAAGACAGGTGAGCCAATTCTAACTTTATTATAAGGCTACATTAGCAGAATCTTGCAAGTCTGAAAGTACAAACTTCCACCCCACTTCAATGGCTTGTTCCATTAAGATGGGTCCTTCCTCAGTTTCTTCCTCTGATAGTTAAGCCACTGAGGGCTCCTGTCTCCCTTATCTGGTCCTCTCCTAGGCCACATCTCCTCTATTCCTCAAGGTTATTCACACAGTCCATTGCAAAGGATAATGTGATTACTGAGAACTGAAATCCACTTCTTCTTCCAGCCAAGGACAGTTGTCCTATGGGACAGATGGACAAAGAAGAAACCAAGCAGGGCTCACTTTCATTTGTAATCCCAAAGGTGCTTTTTCAGGAGGCAACTGAACTTTCTTTCCTTTTGAAGACGTTTCATTTCTCATCCAAGACACAGATAAACCTCCAAGTGGCCTCAATGAGCCTCTAAAAGGATGCAAATGACCAGCTATCTGCAAGGTATATAAATTCTTCCATTCCTCACCATCCTGTCAGAGCTGAAGAAGCTTCTTGGATGAGAAGAAAAATGTCTTCAAAAGAAAAAAAGAAAGTCAAGTTGCCCCCTGAAAAAAAAATGCCTCAACAACTTTCTAAAAGGATGCAAATGACCAGCTGACTGTAAGGAATATAAATCCTTCCCTTCCCCACCAAACCATCAGAGCTGAAGAAGCTCCTTGGATGAGAAGAGAAACGTCTTCAAAAGAAAAAACATTAAAAAGTCCAGTTGCCTCCTGAAAAAAATCACTTTTGGGACAACCATGACCTGGATGACTAAGAATCTCTACAGACTTTCATTTGCAATATTTATCACAGTGCTTCCTCCATGCAACCGAGTTCCTGTTAGAGACAGGACCCACCTTTGGCAGAGCCAAGAACATCTGCATAACTGAAGCCTCCAACAAACACCAAACCACGGAAGGAGTCTAAGGTCATCGTGCCTGAGCATAGATCCTGCATGGTCAGATCCCAAACCTGCAGTGACAATCCCCCAAAACAAGATAATGTAACACATAGGAGGCTCTTAAGGGAGGACATGGAAAGACAGTGAGAAGGGTTTTAGATAAGCATTTGCCTTCAGACAGCATCAGCTCTTGGCAAACAGGGGGCGCCAATCCCAAAGGTGATTTTTTTTTCAAAAGGCAACTGGACTTTATTTCTCCTTGAAGATGTTTCACTTCTCATCCAAGAAGCTTCTTCCATTCTGAACGGAAGAAGTGAAGTGAACGGAAGAAGCTTCTTGGATGAGAAACAAAACGTCTTCAAGGAAAAATAAAGTCCAGTTGCCTTTTGAGGGAAAAAAAAAAGACCTTTGGGACAACCATGACCTGGATGACTGAGAATCTCCATAGACTATAGCTTTTAAGGTCCTTCTAAGATGGATGGATCATTTCAATCAAATCGGTACTGACAGAAGAGAATAAATAGGTTGAACTGTGACGTCCTTGGTGCTCTCTGAGTATAAACTTCTCCAATCCTTAAATTCAGAAAGCACGAAGGACCCCCCCCCCCCCCCGATCAGGGGTGTCAAACTCAACGCCCGTGGGCCGGTGCTTAGATCTGGCCCCGCAGGGTTGCTATGGAAACAGCAAAGGACCGGCCTGTGATGCCTCTGAAAGCGAAAACAGAGCTCGGGAGGGCCATACATGGCCATCTTGGGCTCCGTTTTCGCCACGAGGGCCTCCTGCAGCACTCTGCCAGCAAAAACGGAGTCTGGGTAAGTGGGCCACATGTGGTCTCCCCAAGCTCCGTTTTTACTGGCAGAAGGCTATAGGAGGCTGTCATGGCCAGAAAATTGAGCCTCAGTGAGTGACGTTGAATTGACCATGCCCATTCCAGCCACATATTTTATTACCATCCCAGCCACATACTTTATCACCATCCCAGCCACCCGAGGTCAAACACAACCCTGATGTGGCCCTCAATGAAATCAAGCTTGGCTCCCCTGTCCCAGATACTTCGGGGGGTGACATTTGCATGGTAGGAAAGGTATCCCCGAAGAGAACCCAACAAAAGCTTCAAAAGACAAGTCCCCCCCCCCCCATCATCATCTCTCTCAATCGCTAAGGATTTTTGAAACATGTGTTTGGACAAACTCACCTGGAATCCAGCCATAAGAAACGCGGCCACCATTTCACGATCTCCATTGCTCCCTTCTTCACGAAGTACGGCCACGCGGGGAGCAGGCAAGGCTGTGATAGGAAGAAAATAAAATAAACATTATTTTGCAACGTATCTCACCCATGCCACGTTCTTCTTTTTCTCTCTTTGAAAGATTACTGGAAATCCTCGACTTACAACCATTTGTTTAATGACCGTTTTGTCTTCCCCAGAATTACAGACATCGCATGCCAAAATCCAGCAGCATGCTACTAAACAATAAATAATGCAATTCTGCGGTTTTCCCCTCTTGGTGGTTTTAAAAGGAAATAAGAAATATAACAGGGACATTAAGTTTGGATTAATGTTACTGTTGCACAGGTAGTCCTGATAACTAGTGTTGAGCCCAAGACTTCTGTTGCTAAGCGAGACATTTGTGGCGAGTTTTCTCCATTTTGCGACTTTCCTTGCCATACTTGTTAAGTGAATCACTGCAGTTGATAGGTTTGTAACCCAGTTGTTAAGTGAATCTGGCTTCCCCATTGACTTTGCTTGTCAGAAGGTCTCAAAAGATGGGGAGGCTGCAATGGTTGTAAGTATGAAAAATGGTTGCTAAGTCCCAAGACCACGTGATCTCCTTTTGCAACCTTTTGACAAGCAAAATTCACTTAACAAATGTCTTACTTAACAACAAATGTTGAGGCTCAATTCTGGTTGTAAGTCAAGGGTTATCTGTGTATACCCATTTCTATTTCCTGGTGTGAAACCAAGATCTTGAGGAGTTAAGGTAGAACAATCCTCCTTCTCAACCTCTTCTGGAAACCCGGTCCATTTCCTACCCATTTCCTGAAGAAGAGGAAGTTCTTCCTGGGGGTTGAAGGTTAAGGTGAAGTTGGGTTCCATCCTCTTGGACAAGCCCATCTCTTCTTGAGCCACGCAATCCGGATTGGCTTGCAGTCTTTCCAGTTGGAAGCTGGTGGCCTCCCACCAATTCCTCAAAGTGGAGACTTTCTCCGCCAGCACCTGCTGACCATTCACAGTAACCTGGACCTGAAAATAGACACAAATGAGAAAAACACAAATTGTGGTTGCAAAGCAGCTGAAGACCCAACTAGGTTGATAAAGTTAGCTATAAATCACAGCAAGGTTCATAGTCCAATGTGCCTGATGTGCGGAGGCGCAGAAGGCAGAGGAGAGGAAAGAAGTGGAAATCTATGGGCCAGTCCTTGGGACAGAAGAGCCACTGCTGATAGTGAAGCCCCCTCTAGCCCTGGGGATAAAAGCAAGGGGAGGAGATGAGTAGATGTGGTGGACAACTATTCATCTCCCCTGCCGGACAGACTTGTTAGCTTGAGTTGGAAGAAAAACTTTTTGCCAGGATTTCTGGCACTCCTAATATAGATATCATTGTTTCAACTACAGAAGGTTTGTCATGTTTGGGGAGCTAGGTCAGAAGAGAATAACAGAGTTAGAAGGGATCTTGGAGGTCTTCAAGTCCAATCCCTTGCTTAGGCAGGAAATCCTACACCATTTCAGACAAACAGTTGTCCAATCTCTTCTTTAAAACTTCCAGTGTTGGAGAATTCACAACTTCTGGAGGCAAGTTGTTCCACTGGTTAATTGTTCTAACTGTCAGGAAATTCCTCCTTAGTTCTAGGTTGCTTCTCTCCTTGATTGGTTTTCACCCATTGCTTCTTGTCCTGCGCTCAGCTGCTTTGGAGAATAGCTTGACTTCCTCTTCTTTGTGGCAGGCCCTCAAATATTGGAACACTGCTATCTAGTCACCCCAGTCCTTCTTTTCATCAGACTAATCAGTCATACCCAATTCTTGCAACCATTCTTCATATGTTTTAGCTTGCAGGTTCCAAATCACCTTTGTTGCCCTTGTCTGCACTCTTTCTAGTCTCAACATCTTGTTTACATCGTGGTGACCAAAACCGGATGCTGTATTCCAAGTGTGGCCTTCCCAAGGCCTTATAATGTGGTATTAACACTTCCCATGATCTTGATTCTCTCCCTCTGTTTATGCAGCCTAGAACTGTGTTGGCTTTTCTGGCAGCCGCAGCACAAGGCTGGCTCCTATTTAAATGTTTGTCCACTAGGACTCCAAGATCCCTCTCACAACTACTACTATTGAGTGAGGTACCACTTATGCTGTACCTGTGCATTTGATTTTTCTTGCCTAAGTGTAGAACCTCACTTTTTTTCACCATGGAATTTCATTTTGTTAGATAGCGCCCAATGTTCAAGTCTGTCAAGATCCTTCTTGAGCCTATGCTCTGGAGTGTTGAATATTCCTGCTAGTTTTTTGTCTACTCCATCTCTGCTAGTGGCCTTTGCTTTTTTAACACCATAACTCCTAGTCCTTTCTTTTACCTAGTCATCTCTGCATTTACCATGGCATTTGGACCGCGAGGACCAGAATATCCAACAGGCACACAGTGCACTCCGGCTTCCTGGTACCGGCCGCAGACATCAGCTGCCGCAGCACGAGGCACTTCTAGCACCAATCCAAGTTCCTCCGCGAAAAGCACATCCAAAGCTAAGAACCAGAAGAAAAGCATCCATATCATTAGAAACATTTCCTCACCCTCTTCTCTCTCGTTCTCTGCTCCTAGGAACTCACTTCAAGAAGCCCATAGTTCAACTTAGTTCATTTTAGTGACTGCAACAAGGTCAGAAGGTCCCAAAAGTTTGATCCCACGATCCCATCACAGTGCCACTGTCACAAATATGAGTCGCTGGCCAAATGGTTGAATCTTGATCACATGACCATGGAGTTATCATTTTTCACAATCCAGATTCAAACATTTGGCAATAGATAGATAGATAAGTGATATAATAGACAGACAGATGATGGATGGATGGATGAAAGAAAGAAAGAAAAAAGGAGAAGGGAAGGGAAGGAAAATTTGTGATGGCTGCAGTGTCTCAAGAGTCCCAGGGTCTCCTTTTGTGACTTTCTGACAAGCAAAGTCAGTGAGGAAACCAGATTCACTTAACAATCATGTTACTAACTTGACAGCTGATTATTTTCTTAACAACTGTGGTAGGAAAGGTCGTAAGATGGGGCTAAACTCACTAAACAAATGTCTCAGTTAACAACATAATTTTGGAGCTCAATTGTAGTTAAGTCAATCACATATTTATTTTTCTTCCTTGCTTCTGATCGGCCCTTCAAAGAATCTACAAGAGTCCTTGATTTGTGACAATTTGCTTAGCAACTGTTCAAAGTGATGATGGTGCTGAAAAAAGTGACTTACCACCAGTCCTCACACTTATGACCATTACAGCCTCCCCATGATCCAGGCACTTGGCAACCAGATTATATTTACAATAGTTGTAATGTCCAGGAGCCCTCTGTTTGTGACCTTCCCAGCTGGTTTCCAACAAGCAATGGGAAAACAAACAGGGAAGGTCTCCAATCATGATCATGTGATCTCCTGTTTAACGACTGTAGCAATTTGTTTAATGACTGTGCCAAAAGAAGTCATAAAATGGCACAGGGGTTAGAACGCATTTAGCATTGCAGGCTAACTTTGCCCACAGCCTTGAGTTTGATCCTAACCGGATCAACGTTGACTCAGCCTTCCAGCCTTCTGAGGTCGGTAGACCCCGGATTGTTTGGGGGACAAAACCCTGCTATTGACTTAGAAAGCACTATAAAAGATTATGAAGGGGCATATAAGTCTAACTGCTGAGTGGTGCGATGGCTTAGAGGTGGAGCTCTTGCCTCACAATCAGGAGGCTATGAGTTTGATCCTAGGCAGAGGCAGATATTTCTCTCTCTGGGCACAATGAGAATATATCTGCTGAACAAAACTCCACATTGGCGACAAGAAGGGCATCCAGCCAGTAAACATGCAGCTCCATTCAGTTGCTCAGATTCCACCCCGCAAGAGATTATGGGGTCGTTAAAAGGAAATAATGATGATATAAGTCTCACTGCTATTGCTGTTCAAAACAAATGCAGTCATGTGATGCCTGGCTTAATGACCACATCACTTAACAACCAATTTTTCCATAGGTCATAAGTCGAGGATTTGCTTTATTTACTGCTGTTCCCTAATACCATGCACCCAATAGATCTGACCCTCTTTTCCCCTTCCACAAACTCTCTTGATCCACATACGCCCACTGCCCTAACTGTCTTCCCAGTTTACTCACCCTGGACTCCTGGTGCTCCAAGCTCAATATGGGCACCACAATTCCCAGCAATGGCCATCTCCAGCAAGCAAGTCAGGAGTCCTCCATCGCTCACATCATGCCCAGAGGAAAGAAGAGAATCTGGAAGGAAAGAACGTCCAAAGTCTTGATTTTTCAATTACAGTGGAATACAACTCAATTAAAGAAGGAAATCAAAATGAGTCAAAACTAAAGAGAACACAATAGCAGTATTCCAATACTTGAGGGGCTGCCAGAAAGAAGATGGAGTCAAAACTTGTCGTGTCCGCAAAAAGACGCTCAGAGTCGGTGACTTTCATTCAAAGCTCTTTATTTACAATGGGGAACCGAACCGGCGAAAAGTAAAAAGCCCGCGGCTTTTATACTTTTCGCTGCGGCGGCCGCGGCCAATGACAGCGATTCAAGTCTCCCGCTCTTGGTTTGAACCAATCGCGGGAGACTTCAATCGGGCCAATCAGCGCGGTTCGCCTGGCCAATCAGAAATCCCCGCGCCTTAGCCAATCAAGGCGCGGGGATTTCGAGTATGCAAATTCAGGACATAACACCCCTCCCCTCTTGGTATGGTCCATCACGTGGTGTAGTCACGCAGGTAGGCGGGGCTCCGTCGAGTCCTAGTTGACCTGCGCAACTCACTTGCAAGCTGTAACTCGGCCGGAGAGGTCATCTTTTTGGCTGCTCCTGCCTCTGTGCGAACCGGCTGGATGATCGGGCCGGTTCTTTCACCGTGGCTCCTGCCTGGGCCTACCGGGTCAGTTGAGCTACGGATTTCGCCGCTCCCGCTTGGCTTCTCCGAGTCGGTAGAGCTGGCCAGGTGGTTCTTCTCCAGAGGGGACTCGCAATGGCTGTGTTCCGGTGAGTATTTTTGGTTTATTTTTTCCTGCGATTGTCTATCCGGGTATTCCCTCCCCCCTTGGTTCGTGTCTTGGGGGTTGAGGTCAGTCGCTGTTCGTGACCTGAGCTGGTCGATGTGTCGCTTCCAGGCTCGCCCATCGATGGTTTGGAGCCGGTACGACCGCGGACCAGTGACCTGAGTTATGACGGCTGGGATCCATAGGGGGTCCCCCGTCATATTCTTTGCGTAGACTAAGTCACCTGGGTCAAATGTCCGGTACCTGGAACTGGAGTCTGGGGGCCGCTCCGGGTTATAGGTCGGGTGTAATCTGTCGAGTGGGGACCTCAGCTTTCTGCCCATTAGAAGTTCTGCAGGGCTCTTGTTAGTTGTGGTATTGGGAGTGATGTGCTGTATGAAGAGGAGTTTGTTGATTTTGTCGCTGATCTCCCCGTGGTCCATTTTCCGGGGGGTCTTTTTCGTAAACTGAACCATCCGTTCCGCCCTACCGTTCGCCGCCGGATGCGCCGGTGCTGTTAATGCGTGGCGGATACCCCTCTCCGCCAGGAACCTTTCGAAATCGATGGAAATGAACTGGGGCCCGTTGTCTGAGACGACGACGTCTGGGAGGCCGTGCGTGGAAAATAGTTTACACAGTTCTTTAACGACGGCCTCTGTGGTAGTGGATTTCATGTCGCTTACCTCCAACCAATTGGAGTACGCGTCAACTGTGATTAGAAAAGTATGCCCATTTGTGGGACCAGCAAAGTCTAAATGGATTCTGGACCAGGGCCCCCGTGGTGTCTCCCAGTCCCGGATAGGTGCTGCGGGTGGGCTGGATCTGGTCTCCTGGCACCGGTGGCATTTGGCGACCCATGCCTCAATCTGCTTGTCCATCCCTGGCCACCAAGCGTAACTCCTGGCCAGGGCTTTAGTCCTGACGATGCCAGGATGACCCTTATGTAGCATCTCTAAGACCCTCCCTTGCAATCTGTCCGGAATGACCACCCTGTCACCCCACAAAATACATCCTCTCAGTAGTGAGAGTTCAGTCTGGCGCTGTCGGAATGTTTTAAAAGTCTCATCATTGTCTTTCTCCGGCCAACCTTTTTCTAACCAGTGTAAGATTCGCGCCAGACGCCTATCCTTAACGGTTTCTCTGGCAATGTCTGATGCGGTAATAGGTAAGCTCTCGATACTTAGGGTGTTTGTTGTTGGTGCTGGGTCAGGTTCAGAGTCAGGTAAAGGCGAGCGGCTTAAAGCATCCGTGTGCGAAATTTTCTTACCTGGCTTGTGTAGCAGTTCGTAACTGTAGGCTGCCAGGAATTTGGACCATCTTGTCATCCGGGGTGACAAGATGTTCGGCGTGGCCCGGATTCCAGCGAGGATGCCCAGCAATGGCTTATGATCTGTCACAATGGTGAACGGCCGGCCGTACAGGTATTCATGGAAACGCTTAACGGCGGCAACTATAGCCAAAGCTTCTTTGTCCAGCTGGCTATAGTTCCGTTCCGGTTTAGTCAGAGTCCTGGAGAAAAAAGCGATGGGTGCTTCTCTCTGGTCGGGGAGGGTGTGGCTGAGGACAGCGCCGACGCCGAAAGGTGATGCGTCGCAAGTGACAGCTAAGGGCAAGGTTTCGCTGAATTGCATCAGGACGGCGTCGGAGGTGAGGAGGTCTTTGGTTTTTTGAAAGGCGGCTTGCTCTCGTCTCCCCCAAGTCCAGGCTGCCGTCTTGTCCAGGAGTCTATGTAAAGGTTCCGCTGCCGTTGCCTTTTGGGGTAGGAAAACATTATAAAAATTCAACAAGCCTAGGAACGCTTGTAGTTCCGTTTTAGACTTTGGGGTGGGGGCTTCCTTGATGGCTTTCACTTTTTTAGTCGTAGGGTGAATGCCATGCCGGTCTAGAAGATAGCCCAAAAACTCTACTTGCTTTGTACATAGTTGGCATTTTTCTCGTTTGACTTTAAGTCCTGTTTCTTTAAATTTTGTTAAGACTTGTCTGAGTCAGTTTTCCAATTCGGCTTCGTTTGGCGCCGCCACTAATACGTCATCGAAATAGGGCACCACCCCCTTGATGCCCTGTAACAAACGTTCCATCAGGCTCTGAAAGATGCCTGGTGCCACGCTGACTCCAAATTGGAGTCGGTTACACTTGAAGGCCCCCCGATGAGTCATGATTGTTTGGGCTTCCGCCGTTTTCTCGTCCACAGGTAGCTGCTGATATGCCTGGGCGAGGTCGAGCTTGGCAAAGACTTTGCCCCCTCCCAGTGAGTGCAGTAAATGTTGCACTATTGGGACTGGGTAGGCGCTTTGTTGCAACGCACCACTTAGGGTGGCCTTATAGTCCCCGCAAATTCTCACGGACCCGTCTGGCTTTACTGGGGTCACTATAGGGGTCTCCCATCTGGCATGGTCTATCGGTTGCAATACCCCTTGTTTGACGAGCTTGTCGATCTGCTCGTCAATTTTAGGCTTTAGGGCGAATGGTACCCTTCTAGGTTTAAGCCGCTTAGGGGGAACCCTTGGGTCTAGGTCAAACGAGATAAGGGGCCCCTGGTACTTGCCCAAGCCTCCATCGAAGACCTCCTGGAACTCCTGGGCTAGCCGCTGTTCCCAAGCTTCGATGGTGACGTGGTTGACTCCTGTCAGCGCGATGTCAAGCGGGGCGAACCATTGTAAGCCCAGTAGGCTTGGGCGGTCGCGATCGACGATAGTGAGTGGCAGTTGTTCGGTGTGGCCTTTGTAAGTTATATTAAAGTTCTTGGTGCCCACCACCGGGACGCGATTCCCTTGGTAGTCTTTTATGATGATCTTTTGGGCAGGCACGTTTCTTTTTTGTAGTGTGGGCACTAGTCTTTTGATCTCGCGCCATGCAATCATGGAAAGGTAGGACCCGGAGTCCACTTCCATTTTGCATGGCTGGCCTTCAATATGGACTTCTACGTGTACCTTTCTGGCGCCGTCGGAGATGGCGTGGCCGATGGTCACCGTCTGGTGGGTCTCTTCCTTTCGTCGACCGTCGCCGCCTCTTGAAGATCCTTGAGCACGGTCCCATCGACCGTCTGGTTGGCGCTCTCTGGCTCTGGGCGGGGGACTTTCTCTCCTTCTGTCGTGTTGTTCCCATTTGGGCGGGCTGCGGGTCTTCTTTTGGCGGCAAACTCGGGCGATGTGACCCCATCGTTCACAATGCCTACAGATAGAGTCAAGGAATCGGCATTCTGACCTGGGGTGGTCGCCGCCGCACCCGGCGCAGTTGGTCCTTGACCTACGACCTTTTCGACTTCGTTGGTCGCCGCGTCCCGTCTGCACGCGATGTATGTCCTCCTCGTCTTCCGACGTGCTGGAGGTTGACTGGTATTCTCCGTAGTGTGCGGTTGCTTCGTTTCTTGTGTCGGCCGACCTTGCCGGGTTGTTGTTTCCGCCCTTCGCGTCAGATCTTCGCATGCTGTCAGCTGACGTGCGGGTTGCTTCCGCGGCTGCGGCTGCGGTAAGGGCATCGGCTAGGCTGATGTCGCCCTTGGCCATAAGTCGGCTCTGGAGTGTAGGATCCCATAAACCGAGTACGAAGCGGTCTCTTATGAGACTGTTCAGACCTTCAAACTCGCAGAGTCCTCCTAGGCGCCGTAGCTCTGCGACGAAGTCGCTCAATTTTTCGTCTGGTTTCTGATTGCGGTGGTAGAACTCGTTGCGCCGTATCAGGATGGGGACTTCGGGGGCGTAATGGCACCGCAGTATAGGTTCGAGGACGTCCCAGTCCATGGCGGTTGCGTCTGCCGGCTTGGCCAATGCTTTGGCCATCTGGAAGACCTCTGGTCCGCAGTGAGTAAGGAAGACGGCGCGTTTTAGCGGGCCCGGGGCGTCCTTCATTCCGGCGCATTCCAGGTACATACGGAACCGATCTGAGTACGATTCCCAGTCCTCGGCGGCGGAGTTGAAGGGGGCGGGCGGTGCAATCTTCGCCATCTCTGCGCTGGAGCTGGTTCTTTGGTGGACACGGGGTTCGGTTCAGGGGCGAGATCCCATCCTCGTCGCCAGTGTCGTGTCCGCAAAAAGACGCTCAGAGTCGGTGACTTTCATTCAAAGCTCTTTATTTACAATGGGGAACCGAACCGGCGAAAAGTAAAAAGCCCGCGGCTTTTATACTTTTCGCTGCGGCGGCCGCGGCCAATGGCAGCGATTCAAGTCTCCCGCTCTTGGTTTGAACCAATCGCGGGAGACTTCAATCGGGCCAATCAGCGCGGCTCGCCTGGCCAATCAGAAATCCCCGCGCCTTAGCCAATCAAGGCGCGGGGATTTCGAGTATGCAAATTCAGGACATAACAAAACTATTCTCCAAAGCACTTGAGAACAGGACAAGAAGCAATGAATGGAAACTAATCAAGAAGAGAAGCAACTTAGAACTAAGGAGGAATTTCCTGACAGTCAGAACAACTAGTCAGTGGCTCTAGAAATTGTGGGTGTTGCAACACTGTAGGTTTTTAAGAGATTGGAAAGACATTTGTCTGAAATGGTATAGGTTTTCCTGCTGGAGCAGGAGGTTGGACTAGAAGATCTCCAAGGTCCCTTCCAACACTGTTATTCTGTTATAGGGTAAAAAACATGGCTGTGGTTATCATGTAGTTCCATTATCGGGGCAGCTGTATCCATCATTCTTGGAGCTTCCTGCTTTATTGTAATTTCTAAGAATGATGTTTCTAGACCATATGAATCAATAACTGTAAGACTAAATGCCATACATCTTCTTTCTCAACCCCTTTATCCCTAACAAAGACAAAATCAAATGCCCAAAACATATGTACATTTATCCCCTTCACCCAGCTTGTAATAGGCTAACTTTTCTTTTGCACAGAATGGGGAAAACCCAAGGAAATGTCTTTGTGATGACTTGAGACATGGCACAGAGATAACAAACACTTCAAACCGCCCCTTTATTGTTCCAAATTTCTGGCAAGTCCCAGAGCAAAGTGATGACACGCACACACCCACACCCACTCCTAGTGGCTGCAAAATAGTCCAGCCCAATGCTGTGAGCACCACAGGAAACCAGGAAAGTTCAAACATCAGCACTCAACACTCCAGAAATCTAGCCTTTGTTCCTAACAAATGCCCCCCCCCCCAGCATCTCCTTAAGACTCAGTCCCCAGATGGGCCTTGTGAAGAGGGGCGGGGCACACTCCCCCTAAGTAGTCAGGTCAGTCTGCGCTGTTCTCGCCACTCTGTGTGGTCCTTGCTCATTGCCTGACCTCCATCTCTCATATTCACTGCTTCACTGCCTCTCCTGATCATCCTCCCCCCTACTTCCTCCCTGCCTACAAGCTGTCCCAATCCTGAAAGGCCCTAGCCTGACTGGGCCTGTTCTTCCCCATTTTTCTCCCAAGCCAACAAAGCCATCCCCTCAATCTCCCTCAGCTCCAATTCCGGCTCCTCTTCCTCCGCCAATTCAGGTTCCAACGGGGACATGAAGACCAACCTTATAGGCCCACTCCCCACCCCAAATGTGGAGGCCTCCTTGTCCAGCAGGATGTTACAAAAACAGAAGGTTAGAACAAGAAGAAAAGGAGGCTGACCTCGTAACAGATCCTGAGTAACTCGGAAACAGGAAACAAGAGTGCTGGAGTCATCCAGGTCTGGGGAAGCATCTCCCAGTTGAGAGAAGCACTGGGCCAGTGCGCTACCCCCGAGTCGATGCTTGTCAGGGTTCATAGCCACATGAAGCAGGGCCCCTACAAAATGCCAAGGTGAGAAGAAGTTGGTGAATCAGGAAAATTTGTAAAGCCACCCAGAGTCGCCTCTAGGCAAGATGGGCGTCGTACAAATCAAATAAATAAATAAAAATAAAACATCTCCCTCTGCTTTATCTTCTCTGTACTCCAGTATTACTCGGCCAAGTTAATTTGTGTGGACTTCAACTCCCAGAATACCCTAGCCACCAGATTGGCTGGAGAATTCTGGGAGTTGAAGTCCCCATACCTTAAAGTTATAAAGTTTGAGAAACCCTGCTCCACACATGTAGGTGCCAAGAATACACATCAATGGCACAAGTGTGAAATGACCACTTTTATTTTTTCTTAGCATTGCAGGTGCTCACCGTGAATCCTTGGATAGGAGTGAGCAGCAAAAGGTCTGCAAGCTGAGCAGGGTCCCCTCCTCTATTTGAATCCTCCCAAAACTGATTAGCAGGAACAGAGTGGAAATTTTAGCCCCTATGTTTATGGAAGGGGATGTGGGAAGATTTAAGGAAGAAAGGGGCTTCTGAGATTTAAAAAAATCTCAAACCACAAGGCCAATTTCCTTTAGTATTGGTAGATCTTAAGGAGCATCACAGCTCTGAATTTTTACCCCTTTTATTATCATTTGTTCTTTTTTTTGGATTTATATGTTGCTTTTCAAGGGAGGGAGGAAAGAATTGGAGACAGTTGGGAGGGAGGAAAAAAGGAAAGATGGATTAGAGATGGATAGGGAGGGAAGGAGGGAGGGAAGGAGAGAAGGAGGAAAGAATTAGACATGGTTGGGAGGGAGGGAGAAAGGATGGAAGGATTAGAGATGGAGAGGGAAGGAGGGAGGGAGGAAGGAGGGATGATTTGAGATGGATATGCAGGAAGAAGGAAAAAAGGGAGGGAGGGAGGGAGGGAGGGAGAAAGGTTTAAATTGGGACTTAAACTCTTATCAAAGTTTTTAATTCACTGTTTTGACTACCTTCAAATAACAATTCTTGACATTCTCAATTCTCTTCGCCTTACCTTTCCCATCGGGGCATTTGAGGTCAGGGGTGACGGTGGCTGTGATATCAGGACAGACAGCATAAGCTGAGATGACCAGAGTTCCTGGAGCAACAAAGAATACAATCATGGAAATAAAGATAGCGAGGGGGGAAAAAAACACGTGACGTTGAAAAACTCCGCAACCCAAAACCCAGAGATGATGAGCAGATGAGGGATCCCAGCAAACAGCCCCGTTTCTGAGGAGGGGCAGCCTTAACATGAAATGTGCCAGGCCTCACCTGGCGCCTTGACTGTTTCTGTGCCAACCCGGGCTGCCATGCTGAGCGAGTCCTTCCCGCCATCCACCGCCACACCCAGCTCTCCCATTACAGAGCACATGGCGCTGCAGGCTTCTGCCAGAGCTGCCCCCTCACCCGGGAGCTTGGCTGGCCACATCCAGTTGCCGCTGCACTTCACGTCCTACATGGAGACAAGAAAATTGCTTGGTTCAGGGGTGGGCTGCTTCAAACCCATAGCTAACATTATGGCTGCTTTGGCGAACCGCCAAATATCACCCCTGGCTGGCCCTGCCCACTCCACCCCTCCCCTCCCCTGAGTCTCCACACACCCCTATTTGGATGTGAGGTAAGTACAGGGCCCGCACGATATTTGGGGAGTGGGAAAAACAGGCCTCCCGAAAGTTCCGTTTTGGGCCTCTGGAGCCTAGGGGAGGCCATTTTCATCCTCCCAGACGCTTGAGGAAAGACTCCAGAGCCCAGGAAGGGTGAAAACGCCCCCTCCCTGCCGTGGTGCAAGAGGCCGATTAAGCCACGCTCACCATGGCCACAGCCATCCAGCAACCGGACAGAGAACCTGTTGCCGAAATTTTTGAAGGCCACCCCTGGCTTGGTTGCAACGATGACTTTGGTGCAGAGATTAACCCGAGGCCTTATTGCATCAATGACTCTATAAAGCCTTAGTAAGACCACACTTAGAGTACTGCATCCAGTTTTGGTCACCACACTATAAAAAAAATGTTGAGACTCTAGAAAAAGTGCAGAGAAGAGCAACCAGGATGATGAGGGGACTGGAGGCCAAAACATATGAAGAACGGTTACAGGAACTCGGCATGGCTAGTCTAGTGAAAGAGAAGGGGAGACACGATAGCAGGGTTCCAGTATCTCAGTGGCTACACAGATAGGAAGGGATCAAGCTATTTTCCAAGGCACCCAAAAGTCAGGCAAGGAATAATGGATGGAAACTGAACAAGGAGAGATTCAACCTAGAAGAAATTTTCTGACAGTGAGAACAATCAACACATGGAACAGAAGTTGCCTTCAGATATTATGGGAGCTTCCTCACTGAATATCGACTCTTCTTCATTATTGCAAACTGGGAAAACTTAATTCTAATAACTGGGCACCCATTTAAAATTATGGCTTACTGGTACAGCGATAGTTCCTCCCAACTAGGATATTGCTGTGATATTGTCAAAATCATCAAATTATAATTATTGCAGAAATAAACCTCAGTTCTTTCTTTTGTTCTAGAAACCTCATTTTCCCCTCCTTCATAACTGGACCATTCAACATAAACTGTGTTGTGAATGAATAATACCAATAAAGTATTTTGAGCTTGAAGTCAAGTGCAAGGGTTCTGGCCCTGCACTTCTGATTGGCTGTTAATGGCAGGATTGGATTGGTCTGTTCAGGAACATCTGATTGGCCATTAACAGGCCATTTCTATTGGTTAACGGAGCTAGCGCTGCAGGTTTGCTATTGGTTGAACAGTTAATAAGTTGCCTATATAAGGAAGGCTATAGCAGCCCTCCAGTTTGAGCTGTCACATTATGTAAATAAAGAGTTTGAAGTTCACTGTTTTTACCGGCTCGTCTCCATCATTCACACCCATGCTCCAGACATAACACTGGCGACAAGGATGGGATTGGATGACATCAGAGCCAACTAAGACAACTAAGCACGTGGCTGAAGTACACAATGGCGGAACCATGTCCGGCGGCATAGTACCACCCACTCCGTTCGATCCAGCTCAAGAGGACTGGGAGTCCTACATGGATCGTTTTCAAATGTTTTTGGAAACGAATAATCTGAAGGATGCCACACCCGGGAAGAAACGGGCGGTATTCCTAACGCATTGCGGCCCGACGGTATTCAAAATGGCTAAGGCATTAGATAAACTGGTGGAAGCAAAGGCCATGGACTGGGACATCCTCGAACCGCTACTAAGGGCCCACTATGCACCAACTGTTCCAACGCTCGTAAGACGACACGAGTTCTATCAAAGAAAACAGCGGAAAGGAGAAAGCGTTACCGATTTCGTTGCAGACCTCCGGAACTTGGGAGGCCTTTGCGATTTCACCGACCTAGAAGAGGCCTTGAGAGACCGAGTAGTCCTCGAGCTAGACGCTCCAAACATACAGAGCAAAATAATGGCAAAGGGTGACATCACCCTTAAAGACGCCATAGCTGAAGCTATAGCAGCGGAGGCGACCAAGAAGTCGGCTGCCCAACTACGCCGAAATCGCGCTCCAGCACACCCACCAGCCGGCAAAGTTTCACCTAACGCAGAAGGGCAGCTACCGACGGCCCACCATGAGGACTTCTCTTCGTCGTCAGACAGCGCCGAAGAAGAGGTCCATTGCCTGCGGTCCGATCGGGAACGATACCCGAAGTCCCAGCAACCATGTGCTGGTTGCGGGGCCAACCATTACCACTCCGACTGCAAATTCCGCGACGCGCTCTGCCACGAGTGCGGGAAAGGAGCCCTCCTCGGACCCAGCCAGATCTCGAAAGGAACCAATCTCTGTCAGTCGACAGGGAATCGCCCTGTAAGGCGAGAACCAGTAAAGCGACCCGTGAATCATCTAGCGAGACGGGAAGAGGCCCACCAAATGCTCACTATTGGCCATGCCTCTTCACTAGATGCTAAGAAAATTCGGGTCAACGTGAACATTGAAAATTGGCCTTGCCAAATGGAAGTTGACTCGGGTTGTCTCTTTCAATAGTCTCATGGAAGACCCTCAAGCAACTCATCCCCACTATCCGGCGCCAAGACCTTCAATTCCAACGGCTCGTGTTAAAGCACTACCAGGGGAACCGAATTCCAGTTGCAGGATCCAGTCGAGTCCGGGTTGCATTCAAGAACCGCACGGCGTACTTACCCCTGACGGTGATCGATAAGGACCGGCCTAGTCTGTTAGGCCTGCAATGGTTCACACCACTCGGCATTGAAGTGGCTGGCATTAACCAAATCGGTGGCAGTGACTGGGAGGAAGACCTCGCCCACGAATTCAGGGACATCTTCAAGGAAAAGCTAGGCGAGTACAAGGGGACCCCGATATCCTTTAGCCTTAATCCAAAGATAGCTCCCATCTGCCTTAAACCTCGTTGAGTTCCGTTCGCTCTAAAGCCAAAAATCGATGAGCAGCTTGATAAGTTGATTGCCCAGGGAGTGTTAAAGCCAACTGACCACTCCCCATGGGAAACGCTGATTGTGACACCAATAAAGCCGGACGGCTCCATTAGAATTTGTGGGGACTACCGAGCCACCCTAAACCACGCTCTGCAACAGAATCCATACCCGGTGCCGGTGGTACAACACCTCCTCCATTCCCTGGGGGGCGGAAAAGTCTTCGCTAAACTAGACTTAGCTCATGCTTATCAGCAACTGCCGGTTGACGAAAAAAACGGCACAGGCACAGACTATTGTAACACACCGAGGTGCCTTTAAGTGTACGCGGCTTCAATTCAGAGTCAGTGTGGCCCCGGGGATCTTTCAGAGCCTTATGGAGAAACTATTGCAGGGGATCAAGGGCGTTGTCCCCTTTTTTGACTATGTGCTCATTGCCGCCCCCACTCCAAAAATCTTACAGGAGCATTTAAGACTGGTATTACAAAAATTCCAGGAAGCAGGCTTGAAAGTCAAAAGAAATAAGTGCAAACTGTGTACCAATCGTGTTGAATTTTTATGGTATTTAATTGACAATCAGGGTATTCACCCTACCGATAGCAAATTTAGAGCAATAAAAAACGCTCCCAGACCCCAGAACAAGACCGACCTCCAGGCGTTCTTAGGCCTCATCAATTTTTATGATATATTCTTGCCGCACAAGGCGACTGTCGCTGAACCTTTACATCGTCTATTAGATAAAAAAGCAATTTGGGTATGGGGTCACAAAGAAGAGCAGGCGTTCCGTAATGTGAAAAAACTACTGACTTCGGACGCCGTACTAATGCAGTACAATGAGACTTTGCCAATAAACATTACGTGTGATGCATCGCCTTTTGGAGTGGGCGCCATTTTGAGCCATGTATCACCTAACGGTAACGAAGCCCCTGTTTCTTACTTCTCAAAGACGCTCTCGAAAACCGAGCGAAATTACAGCCAGATAGACAAAGAAGGATTGTATCAACTCTTAAAAGATTTCATGAATACGTGTACGGCCGGGTTTTCACCATTGTAACTGACCACAAACCATTGCTGGGCATCATCGCTGGGGACAAGCCAACTCCCTACATACTTTCTCCCAGAATGACCCGCTGGTCAGAATTCCTGGCTGCCTACAATTATCGGCTACAATATCGTTCCGGTAAAGCCATTCCCCACGCCGACGTGCTGAGCAGTACACTGCTCCCTGAAACTATCAACGATCCTGCACCAACAATGACAGCGTTGCAGATCGACACATTCCACACGCCGCCATTAATGGCCCATGACATTGCGAGAGAAATAAAACGCAACCCCATCTTAGCACGAGTCCTCACATGGATGGAACGCGGATGGCCATTGGACCAAGTACCAGACGACTTTGCACCATTCAAAAGTCGTCAAACAGAATTGTTCTCGCAGAAGGGCTGTGTCATCTGGGGCGATAGAGTCGTTATCCCAGAACGACTCCAACAGACATTGCTAAGAACCTTGGACGATGGCCACCCTGGCATCGTGCGCATGAAGGGCCTCGCACGAAGCTACGCATGGTGGCCAGGCATCGACAGACAAATCGAAACATGGGTTAAAACTTGCAGGAGATGCCAAGAAGTAAGCAACGCTCCACCAAAGGCAACCCCAACTGAATGGGAAACGCCGCGGGGACCCTGGTCCCGCATCCATCTGGACTTTGCCGGGCTGACCAATGGCCACACATTTTTGATAACCATCGACGCCTACTCGAATTGGCTCGAGATTCACCAAATGAGCAATACAACCACTGACGCAGTCATCAAAAGACTGGAAAGACTGTTTGCAACCCACGGATTACCAGACGTTCTGGTATCTGACAACGGACTCCAGTTTACCGCGCTGTCTTTTGAGCAGTACCTGGCTGACCGCGGTATCCGACATGCACTCATGCCACCTGTACACCCTGCTGTCAATGGTAGGGCTGAGCGTATGGTACAATTCGTCAAAAAGACTGTTCAAAAGATTGACTACGAATAACATCGACAAAAAAATCAACCGGATCCTTTTCCTACAGCACATCACACCTCACAGCGTCACCAACAAAACTCCCACCGAGCTGCTAACGGGACCAAAGCTCCGCTCCCACCTCAATCGGTTACACCCAGCCTACAAACCAGAAAAACCACTCAGATCCAGCGGCTGATGCCGTACCTTCCAGGTAGGCGATTTAGTATTTGCTAAAAACTTATCGGGCAATCTGCTGTGGGTAGAAGCGACCGTAATCCGCGTAACCGGCCCAAGATCATACCTCATTCAGTGCCCTGACGACAGACTTTGGAAGCGCCACATAGATCAACTACGATCGTGGCTACCGTCACACACTTCTGGACTCCCTTATGACCAAACTGAGGGGGGGGGGAGATACAGAGGAAAGCAAATTGCAATTTGAGGGAAACCTTTTTGAAGAAACTGATAATGGGACTGAAACGCAGGAATAGGAACCAAGGACTGGAATGAGTTCACCTCAGGGTGTGGCCAGTGATATTGGTGACGACAGGAACGCGAACTCGGAACCAGAGGCAACCCTACCGATAAACAACGATCTACCTCAGCAGAAGTGCAGCCAACTGCCAGGCACTTTACGAAAATCGAAAAGACTAACAAAACAGCCGTCCTACCTTAAGGACTATGCAACCGCGCCCCGTGGGCAGAAGCCGGGGGAAAGGGGTGTTGTGAATGAATAATACCAATAAAGTATCTTGAGCTTGAAGTCAAGTGCAAGGGTTCTGCCCCTGCACTTTTGATTGGCTGTTAATGGCAGGATCAGATTGGTCCGTTCAGGAGCATTTGATTGGCCATTAACAGGCCATTCCTATTGGTTAACGGAGCTAGCACTCCAGGTTTGCTATTGGTTGAACAGTTTATAAGTTGCCTATATAAGGAAGGCTATAGCAGCCCTCCAGTTTGAGCTGTCACATTATGTAAATAAAGAGTTTGAAGTTCACTGTTTTTACCGGCTCGTCTCCATCATTTGCACCCATGCTCCAGACATAACAAACTGTTTCTGCCTACATTTTAAAACCACAATGCACATATCAGAGCTGAAATATTTAGCTGGATCTTTTAAATTTGAGGAAGATTTCTAGAGAACAGAAAAGCTTTCTCATTCTGCTGTGAAATTTTGGTGGATCCCAATAAAGAAATTGATTGGTTCTGGGTTTTTGAATTCTTTCAATTTAAATTTTTTCTTTATTTCCCTTAATCAGTCAACATGGTCATCCTAAGCAATTTGACATTAGTGGTGCTACAGACATCTGGAACAAGTTAGAATGACAACATTGCATGCATGTAAGATGATGTCATACTGTATGTGATGTCACTTCCTCCCTCGGTTCCATCCTAAGTTCCTGACAAAGTAGAACACAAGCGGGGCAGGGAGCACAGATTTGCAAAGACTGGAGAAGGCGGGGCTTACCTTCAGATCGGTGACCCGAGCAAAGACCAGATTGGTGAGGGCTTCTCCCACGGCCAACCGGGCTCCAGCTGCAGGATTTATAAGCCCTTTGATTGGCTGTTCCCCAAGAGCAGTGGCTCCTCCCACTGTTTCAAATGGGGAAAGGGCTACCACGGCCACATCTGCCAGGGGTGTGTGGAGGGGACCGACACACTGTTGCTGGGCCACTAGCCCTGTCACCGAACGATCAACCTATGCCAGGGAAACGGGAAACAAAAAAAGAAAGAAAAATGGGAACAAATCCGCAGAAAAAAATCAATATATAAATCTTTTCTGTATCTAGGTGTCATAGCAGGCTCCTGGGTGATTAAAAAAAAGCTAAGCAGATATAAACTTAGTGATCTGTGGAGTGGAAACCATAAGGAAATCCCAAGTTTGTAGGCTATCCTGGAAAGTTAGAAACGCATCACAAAAAAAGTCAGAGCTCTTAAAGCTAAGCAGATGAGTCTTTACAGGCAGCCCAACCTAAAAAAGCCCAACGTGATCCAGAAACTGACCTTGTTTGTCAGGTAACGTTTACTAGCCACTGCTGGGAGCTTCAGGACACGTTGAAGGGCATCCACCACGCTCAGGGCCTTTGGAAGATCCAGAGGGTGAAGGGCTCGGCTTACGCGGTTCAAAACAAATTCCTGGGCAGTGGGAAGAAAACCACAGAATGCATAATCTTATTAAAGTTACTGGAATATTCCTTGCTGTTCTTTTTTTTCCCTTTTCTTGTAAGCTTCCACAGTTTTATGAGTTTATCAGAATATCAAATACAAATCTTCTCTCTCTATATAAAAGCGAAATACCACTCACACATCATCGCAAAATCTCCAGAAACAAACTTGAAACTTGGCACTTTCTCTTGGCTTCTAGGGGCTCACTAAGAAAGGATTTTTCAAAATGATCATCAAAGTATTAGTATTTCATATATTATTATTAACATGCTCTGATGCTAAGGAGTTCTACTCCCTCTCCCCACCTGAAAAGAAATCTGTTTCAAATGCAAAACACAAGCAGAGGACAGGAGTTTCCATTTCAGTTTTAGTTTCACAGCACCAAGCAGCTTTAATACAGAACAGTTGAACTAAGCCATGCCCTGGCTCCTTGCTGTCTCTTTCTTGCTCACACAGCAAATACTGTTTCAGTTTCCAAACAGTCCTCAACTCTCTCACACACTGACAGGATGCTAGCCAGATGACTACCAATGGATTCTGGTAGGCAGAGGCACAATTTTTTCCCTTATTTCCTCCCCCAAAACTAAGCCCAACCACATAGTGTCATGGCAAAGCATGGGTATCAAGCTAATAAAACATAATCATGGGAAACTCTGGGAAGGAAGAAGGAAGGAAAAAGAAAACTTTGTAGGATTTATGTAACAACTGCAGTGGTTCATTGAACAACCATGGCCAAAAAAATCAGGTGGAATTCATCGAACTGCCTTGCTTAGTGATGAAAATTCTTGTCCTAATAGTGGACGTAAGTCAAGGACAACCATAACTGGATCAAGGTCAAATCACAATCCTTCTCTTCCTAGACAAATGGACTGTTAGCATGTACAGGCAGAATGGGTACACAATTTGGTATTTATCATGGTATACAGGTAATGTTTGACTACCTGTATACCTGTTGTGGTCCGCAAACTACCAGCTGAGCTGGTGGCAGACTCAGACGATGAGGAGGTTTGAGAGGAACTTGGGCCCTTCATGGAGTCTGGGGAAGGCTCTGATGGATGCTCTGTATCGAAAGCAGAGATGGGGCCAGAGCCATTTCTGGCATTTCCCAGCTGCCTTTGGAGTCGGAGATAATTGAGGAAGAAGAACAGCTGAAGCCTGTTCCAGATGTGCATATGCACAGAACTGTCAGGAGAGGAGACAACTAAGGAATGGGGCCGACTCGGAAAGAAAGGCATACGTGGATGCTGAATGGCCTCTCCCTGGGGAATAAATAGGAGCAAAAGGGGAGTGGTGGTTGCAGAAGACAATAGTTCATAATTTTTTTTAGGAAGATTTGCTTATTGTGGTTGTGCCTCACAGAGACTCCTTGCCAGGAATTAATTTACAGCTTTGTGACTGGAAGCCTGGTAATTATCCAAGGACTGATAAGATCTGTTCTTGCAATTAACCCTTGGAAGGATTATTGCCAGGACTTTTCTGGGTGTGAATGCCATGAATTCACAGTAACTAAATAAAGAGGGGGTTTTTGAGACATGGAGTCTGTTTCTTGTTTCTGCTAAGCCTGGGTCAGAACAGTACCATACAGTTTGCTTGGCGACCATTTGAAGTTACAATAGCACCGAAAAAAAGTGATTTACAGCCATTTTTCACATTTACAAGAATAATACAGCATTCCCCATGGTCATGTAATTAAAATTGGCAACCGATTCATATTTATGACGGACTCATGTCCCAGGATCATGTGACTTTATGACAAGCAGAACCAACGGGGAAGCCAGATTCACTTAACAAATGTGTTATTCATTTAACAAATGCAGAGATTCACTTAGCAATGGTGGCAAGAAAAGTCATAAAATGGGGCAAAACTCACTTAACCACTTTCTCACTTAGCCACAGAAATGCTGAGTTCAACTGAGGTCCTAAGACGAAAACTACCTGTACACAGGGGTGCAATTCAACCAGTTCGGTGAGCGCACACGCAGAGTGTTTGCTACTGACCTTCTCCAGCAATCTCTGTATGTTGAACAGCTGTGACACAGAAATCAGCTGAGCTTGAAAAACAGGATATAAAGCACAGCCTAGTGCCTGAGCAGGCGCATGGGCCCAACAGCTAATCGTGGGAAGAAAACCAAACTGGTTCATTCCCAGCTGATCCTCAGAACTACTGGTTCAGCTGACCCGGGCCGAACCAGTAGAATCCCATCCCTGCCTGTATGTATGAATCCCCCACAAAATTTAAGAAACTCCTGAAACTTGATCACATCCATCAAGGAGGATTGAGTAAATCTGTCTTCAGCATCCCTGGTTGAATGTTAGTCAGGTCTTTTTTTTTTTTAAATGCTGGGAGACTCATTTGTGCCCTTCCGTACCTTGCGTGGCATCTTGCCAAGAACCCATTCCAGCTTCAAATTTACAGGGGTGTCTCTTTCTCCTGTATCTCCTTTGTCTACCTCTGCCGTACTTGCTGGGGACTTCGTGTCATCCACCAGAACAATCTGTCAAGGAGGAGGAGGAGGAGGGGGGAGGAAAAGGAGGAGGAAGAGGAAGAGGCAAGTTCAAAGCAGATTCACACATTAGGTCAAACTCTAGTTTGCTTAACTAGGATTTATTGAACAATCCACTGTGATTTGATTCTCTTCAAACCCTGAAATATGCAGCGATTACCATAGCTGGGATCTCACCAGAGGTGGTATTCAGCAACTTCTGACCAGTTCTGGAGAACCGGTAGCAGAAATTTTGAATAGTTTGGAAAACTGGCAAATACCACCTCTGACTGGCCCCGCCCCCAATCTATTCTCTGACTCTCGAGTCCCAGCTGATCGGCTGGGTCTTCTTTGGTTGCCCTGCACAGGAGAATGGAGCTGGAAAGCAGGTTAGTGGGGTGGGGAGTGAATGGGATTTTGCAATAACCTTCTCCCAGGAGTGGGGAGGAATAGGGATTTTGTAGTAATGTGTGATTCAATTAACGACTGTAGCAAAAAGATCCTAAAATCAGATGTGACTCATTTAAACTGCCACCTTGTTTATCAATAAGAAGTTCTGGTCCCAATTGGAATCATACTAACATGGGCTTGACGCTTAGAAAGGCCTTAACTGTGCTATTAGACAGGGCAAACCCAAATGTTGACAACGCTATCTTTTGGTCTAGTCTCTTGTTTCCTGCGGAATAATTTTCTTCATTCTTTCATTTGCACCCAACCCAATAGATTGATATTCCTCTACCACCCACTCCAATTTCTCTCACCTTCCCATTGCCTGTGATTTTGCCAACGAAGTCAACGGCACATCTTTCGCGGGAAGCCAGGCGTTGCAGAAAATCAGCTCGGCGTGGCTGAAGCAAGAGCGCATTCGATTCTTGATATTCAGCGCCCCAGATTTCCAGAACACTCAAAGTGGGGTCTCCCAACTAGTAAACCAATGCGAGAGAGAAAGAGAAAAAGAGCAGTCAGGCTAAACTCCATAGAGTCTAACTCAAAAGAAAGAAAGAAGGTGCAATGAACAGCACCAGTGTTCTGTTGATTAAATGCAGGTAGTACTTGACTTATGACCACGACTGAACAAAGTTTCTGTTGCAAAGCAAGACATTTGTGAAGTGAGTTTTGCTCCATTCTATGACCTTTCTTGCCACCATTAAGTTAGAATTAGAATTAGAATTATTGGCCAAGCGAGATTAGACACATAAGGAATTTATCTCCAGTGCATAAGCTCTCAGTGTACATACTACAATAGTGATAGATCATTATCATAAAAAGGTAAAGGTTCCTCTCACACATACATGCTAGTCATTTCCGGCTCTAGGGGATGGTGCTCATCTGTGTTACAAAGCTGAAGAGCCAGCGTTGTCCGAAGACATCTCCGTGGTCATGTGGCCAGCATGACTAAATGCCAAAGGCACACGGAACACTGTTACCTTCCCACCAAAGGTGGTCCCTATTTTTCTACTTGCATTTTTTAAGAAAGGGTAGGCAGTGGAGAGGAGGAGCAACGGCACTCAGGTGACGAGCAAGGATCGCCCCCTCATGATTCCTGAGCATGGAGAGTGGAAAGAAGGCAGGAGCAGTATAGGCCAACCCGACAACTCAGTAGTAGAGCGCTCCACCCCTCTTCACAAGGTAAACCTGGGGACTGACACTTATGATTATAGGGAGGATACTTGTTGGGAACAAGTGCTGAATTCATGGAGTTTTGTATGCCGTTGCCGACATCTGGAGTTCGCTAGACTTCTTGCCTTATTGCTGCCTTGTTCCTTTGCCTCGCTGGGCTTCTTGCCTCAAAGCTGTCGTGCTGTGTTTGCAGGAACTACTCGCAACCAGAGGCTGCTGGAGATGTGTGTGAGCGTTTTGCTCCAAGACTCGCCATAAACGTGGGAGCGGTTGGCGAAAAGTTGGAGCAATAAAGGGGAGTTCGAACTATCTGTTGGCTGTGTTGCCTCCATGTCTTCCTCCGCATCATCACATTCAGCTGTCACAGTCCATAGACAAAATCTTAGCATCTCATTTCCCCACCTCCCTCCTCCTGTTTGAATGGCAAGTTGAAGAGCGATAGATAGAAACTCAGAAGTAAAGCGATTCAATCTTGATACAAATATTGGGGAATCAGGGTAGATCAACCACTGCAAAGACATACTTGGAAACGGCTTGCATAGATAGTAGCTCCTGCTGGCTCGCTCAACTCCTTCAAGACATTCCCTTAAAAAAAGAGAAAGTTATTTGAAACAGGGGTCCCCAACACCCAGTCAGTGTACTGGCATGAGTCCACAGCATGACAGAAACCTTGGCTGCACAAACAAGCGAAGTCTCATCTGCGAGGTACAGGCAGCATGCAAAACTAACATTACTATTTGCCGTAACACTGCTGCTTAGTTTAATAATTTTTATAATTTGATGAGTCTAATGCTTTTTATGGTAAAAGATACCCATGTCTTTGGAGGAAAGATAGGCAGCAAATTTCTAAATAAATAAATAAACAACTTTTAAATAAACAAATGTAAATAAATAAGTGCATTTCTGAACAAATAAATACATTTCTAAATAAATGAATTTCCCAATAAATAAATTTCTAAATAAATTAATTTGTCAATAAATATTTTTTTAAATAAACAAATTTCTAAATAAATAAATACATTTCTGAAAAAATAAATATCTAAATAAATAAATAAAGTTCTAAGTAGATTTCTAAATACCAGTAAATAAATAAAATTCTAAATAAATAAAGTTCTAAATAGATTTTTAAATAAACAAATTTCTAAATAAATAAATTTCTGAATAAATAAATAAATTTCTAAATAAATAAATAAATTTCTAAATAAGTAAGAAACTACTTCTATGGTTTGGTCTTTACAGGTGGTCCTTGAGATATGACCATAACTAAGATATGATATATTTTGCGGTGGGAGCACCTCAAAATCTTTTCTCCTCCCATGCTCACCATTGCCTCCGGCACCCTGGTCATGCAAGCTGCAGATGGGGTTGTTTTCTCCGTTTTCTATGCAACCCCGAAGCACCCGGTTCATCTTTTGTTCCATTTCGGCGTCACCACGCTGCACGGCTCCAAAATCCAGCTCGCTGGCATTGTCACCTTGCACCTAAATGGGCACAGGAGAAACCGGGCCACAATGGGAAGAGTACAGGTAGTCTTCACTTAGCAATCACAATCTGGCCTGACAACTCTCTTGCTAAGGGCTGTGGTCACTAAGTGGAAAATCACCTGACCACAACAGGCCTCTGACAACACTTCCTCTTTGGTCCCTACGACAGACAACACAGGACCACAACAGGCTTATGAAGTGACTTTCCCTTCAGTGATTAAGCTAATCACTGCTGTTGTTTAGTCAGATATCATGTGACCATGATGGGTTTATAAAATCATTCCCCTTCGGTCATTAAGCAAATCATCATGGTTATTAAGCGAATCATCATGTTCATTAAGTGAGACATCGCATGATCTCAGTGGGCCTATAAAGTCACTTCCCCTTCGACGGGGAATCACTGCCATTGTTTAGCGAGTCATGATGTGATCGCAGCAGGCTTAGGGTATCCCTTCCTCTTCAGCCGTTAAGTGAATCACTATGGTTATCACCCTCTCCTGATCCTTGAGTACAGAGAATGGTGGGAAGGGGAGAACAGCGCAGACTGAGCTGACTACTCCGGAGGAGAGCGCCCTACCCCTCTTCACAAGGCACATCTGGGGACTGAACCTTAAGGAGATGCTATGGGGAGGGGCACTTGTCGGGATCAAACGCTGAATTCCTGGAGTATTGAGTGCTATGTTGAGTTTGAACTTTCCCGGATTCCTTGCAATTTTTCTGGATTACATGCCTGGCTCCTTTTCTTCCTGGACTCCTCAACTTGCCCTGCTGGATTTCTTGCTTTGCACTGTGGTGCTCACAACATTGGACTGGACTATTTGCAGACAGAGGCAGCTTGAGGTGTGTGTGTGTGTTTCATCACTCTGGGACTTGCCAGAAATGTGGGGGAGGGGATGTTTGAAGAAATTTAGAGCAATAAAGGGGCAGTTTGAACTGCCAGCTGCCTGTGTTATCTCTGTGCGATGCCACGGGTCATCAAAAGAAGAAAAGTTCCTCAGTTTACCTGGATGGAAGACGCAGCTCCTCCTCCGACCCCAATTCGGTAGACGGGCCCTCCAACTTTCACTACATCCATCCCTGGGGGAAAAGAAAAGATGAAAACCACAAAGTGAAATTTCAGACATGGAGACTTGAATTCAATTTGGAGCTGCCTCTGGCTGGAATTCAATGTACAACCACAACTGAGCCCAACATTTCTGTCACTAAGTAAGACATCTGTCAAGGGAATTTTGCCCCATTTGTTTCCACCATTGCAAAATGAACCCCCATGATTGTTCATTTAGGAACATGGATGTTAAGTGAATCTGGCTTTCCTGTTGATTTTGCTGGTCAGAAATTTTACAAAAAGTCACCACGTGACCCAGAGACACTACAACCATCATAAATAGGAATCAATTGCCGGACTGCTGGGGGCTTGCAGGGGCTCGGGAGAGCCCCTGGATAAGACCAGTAACCTCAGAAAGACAAGCAGCAAGGGAAAGCTCTTAATAGGCTTAATTGAAATTCTGGGCATTCAGCCAAGAGCATTTTACACCTCGTAAAAGATTTGCAAGCTAGATAAACAATCCACTCAGCACTTGCAAGGGAGAGCCATTGAGAAAAATCAGATTACATAGCCACTAGCCTCCGAGGGGATAAATTCCCAAATAACAAGAATAACATAACTCACCAGAAACTCCACTAACACTTCAAGATCCCTCTCACAGTCACTGCTATTAAGCTGGTTTCACCCAGTCTTTATTTAAGTATTAAATGTATGAAATAATAACTTTTTGGTATATAGTTTTTTTAGGTAATTAGGGCAAAGAAGCAACATCGAGTTGGCCACACCCATCCAGTCACATGACCACCCAGCCACGCCACCCAGCCAGTCATTAGGGCAGAGAGTCCCCTGTTAAAAAAATTTGAAGCCCACCCTGATCAATTGTCAAGGGTCTGAATTTTGATCCAATGACTACAAGGATACTGAAATGGTCGTGAGTGAAAAGTAACCATGTCACTTTTTTAAAAAAAGTGCTGTTGTAACTGTGATAACGTTGTAAACTGTGAAAGTTTGACAAACTGTGAAGGTTTGTACAGTCACAAAATGAACTGTTGAGAACTAATATACACTAAATCCCAAAGAATCCTTACCCGGTTGGGGAGTTTCCTTGCAGACATGGATGTCTTCAATTGCTCCAATGCCTCCGCTGAACATGATAGGCTTGATCCATTCGTGCCGCTCTCCATTTCCCAGGCGCATCCCGAAAGAGCGTGCGAACCCTGGGCCAAGGAAGAGGGTTGAATTTAAACAATGGCCATTCCCACATTATCTTGCACATCCCTCTAGTTTAGTGTTGGTGGTTTGAAGATGCATGGATTTCAATTCCTAGAATTCCCCAGCTTGCCCAGGCTTGGCAGCTTGAAGATGCGTGGACTTCAGCTCCCAGAATTCCTAGCAAGCCTAATGGCTTCAAGATGTGTGGACTTCAACTTCCAGAATTCCCCAGCTACCCAACCTTAGCAGGTTGAAAATGCATGGACTTTAAGTCCCAGAATTCTCCAGCCAACACAACCTTGGTGGTTTCAAGATGCATGGACTTCAACTCCCACAATTCCTAGCAACCCAAGCTTGGTAGCTTGAAGATGCATGGACTTCAACTCTCAGAATTCCTAGTAACTGAAGCTTGGTGGCTTGAAGATATGTGGACTTCAACTCCCAGAATTCTCCAGCCAGCATTACTGGCTGGGGAATTCTGGGAGTTGAAGTCTACACATCTTCAAGCTGCCAAAGTTGATAAACACTGTTCTGCTACCTCTGCTGCTTCCCATTCTTCTGCAATCAGCATCTTTTTACAAAACAAACCACAACTTCAAGCACCCCACCAGCTGGATTTCAAGAACACAGCACCAGCAATCTCACCTGCCAGCACAGGTTCCCCAAATTTGTTGCCATAGTCCGAAGCTCCATCGCTGGCACCAATGGCCACTTCCACAGGCCGTGCAAAATTATCAGGGTATATGAAAGAGGTATCTTCCCAAGGTAACGAGTATCCTATAAGGAAGAATGCAAAAGAATTTTTCCCCCAGAGATAAGTAGCATCCAAATAATCTGTTTGCACCTTTCTACAGTATTATATGCCATGCAGTCATCTGATCATTAGCACTCCTTTTGAGAGTCCTTGAGTGGCCTACAAGTGGCCTCAACGGCTCTCAGAGAGAGTGCTAACAACCAGATGACTGCAAGAAATATAAATCTTTCCATTCCCCACCATTCAATCAGAAGCTTCTAGGATAGGAAGCAAAACCTCTTCACGAACACCCCCCCCCCGAAGAAAGTCCAGTTGCCTCTTGAAAAAAAAGCACCTTTGGGATGCTCACCTGGAATGTGTAGATTGCCAAAGCTGTATCCGGCAGTTCCAGCGATTACGTGAGCCCCGCGACCTGTGCATTGCACATCCCGGATTCTCCCGCCTGTCCCGGTGGTGGCACCGCTGAATGGGGCAACCCCTAGAAGGGGAGAGAAATTGCAATGAATAGACAACAATGCTTGATTAACTGTACTTTACCTGAATGGATTGTTGAGTAGCTAAGTCAGGGGTGTGTCAAACTCGATTTCGTTGAGGGCCACATCAGGGTTGTGTTTGATTTTGGGGAGTCAGGCTGGGCATAGGCAGCTCAATGTCACTCATGTCAGGGGCCTCTGTAGTGGCCTGAGCTCTCTGCCAGTGAAAAGGGGCTCCCAAGCTCCATTTTCAGCTGCAACATCCTGCAATCCTCTGTCAGCGGAAAAGGAGCATGAGAAGGCTGCCTGCTGTCCTCCCAAGCTCTGTTTTTGCTGGCAGAGGCAACACTGTTTCCAGGGCAGCCCTGTGGGCTGCATCAGGCCCCCAGGCCTCGAGTTTGACACCCCTGAGCTAAGCCATACACTACGATATCCAAATGAATATAGGAACCTCCTTGAGACATGACTGTAATAGAGCCTACCCTTTACAGCTGAAAGTTGTGATGGTTAGATTTTACAAACAGGTTAGATTTTACAATGAGTCTTATGGTATGAATGCTGTGGGCATTCAGTAAAGGTAAAGGTTCCCCTCACCACGTATGTGCTAGTCGTTTCTGGCTCTAGTGGGTGGTGCTCTTCTCCGTTACAAAGCTGAAGAGCCAGCGCTGTCCGAAGACGTCTCCGTGGTCATGTGGCCAGCATGACTAAACGCCGAAGGCGCACGGAACGCTGTTACCTTCCCACCAAAGGTGGTCCCTATTTTTCTACTTGCATTTTTATGTGCTTTCGAACTGCTAGGTTGGCAGAAGCTGGGACAAGTAACAGGAGCTCACTCCGTTACACGGTGCTAGGGATTCAAACCGCCAAACTACTGATCTTTCTGATCGACAAGCTCAGTGTCTTAGCCACTGAGCCACCGCGTCCCTACTCAGTAGCCTGGCATTAAGTGCAAACTCACTATTCATTATGAATGCAGTTTGGCTCAAATCCAGAAGTAACTGCTGTTGTTTGTTTGTTTTTTGACAAAACTGTCATAATACATGGTGTGTATGTGTGTGAGAAGCATTGGATCTTTGGATCCAGGTCATAAGTTCCCTTTTTCCAGGTAGGCTGTAACTTCAAATGGTCCCTAAGTGACCGATTGTAAGTTGAGGATTATGAAAGCCTAAATCAAGTTATTGCATGGCATAACACGATCTGCCAATGCAACTGAACTCTAGGCGAGATGGGCAGCATATAAATTTAGTAATTAAAAAAAAAAAATTCGCTTGCCTAAGGTAATAATGTTTTTTTACTGGACTCCAGAGCTTACAGCCTTTGGTTCTTATTTTCCCTAGGCATCATGTATCTGTGGCTTGCATTGAAGTTGGAAATGATTTACAGACTAGTAGGGCAAAAGTAAATAATGCAACATTTAAAACACACTTCAAATTTTTCTGCCTCCTGGTCACCTTTGGTTTCTCTGTTCAACCAACCATGATTATCAGCAAAGAAGCTCCCTGCTGAGCTGTGTTAAGAATCAGTGGCAATGTGAATAACAGTTAGAAGAGACCTTCGAGGCCTTCTAGTCCAACCTTCTCAAGCAGGAAACCCCACACCAATTCAGACAAATTGTTGTCCAATTTCTTCTTAAAAACCTCCACAACCTCTGAAGGCAAGCCATTCCACTGGTGAATTTGTCTTACTGTCGGAACATTTCTACTTAATTTTAGGTTGCTTCCCTCCTTGATTAGTTTTTATCCACTGTTTCTTAGTTCTGATGTTTTGGAGAATAGCTTGACTCCCTCTTCTTTGTGGCAGCCATTAGATACTGGAAGACTGCTATCATGTCACTCCTAGTCCTTCTCTTGATTAAACTACTAAACACACCTAATTCCTGCAGCCATTCTTCATGTGTTTTAGGCATGAGATTCAGGGGCAAAGCTCATTCTCTGTATATATCAGGTACTGGATTTAATTTCTGAAACCTCCAATTTGAAAGGGAGGGAGGGAAGAGAGAGGAAAAGAAAGAAAGAGAGAAAAAGAGAAAGGGAGGAGGAGAGGAGGAGGAGGAAAGGGAAAGAGGGGGAGAGAAAGGGAGGGAGGGAGAAGGAGAAGGAGAGAGAGAAGAGGGAGTGTCAGATGGTGCGAGCACTATTATATTAA
This sequence comes from Hydrophis major, assembly GCA_033807585.1. NCBI lineage: Eukaryota > Metazoa > Chordata > Lepidosauria > Squamata > Elapidae > Hydrophis > Hydrophis major. Next base: position 12,471,602 of record CM066343.1, read on the forward strand.
GGTCATCTGGATAAAGCATCCGCCATGAAGTTCTTCCCCCCTGGAATGTACTTCAATGAAAAATTAAAGCGTTTAAAGTACTGCGCCCAGCGAACTTGCTTGGGAGACAGCTTCCAAGGCATTTTCAAAGCCTCCAAATTTTTATGATCCGTCCACACCTCAAATGGGTGTTTTGCCCCTTCTAGGAAATGCCTCCAGGTTAACAGAGCCCAGCAAATTGCAAAAGCTTCTTTTTCCCAGATGGCCCATCTTCTTTCGGTTTCAGTTGGTTTACGGGAACACAGTTGCAAAGTCCCCGTCTCGTTTGCTTGTAGTAACACTGCCTCGACTGCTATGTAATCGGCTTGGATTACAAAAGGAGTGTCCATGTCCGGGTGCTTGAGTACTGGTTCATCAACAAACAGTTGTTTCAGCTTCTCAAAAGCAGCTTGGCACTCCATGGACCACTCCAGTGGTTTACTAGGCTTCGGTTTTACCTCCCCTTTGGTTTTTAGAAGATTTGAGATAGGCATTGCAATCTTCGCAAAAGCAGGGATAAATTGATGGTAAAAATTAGCAAATCCCAAGAAACTTTGAAGTTGTTTCCTGGTGTGGGGAGGGACCCATTCCAAAATGGCACAAACTTTCCCCAGATCCATTTTTATGCTGTCATGTGATATGCAATAGCCTAAATAGTCAATTTTTTCCTGATGGAATTCACATTTGGTCAACTTTGCATACAGCTCAGCAGCCTGAAGTTTTTCCAGAACTGATCGCACTAGTTTCACATGTTCATCACGAGTCTCCATGTAGATAACAATATCATCAATATAAACCAACATCCTTTTGTATAAATGTTCATGCAACACCTGATTTATCATTTGCATGAATACTGCAGGGACCCCATGTAGGCCAAACAGAGGAACATTGAATTAGAAACAGCCCATTGGGCAGTTAAAAGCAGTTTTCCATTCATCCCCTTCTTTAATTCGAACTCGGTAGTATGCTTCTCTCAGGTCGAGTTTTGTAAAAAATTTCCCTTTGGCCAAGTGGGCCAACATATCCTTCATCAAGGGGAAGGGGGTACATGTTCTCCTCTGAAATGGTGTTGAGGTTTCTATAGTCAACACATTAACACAGAGTGGCATCTTTCTTCTCACGGGCTGGGCTGCTACTCGAAGCCTAACAGGTTGGATGAAATCACGTTTCAAATTTTTATCAATAAATGACCTCAGCTCTTCTAGCTCCCGTGGTGTCATCGAGTACAGTTTCAGTTTTGGGAGTTTCACTCCTGGCAAAATTTCAATATTGCAATCTGTTGAGTGATGGGGGGGAGCTTGTCCGAGGCCTTTTCACTGAATACCTCCTTTAAGTCCAATATTCCTCTGGAATTTTCTCCTCCCCACCTCAGATTCTTGGTGCCAGTGGAGGCAAGCTCTGTGGGATTCTTCGGTTTCGGTTGAGATTGCCCCTCCCCTTCTGGAGGTTGGCCAGTATGCATGCGCAATGATCCACTCTACCTGTCAACATGGGGGTTCCATTTTAAAAGGGCAAACCCAGTATTAGGGGGTGCTCCATCCCAGGAGCCACAATAAAACACAAAGTCTCTCTATGCTTCCCCATCATCATTTCTACTGGTTCCGTAATGAAATGTGCAGAGCCACCCCCAGCTACCGATCCATCCAGTTGGCAAAAGGCTATGGGCATTTTCAAAGTCTTTAGCCTTAAGCCTATTTTCTCTACTACCTCCGAGCTGATTACGCACCTCGTGCACCCAGAGTCTAACAAGGCCAACATTTCCCCTTTGGCTCCCAATATGGGTACCCTTAATCTCACTGGATTGGTCATAGGGCCCTTGTTTGGACTTACCACTGAGTCGTCTTCCGATTCAGATTCACTCTCTTCAGAAGAGGCTGGAGTTCCCAGCTCCTCTCCTTTTGGAGGGGTGATCTCTACAACCTCCTCTGCCTTAAGTGCCGTTTCGCAAGGCTTTGCTGGGGGTTTTCCAGGTTTTCTTCCTCCTCCTGGCAGCCCTTTTGGCTCTAGCTTGGCACAGCAGTCTGCATCCCAGTGACCTTCCTTCCCACATTAGAAGCATGCAGTAGTCTTGGATTTTGCCGCCATCCCTCCCTTTTGAGGTTTTAAGATTTCTCGAGGGCTGGTGGGGGAGGACTTGCTCCAACCAAGGCCCCCCCAGCGTGTTTCAGGTTAGATTAATTTCTACCTCTCCTGCCAGCATATACCACAGCTACAGCTCACTGTGGTATCTTCTGGCAATACAGTTTTGATAAACATCTTCATTCAACCCATCTTTAAAAGCTTCTATCAGGGCTCCCTGGGACCAGCCTCGAATATGACATGCCAGCTCTCTAAATTCTTGGATATAATCGACCATTGATCTCCACCCCTGATTTATGGTCTTCATCCTAATTCTGGCCTTACATTCAGCAAGTGGGTCTTCAAACCTGGCCTGCAGTGCAGTCATGAACAGGTCCTAATTCATCAGCTGGGTGGCATTATCATTGTGCAAAGTCACCGTCCACTTTGTAGCTGTTCCCTCAAGAGCCCTGGTAACACATCTAACTTTGGCTGCTTCTGAGGAAAAATTCCCTCCATATGGCTCCAGACTTATGCCAGGAAGAATCCTAACTCATTGGGATCCCTCCCATATTTTACTTTCAATGGAGGCACCTTTGGAGTTCTATGCCTTCTTGCAATTACTCCCCCCACCGGGGGCCCCTGGCCTGCTGCTACCTGTTGCGCTGGCCCAGGTTGATTTATGGGGGTGGCTGGTCTGATTCTTCTGGCTGGGACTGCCTCCCCTTCTTCCCTGTCATCCCTTTGATCAGTCTGAGGTTCTCCAACAGCTTCATTTAGAAGATGCAGGGCTTGAGTTAGTAAAAAATTCTTTCTTTCCTTCTCTTGCCATGGCTCCTCTCTTCCATGCCAACAGGTAGTGGTCACTCCTGGAGGAGGCTTTTCCTCAGGATCCTTCCAATCGACTCCCAGGGACCATTTGGGTTTTACAGATGGTTTTTCGCCAAGATGTAATTCTGCTAACAAGTCGGCTTCCCCTGCCGCCTCTAACAGCAGGGAATCTGGTCCTCCAGTTGCTCCCAGGTCTTCTTGGTCACTGGCTGGATTTGACATTGTGTTCAGACCCCCTCAGAAGAAAATTTATTAATTCTCCAGGTGGGCTGGTAAAGTCAGATTCAGAATAATGTCAGAGGGTGCTCCATTCAAAATCCAAGAAAGAAATACTTAGACTCCATTAATTAGAGAAAAGATATATTTTACTAGAAGTCAAGTGGTAACAACAAAAGGATTCTAAATCTGAGAAAATGAGCACATAAATCACATACACAAAGTGATGGCAACATTCCCACCCCCAATAGTTCAATTGGCTCATCCAATTAAAAGTTGTGCATAGCATCATGTGGGCATCTCCAGGTGGTGATGAGGCCTCTGTCCGCTGACCTTGACATATTTTGATAAAGGGTTGCAGCTGCGCATAGCATAGGATAGAAGCCTAAGCAAAAACCTTCCCTCTCAACTTATACAGTTCTTTTCTGTAAAACCTCTAGCTCGCTTCCCATAACCATGCCCCCGTTACCATGACCATGCCTCCTCCCCTGTTACTTATGACAGCCAAAAGATGCAAAGCAAAGGAAGAAAATCTTGAAGGCTGACAGGGAGAGGGAGAAGGAGGAGAAGGAGGAAGAGAGAAAGGGATAAGGAGAGAAGAGAGAGGAAGGGGAGAGGGAGAAGGAGAAGGAGAGGGAAAAGGGGGAGAGAAGGGGGAGAGGGAAGAGGAGGAGGAGAAGGAACAGAAGGAAAAAGAGATTTCCACGCTAGCAGGATGGTCACTTCAAAGAGGAGATATTAACCTTACGTCTAAAAATTGATGGGCTAGAGCATTTTTTGTGCTTATCTTGTATCCTGGAATAAGATAGACAGATGGATGCTTATGTAGACTTTGATTTCAGCTCCTACTGTCAATCTGTCTGTGGGTGATGAAAGCTGTGGATGATGGAAACTGTCGTCCCCAAATAACCAGAGACTGCCAAATCATTACCACTTAGGTCGGTAGCACCACATTGCCAGGATCTTCTGAGGCCCACTAGAAAGTGGGTACCCACCCTTGCAGTCCTTGGCAGTGGGTTGCTCTTTCACAAGGGTGGGATTCTCCTGGTTTGGACCTGTTTCCCTTGAGAATCCCTTGTTCCGGTGATCAGCTGGCTCCGAATTGGTTCGCTCCGATGAGCATGTGGGCTCGCCGGCCCGTCAGCCCCTGCTCTTTCCTGTGCTTTATGTCTTTTTGTTAGAGCACAGCTGATTCAGAGGGCAGAGCAGTTTGCCACAGCTCAGCTGTTTTCTTTAGCTGCAGTTGAAGGTAAATATTAGCTCTTTTAAACATGGAGCATGCATGCACTCACCAAACCAGTTGTTATACCAGTTGAGTTGCACCCCTGCTCTTCTGGCTGACTAACTTACCTGTGGGAAAGTTGTGGGTTTCCGCTGTGAAGATGACATGTCGGGTGGAGGTCCGCTTCTCAAAGGGACTGGCCTTGGATGGGTCGCTGGGCCAGAGAGAGAGGACTTCTCTGCCCTGGATGGCACTTGAAGGGGAAGATGCAAAAGCTTCAGGAATGCATCAAAACTGAAAGTCTACCTCAGTGATGGCTAACCTTTTCGTCATCGTAGGCCCAAAGTGTGTGCACACATGTGTGCCTGCAATCATAATGCAATGTTTGCACAAACCCCCTCCCCCTACGCATTCACACAAGACCTCCTGCACACCACACGCCTCAGGCATGCGTGCGCATCTCCCATGTGCACCCCGCCCTCTGCACATGTATGGCAGATACCCGACAATCAGCTAGCTGGTGGGAAGCGCATGCGCAATGGGTCTGCTCATGTGCTGGAAGAAATGGCTCTGTGTGCCACTTTCAGCACACATGCCATACATTCGCCATCACGGGTCTATCCTTGTGCCTTGGAACTACAGTACCCAGAATTCCTTCTTTCTTAGCTATGCCAATTGGGAATCCTAGGATCTGGGATCTCCCAAAGCATCTGGGAAACATATCCACCTGAGTTGAATGGGTTCCACTTCCCTTCCTCATGGCTGCTACAGCTAATCTTTGACTTATGACTGCAATTGGGATGGGAACTTCCATCAGTAAGCGATGCCACTAAGTGAGAAAAAAAAGTTTGCAAAATCAGGTGCAATAATAAGTGAATTGCACCTGATTTTGCAAACTGTTTTTTTGCAGCAGTCGTTAAGTGAATCACGCTACTATTAAGCGAATCTGGCTTTCCCCACTGACTTTGCTGGTTGGAAATCCCTGGAGAAGGTTGCAGATGGAATTCACATGACCCAGGGAAACCCCAGCCATCATGTAAATACATGATGGTTGCCAAGCATCTGAATTTTGACCATAGGAATGCTGGGATGGTCATGTCACTTTCTTCAGTACCTTTGAATAACTCCAACTGGTCATTAAACAAGCATTCAAAAGTTGAGAATTATCGATCTTGCTAATCTTAGCAATTCCATTTTTCAGTGGGGGGGATTGGGGAGAGTCAGAGAGAGAATGGGAAATACCCCTACCTGCTGTTGTCGCAGAATTTGATGACATTGTTGGGGTTGCTGTGTTCTTGAGTTTTCATGATGGACTCGAAGAGTGATTCCTTCATTTCTTTCCCGTCCACCAGGAGGCGCCCTTTGAAGAACCAATGCCGGCTGTGTTCACTGCAGAGAAGAACAAAACAACCAGGTAGAGAAAGAAAGAAAGAAAGAAAGGAAGGAAGGAAGGAAGGAAGGAAGGAAGGAAGAAGAAGAAAGAAAGAAAGAAAGAAAGAAAGAAAGAAAGAAAGAAAGAAAGAAAGAAAGAAAGAAAGAAAGAAAGAAAGAAAATCGGCAAACATCAACTCCACCAACCAATCAAAAAATGACAACACAGCCAACCTCCCCACCAGTATATATAGGGAGACAGCAGCTCCAATAATGCTTTGCTCGCACAAACACAAAGCCAAAAGCACCAGTCTGAAGATGGCGAGTGGGACCTCGTTGAAACATTGCCAAGATGCTCTCAATCTTACATGGGAAAAGACCCAAACACGCCAAGACCTGCATTTGTGTGTGTGTGTGGAATGTATGTAAGTATGTATGTATGTGCATGTGTGTCATATGCATACATATACACACACACACACACACACACACACACACACACACACACATATATATTTATATATATATCAATATGACTTAAATACCACTTCACAGTGCTTTTACAGTCCTCTCTAAGCCGATTGCCCCCAACAGCAATCTGGGTCCTCATTTTACCATCCTCGGAAGGATGGAAGGCTGAGTCAACCTTGAGCTTGGTGAGATTCGAACTGCCAAATTGTAGGCAGCCGGCAGTCAGCAGAAGTAGCATTCAGTATAGTTGCGCTTTTAAAGTTGCTGAAACATTGCTACAACTTTAAAAGCGCAATTATAATGACATGGGAAAATACCCGAACAAAGCTGAATACCATACATTTAAGTACCCACGAAAACTTAAGAAAACACACACACACATATATACACACAGAATCATCAGAGAAGCCATAGAGATTGAAAAAAGATCAGAAAGCATGAATAGAAGAGATGATTCCACCAGGCTGTCAATCATTTGGAAGCCTGCACTCACAAACAAAAAAATCTCCACACCACAAGCCAGGCAAACACCTGGGCACAAACAGATCCCCCCTGATACCTCCAATAAAGTAACACACCCCAACCAGGCACCCAGATGAAACCCAGCTTCCTAACGAATGATAGCCGTCCATTTACCCGGAGCCAAGCTGCACTAAAGGCCTCCAATAAAGTAACACAATGTTGCCAGCCAATCAAGATACAAAAAGAGCCAAAAAACAGACAGAAGATATTAGAAACACCAATCAAGCAGAACACAGCAAACTTCAAGACTAATAAACACAGACCAAAACTCCCAACCAATCAGGATGAAGAAAAAACCATTCTGGCACAGTAATAGGCTGCCCCAAATTTAAATCTGAAACCACTGCAAAAGTCTGACTCACAGATGAACACTATACAGAAGCCTGATGATGGCAGATGACGGGTACTTAAATGTATGGTATTCAGCTTTGTTTGGGTATTTTCCCATGTCATTATAGTTGCGCTTTTAAAGTTGCTGAAACATTGCTACAACTTTAAAAGCACAACTATAATAATGTGGGAAAATACCCGAACAAAGCTGAATATCATACATACATATATACATACATACATATATATCATATGTTTATGTATGGTGTGTGTGTGTGTGTGTGTTTGTATTCTTTGAGAGCAAGCATCAGAATTTCATTTTTAGTGTGTGCTAGTGTTCACAGAAACAAATGACCATAAATGTTTCTCATATTCATAGCTTATCTCATCTTATCCTGTCTTCTTATCATTTTATCTTATCTTATTATGTTGTCTTTTCCTGCCTTGTCTTACATCCTGTCTTATCTTATTCTACCTTATCTTACTTTATCTTATTAACTCCCATTGCCTCCTGTCTTATCTCTGGAACCTGCTGTCAGCTCTTCTTCCGCCACCAGAAATATACTTGAACCCCTGGCTTAAATAAGATACAACTGTAATGGACCATAATGGAGACCAACATTTCCCTTGCTAAGTGAGATAGTTGTTAAGTGAGGTTTGCCCCATTTTATAGCCTTCTGTGCCACCGTTGATAAAGTAAATCACTGCAGTTGTTAAATTAATCCACCATCCACATTGATTTTCCTTATTGAAAGTCGTGAAGGAGGATCATATAGTCTCAGGACAGTGCAACTGTCATAAATATGAGGCAATTCCCAAGAGTCCAGATTTTGATCACATGAGCCAGGGATGCTGCAGTGGTCATTAAGTGTGAAAAACAGTTCTACATCGCTTCTTTCAGTCCTGTTGTAACTTTGGTCACTAAACAAATGGTTATAAGTCGAGGATTTCCTGTAAAATGGAATTCTTGTTGCATTTTTCCTGTCCAACCTATGCAAAGTTTCCACTGGGAAGACTCTAAGGCAGTGTCTATGGAGATTTTCAGTCATCCAGGCCAAAGATGCTTTTTCAAGAAGCCACTGGACTTCCTTTATTTTTCTTTGAAGACTTTTCACTTCTCAGCCAAGAAACTTCTTTAGCTCTGACACCCACCCCCCATCCAGTCAAGAACTAAAGTCTTAAATGAGAAGTAAAAGTCTTCAACAAAAAACAAAGAAAGTCCAGTTGCTTCTTGGAAAAGCACCTTTGGGACTCTAAGGCAGTGTGTTTCAACCCGGGCAACTTTTAAGTTATGGGGACCCCATAACAAAAACGATACCTGTTGGATTGTGCGAGGTCAAAGCATTCTACACTGGTGGGGTTTCTGCCCAATTTTTGGAAGAGAGCGGTATAAAAATCCAGGTCCCAGGAATCAAAAGCCAAACCTATGGAAACAGAAACACAGAGGTTGGCTCATTGGTATCGCTTAATTTTTAACACAACCCTTCCGGCATTAAAACAATGAATGAATAGGCGTAAAAAGGTATAAGAAGGAATCACTTTGTCATTTGAAGGGGTGGGGATGTCCTTGTGCAGGGGTCTCAAAACGTGGCAACTTTAAGGCTTGTGGACTTCAACTCACAAAATTCCCCAGCCACAAATTTCTCCTAATTTCTAGTTGCTTCTCTCCTTCTATCCATTGCTTCTTGTCAAGTGCTCTGGAGAATAGCTTGATTCCCTCTTTTTGGGGGCAACCCCTGAGATATTGGAACCCTGCTCTCATGTCCTTCTTTTCATTGAACTAGATATACCCAGTTCCAGCAACCATTCTTCATGTTTTAGTCTCCAGGGGTGGGCTTCAAATTTTTTAGCAAAGGTTCTCTGCCCGGTTGCTGGGTGAGCGTGGCCATGGTGGCCGTGGCCATGGTGGCCGTGGCCTAGTTGGCCTCCTGCACCGTGGCAAGGGAGCGTTTTTCAGTCTCCAGAGGCTTCTTGAGCCTCTGGGAGGGCGAAAACGGCCTCTCTGGGTTCTGGAGGATCTTTGGAAGCCGGAAATGGTCTTTCCGAACTTCTGGGAAGGCCCATTTTTTGCCCTCCCTGAGCCTCCATGTGTGCCTTGCACTGACCTGCATCTAAAACGGGTTGCATGAGGACTCCTGGGAGGGGCAGGGCAGGTGGGGACAGCTAGGAGTGGGATTTGGGGGTTCTCCAAACTGCACAGAATCTTAACGAACGGGCTCTCCCAAATCCCTGCAAACTCCCAGCAGCCCACCTCTGGATTGCTGTCATGTCTCCCCTTCTTTTCATTAAACAAGACATACCCAGTTCCAGCAACCATTCATTGTATGTTTTAGCCTCCAGTCCCCTAATCATCTTTGTTGCTCTTCTCTACACTCTAGTTTCTAGTCTCTCAAAATCTTCTTTTTAATGTAATGACCAAAACCGGATAACAAGCTACTACGAACTCAGTGTGCTGTCTCCTTCTTAAATAGTTACCCCATTCTCTTTTCCCTCCCCTGCTCATACCAAGTTGGTTGTTGGCCTTCACGAGTGCCAGTCTTCCTTCTCCGAGAATATCTACGTGGAACACCGCTTCGGGACGGGTTGCTACCGCAAAACTCTGGATGGGTTTGGGATAGGTCTGTTCCGTCATCCGGTCATAGAGTGAAGCTACTAGTTGGGTCTCCTGAGATGAGGTTGGCAGTTGGTCACACTGGAAAAACAAAATCAACCTTTGGATTCTAAATTCAAGAGGGGTTTTATGCACCTGGTGAGGAAAATTATGGATATCAAAGAGAGCAGATTCAGGAGTATCCTCTGAAATAGTTAAACTGGTCTAGGAAATTCTCAATCATCCAGGTCATAGTTGTCCCTGAAAAAGGTGCTTTTTCCGGAGGCCACTGGACTTCCTAGTGTTTTTCTTTGAAGACACTTCGCTTCTCATCCGAGAAGCTTCTTCAGCTCTGACTGGATGGTGGGGAATGGAAGGATTTATATTCCTTGCAGACAGCTGGTTGTTTGCCTCCTTTTTAGAGAGTCACTGAGGCCACCTGGGGGCTATTTGTGTCCTCAGATTCACCTGAGTAGTGCAAATGGTTCCTGTAGTCTGCATTTTTTTTTCTTGAAATCTGTTCATATTCTCATACCATTCAAAGGGAGCCTATCCCAAAGTGCATGGCTAAATGTCTATGGAGATTCTCAGTCATTCAGGCCATGGTTGCCCCAAAGGTGCTTTTTCAGGAGGCAACTGGACTTTCTCATTTTGTTTGAAGATATTTCGCTTCTCATCCAAGAAGCTTCTTCAGCTCTGACTGGATGCTTGCTTTAACTACACAATTTGGGATGAACACCCTTGAAACAGTGTAGGAGTATGAACGGATTTCCAGAAAAATTGCAGACTACAGGAACAATTGGCTCCACTCAGGTGGTCCTGAGGACATAGATAAACTTCCTGGTGGCCTCAACAACTTCTAAAAGGATGCAAATGACCAGCTGTCTGCAAGGAATATAAATCCTTCCATTCCCCACCATTCAGTCAGAGCTGAAGAAGCTTCTTGGATGAGAAGCAAAACGTCTTCAAAGATAAAATGAGAAAGTCCAGTTGCCTCCTGAAAAAAAGTACCTTTGGGAGAGAAACTGGTGTAGCAAATCTGTGGCGATGAATTCTATCAGGTGTTCCAAACACTTTGGAAACTGACTATCTAATCTTAAAGCCAAATCTATAATTCTCGGGGTTTGTCATTCTTAGTGGGTGTAATTTCAACAAAGGATTGTAGAATTTCCACACCTCCCAATGGGAGAATCCCCTTTGCTGGAAGTTTTATGGAAGTTGATCCTGTTGTGGCCTGCTGGCGGCTGGCAGAGTTGGCAGCAGAGTCAGACAGTAGTGAGGAGGTTGGGGAGGACCCCGGGCCATTCCTGGAGGCTGAGGAAGGTTCGGATGAGGGCTCTGCGTAAGACACAGAGATGGGGCCAAGGCAGGCTAGTAATCATCAGCTGCCTTCGGGCATAGGTGGATGATGAATGACCCCTCCCATCAGGATTAAAATAGGAGCAAAAGGACAGGGTTTTTGCAGGAAACAACTCACTCATTTGTTGGTTCGCTCCAGCCTCATGAAGATTTGTCTATATAACCCAGCCCTTCCCTGTCAACACTGAGTGTGGAACTATTTACTGGGCAGCATTCCAGGATTGATAAATATCTGAGCTAATTAGTATACCTTCGCAAGATTGTTTGCCAAACCATTGGCTGACTGTGAATGAAATAAATTCACATTAATGTAATAAAAGAGGTTTTTGCCAGGATTCAGAATTGACTTAGTGCTTTTTGGGGAGGCCTAGAAAAAGAACAGATCTAAAATCAACTGCATAAGTAACTGCAAATAAGTAACAATCCTTGACTTATAACCATTTGTTTAGTGATGGTTTGAAGTTACAACAGCATTAAAAAAATTAACTGTGAGCATTTTTCATAGTTACAAACCATTGCAGCATCCCTGTGGTTGCATGATCAAAATTTGGATGCTTGGCAACTGGCATGTATTTATGGAGGTTGCAATGTCCCCAGGCCACGTGATTCCCTTTTGCAACAAGCAAAGTCAAACGGGGAAGCCAAGTTTTACTTTAACAGCCGTGTGACTAACTTAACACCTGTGGTGATTCATTTAACAACTGTGGCAAGAAAGGTCGTAACACAGAGCAAAAGTCATTTAAGAATTTGTCTTGCTTAGCCACAGAAATTTTGGACTTGATTGTGGTCGTACATTACATTACAGGTCGTCTACCTGTAATTAGGCATAGTATGAAAATTTATTCAGCTATCCTTCGAGAATTTTCATCCCTGCAGGAGGGTGCAGAACAGTTTCCTCTGCACAGGATAATTCTTAGATGTGTGTGGGGGAAGTGGAGGGGAAACAAGAATAAAATAGAAAAGCATCCACCTACTTTGAAAAGGTAGCGTCGGGAACACTCAACTCGGTCGATGTTTTCCAACCCAGCTGCCAGGCACACGGAGACAGCATTGGTGGAATAGGCTGTAGAAAAATTCAACCTACAAGCACAAAGAAGATGAAGATAAATATGGAGGAGGAGGAGAAGAGGAGGAGGGAGGAGGGAGGAGGGAGGAGGGAGGAGGGAGGAGGAGGGAGAAGAAGAAGAAGAAGAAGAAGAAGAAGAAGAAGAAGAAGAAGAAGAAGAAGAAGAAGAAGAAGAAGAAGAAGAAGAAGAAGAAGAAGAAGAAGAAGAAGAAGAAGAAGTTGTTTTGAAATTAAATCCAAATAGATTTGATCCATTCTTGCCACAGGTCCTTTAATAATGCCTGATTTCAAATCAGATCGAATCTGTCAATCCTAAAGGACATCAACCCTGATTGTTCTTTGGAAGGATAAATACCGAAGCTGAAATAATCAGAAGAGAAAAGATTCACTGGAAAAGACCCTGATTCCTGGGAAAGATGGAAGGCAAAAGGGAGAAGGGGATAGCAGAGAATGAGAAGGTTAGATATATCATTGACACAATGAACATCAATTTGGCCAAGCTCTGGAAGACAGTGGAGAACAAGGGCACCTGGGCCATGGGCCATGCTATGGGCCATGGTATCACAAAGAGTTGGACATAACTTAGTGACTGAACAAGAATGCTTAAGCAACCACAGATGACAAAATCTTGAAACTCACAGTACTTCTTCCCAATCAGAATTGATTTAAAACAAAACTAACAATTCTGTTTTAGAGGATACTATTTATAATTGTTTATTTTATTTATTAGATTTTTATCCCAGTGTTATTTTTTGTTACTTTTTATCCCAGTGTTATTTTTTGTTACTTTTTTCAAACTGGCAAACATACACCATGCTCTTTCCTTGGTGCTTCCCTGAGGAATGCAACTTGCCCAAATCAAACATCACAGCAAAATTGAGTTAATTACAAACCATCAAATAAAGGTCGACCAGCAAATGGAAGTTCATTGGAAGTCCTGCTCTAATTTCTGAACGTGATTACTCACATATTGGCATTCACACATTACAATATAGTTTGTTTGGTTTTGACTTATGCAAACACAGCTACAGTCTCTCCAGTCTGTATATCACTATTGATTTTTTTAGTATAATGAATGAAGCCATCTAATTGTGACTTTTTTTTAACAAGCAGCAATTAAACAAACAATGGTTTTAGACAATGTGCATATCTATCTTTTGCCTTCCACTTTGGGATTCATTGTTTTAAACTATGAACTGTAAAAAAAGCAAGCCTCGAGACTCCTTAAAAAGGGAATTTATTTCATTGGAAATAAGTACCGTAATACCATTTCCTCGTTTGTTATTTCTTTAGTGCAGCTTTGACTTCACCAGAAGACTTACCGTGGACCGATCTCTACCAGCAGATCAGACGGGCGTGGACTGAGAAACGATTTGGGTGCAATATCACCTTCTTCGAATGGACAGCCAAAAACCCACTGCAACATCTCCATCTCCTGGGTGTTTGGGAGAGTCTTTCCTGGTGACAAAACAGAGATGAAAAAAAGGTAGCCAATTTTCCCATAACCCAACAGGGCTATATAACCCAACAAGCCATCTCTTTGTAAGAGAGGGATGATCAAACTCTGAACCAAGCCTCTTCAAACTTGACAAGTTTAAGATTTGTAGACTTCAACTCCCAGAATTTCTTTTTTTTTTTTTTAATAAAGTTTTATTTGGGTTTTCACATGCACAAAATACAAGTAAAACATCTTTTTGAAAATAGCATGGTCCCGGGTTGAACTTCTTTATACAAATATAAACTCAATTTCATGCTCATTTTTGTGTTCTATTCCATATCTTATACTATTCTACATTTTCTATATAGTTTTTCCCCTCTTTTAATTTTCTCAATTTTATTTTGATTATCTCATCTCAATTCAAATCATTCTATTTATACTTTTGTCTGTTCTGTTTCAATTTCATATTATCTTTTCTCATTAAACAAATTTTCTCCTGTAGTTACGAATTGGAGTATGACACCTTTATATCTTTTAATTAGAGTGGAAGAGTTGAATTATCTCCATTCAACTCTTATTTAAACTTTAATATATACTTTCAATATAATACATAATACATCACTTCCAATCGAATTCTGCTTGGCACATTCTTATAATACACACTATATTCTTTTTTTAAAAAAAGGTTTATAAATATATGTAATTATAAACCTTCATTCCATTCCAATTCAGTTCGATCATTAATAATCATTAAAGTCTTAACATCTTTAACATTTCTTTTCAATTAAATATCATACTTCCTTAAAGACACATATAATCTCCATAATTAATTTTTCCCTTATTTCTCTTCACATATGTCTTGTAAATCATTAAATATTCATATTGTTACATTTATTTATTGACAAGCATTCCACTAAGTTACGACAACTATTTTATCAAACATTTTAATCATACATTGTTTCATATTTTCTGAAATTATTTCTATTTCTAATATAACAATACTATCTTATATATCTTTGCAGAATCCCTTTTTCAATTAGATTTTCACCCTTTATCTCTAAATAGGCCCTGTTTCTCTATATCTTGTTTCTGTCCTTTATAACTTCTTTTCCTTTCTTTCTTCCCTCTCTTCTTCTCCCTCCCCTTTTTACCCCCTTGTCTCTCTACTTCTAATTCTCTCTTCTGCATTTCCCTCTTCTGTTGCTTTCTGATTTTATACTTATTTTTCACTCTCTTCTTTTTTTGGATTGTTTTTCCCAATCTTAAACTTTCCATTCTCTTTCCCCCCTTTCCTTTTTTTCCCCCACCTAAGATTACTTGTTCATTAAAGATGGCTTCTTCTTTGTCGCAATCTTCTTGTTCTGCAGGCATTTCTTGTTGTTTATCATAGTTCCAAATCTCCATTTCTAAGAACTGAAATACAAAGCCAAAAGAACCTCTCCTTTCTAGTGCATCTTCTTTGTACTTTTTAAGTTCCATTTTCAGTTCTTCTAAAAATGGAGCCATTTTAAACAGTTTAAAACAACACCCGATTGATTTTAGTCATTCAAAACAATAACCAAGAATCCAGAGATCACTAAATAATCCAAATAGTCCCAAGCTGTTTCGTCTTATTTCTTTTTTCACTTTCTCTTCCTGGGGTTTTACTATTTTGTTGTGATGTTTCAGTTAAGATGTATCTTTTGGAAGTCTTGTTGAGATTTTGCTGTAAGTTCTTTTTTAATTCCAGGCAGTCTCCTCCCTTCCAGATCCTGCCTTTTTATTCTTTTTCTCTCCTTTCCTGTTTTAAAAAGCTTTTAATTATCCAGAAATTTTTATTATCCCTTTGACTTTTTATTTTCAGCTTTAAATGCCTATTAATGTCAAAATGGATTGTTTTTCCAATTTCTTGCTTAAGTCACTTAGCTGTCAGCATAGGAAGAGGAGAAAAAAACAAAAACAAATCCTTCCCCTTTTCTCTCCCCTTCGCAGCTTAGAAATCTTCTTAGGGAACAATGTTATTGTTTTTTTTTTAATAGTTTCAATTACAGGGTAACTTATTTGTTACTTTTGCTGTTTGACCCAGTCAACCAAAACATTATCTTCTTATCTTCCTCCTGCACATTCTTTTCCAGTCGAGTTCTTCTATTTGTGGCGGCCATTTCTGACTACCACTATAACCGCCTTCAGGAAAGGGAGTAATGGCCACTGGGGAGGAGAGATGCGGCTGTCCTCAATCCTGCAGGCAGTCTCCCCCTTCTTCACCACCTCTATGGGATGGCTTAGCCCTGAAACCAGCCGGCTTGGGGCGCTCCAGTGGCAAGTATGGATCGAAACCGCACAGAGACGTGGTTTCAGTCTGTCGCCGAAGAAGCTCAAACCAGAGTCCATCCAACTCCCAGAATTTCTTGAGCTAACATGACTGGAGGAGGAATTCTGGGAGTTAAAGTCCACAAGTCATAAGGCTGTCAAGTTTCAAGACCCTGCTCAGAACCAACCCATTATCACTTAAATAGGAAGAAAACCAACATGCTGTGGGTGCTTCCCTCACTTCTTCATTCCAAACCCTCCATCAGAATGTATGGTGAGCAGGTTGGACTTCAACTCCCACAATTCCTTAGCTAGTTGGAGAATTCTGGGAGTTGAAGTCCATACATCAGGGGTATCAAACTCAAAGCCCTGCTTAGATCTGGGTGCTTAGATTTGGCCTGCTGGATCACCTTGGCAACAATGAAGGACTGGCCCTGCAATGCCTCTGCCAGCGAAAATGATGGCCTCCTACAGCCCTCTGCCAGCAAAAATCGAGCCCACGGAGGCTGCGTGAAGCCCACCTGGGCTCTACTTTCAAATCACAACAGCCTCTTCCAGCTCTCTGTCTGTGAAAACAGAGCCCAGGGAATCTGCATGTGGCCCACCCAGGCTCCATTTTAAGCCCCAACAGCCTCCTGCAGCCCTCTGCCAGCGAAAATGGAGCTCCCACGAGCGCAGCCTCCCACAAGCTCCATTTTCACTAGCAGATGGCTGCAGGAGGCCATTGTGAGCAAAAATGGAGTCCCAATGAGTGACGTTGAGCTGGCCATGCCCCCCAGTCCTCCACCCATAGGGTCAAACACAAACCTGATGCAGCTCTCAATGAAATCTAGTTTGACACCCTGCTATACAACTTCAAGCTAGCAAGGTTGAGCAACATGGATCCAGATCAAAGTTGATTCAATTCTCATACCTGTCCAGTTAACATTGAAGCACAGTTCTTTCTGGACCGCTTGGGTGCCATTGCCTAAGATAGTTTGGGCAGACTGTAGGAGATTGTTGAGGCCACTGTCAGCTTCGCTGGGCCGCTGGTAATAATGTAGAACCACCATGCTTGTCCTGAGGGAGTAGAATAGTCAGGCAATGAGTAAACAGTATACATATATAATAGAATTTCAATATTGTCTGGTATTTAGAATTCTTTATTCTTCATTGGCCAAGTGTGATTAGACACACAAGAAATTTGTCTTTGGTGCATAAGCTCTCAGTGTACATTAAAAATACATTCATCTATGGTGAACATGTGATAAAACAAAAAAAAATGTAATATGATCCATATTTTAATACAGAAGATTTTGAAAATTAAGATAAAAATGAAATCAGAACTTTTCCTTTTGGGCCTGATGAGGAAAAAAATGGAATTTTGTTATTATATATGTTGACAGCAGCAAGATTATTTTATGCACAAAAAATGGAAGGACACTTCGATTCCTACCATGGACAAATGGTTGCAGAAGTTGATGAGTTGGCTGAAATGGCAAAATTGATTACTTTGGTTTAAGAAAAGAACACATATTTTTATTTCCACATGGAAACCACTTCTGAACTTCATGCTTGAAGTGGAAAAGATTTAAACTTTGATTTTGGGTTTTACAGAGTAGATTGATAGAATGTTCCAGAAATGGCTTGTTCATATTATTATGAAAAAGCAAAAAGTTCTGATTTGATGTTAATAACTTGCTTTACTGCAACAGAGAAAGTCGAAAGTCAATGCTTCTTTTTCTTTTTTCTTATCCTTCCTCACTTCTCTTCCCTTTTTTCCTCCCCACTGCTTTTTCTATTTACTATTGTATTTTGTATTTTACAATATTTTATAACTCACTAAAAATGTTAAACCAAAAAAAAAAAAAAATAGAATTTCAATACAGGTAATCCTAGACTTATGACTGCGGTTGAGGCCAGAATTACAGTCATATGTTATTGAAATCATTAAGCAGGTTATCAACCTGACAATTTTGTGTCCTTTTCTATGACAGTTGTTAAGTGAGCACATGAGACATTATGTGGATTATGTTAAGCAAATCCGCTTTATCTAACAAGTTGGGCTTTTTCCCCTCAGAAACCAGAAGTAAACACAAGAAACTAAGGAAAAAACATTGAAATCACGGCCATGTCACTTTAAAACACTACAAATGGCCATAAAGGTGAGTTGGTTGTCAAGGACCCAAAATTTTATGATGATGAGGTGCGTGCAGGCATGTGTATGTGTGTGTGTGTGTGTGTGCTGCAGCCACTGAAACTTAAAAATTGTGTTCTAAATATCTTTGGCAGTGTCTCTTGTAACTGCAATCAGTCACAGTGACCTGTCATTAACTGAGGACTAACTGTACTGCTCACACAGGAAAAAAAGGAATTGGAAAAGAGGACCAATTCATGAAGAAACTCAAAAACATGAGATTGGGTGAGACATTTTAAGATTCTTTACTTTTCAGAAAAGACAATGAGGAAGGAGACATAATGAAGATGTATACCGGTAATCTTCGACTTACAACCACAGTTGAGCCCTAAATTTCTGTTGCTAAGCAAAACAGTTATTAAGTGAGTTTTATCCACTTCCCCCATTTATATTGCTTGTCAGAAGGTCACAAAAGGAGATCACGTGACCTTAGGATACTGAAACCATGAATTGGTTGTCAAAGCGTCTGAATTTTGGTCATGAAGTGCTGCAAAGATTGTAAGTGTGGAAAAACAGTCATAAATCCCTTTTTCAGGGCCGTTGTAATTTAGAACGGTCGCTAAACAAAGGGTTATAAGTCAAGAACTATCTGTGCAGTTAGGGATGGCACAAGAAAATTTAGGCATATTTCTTCCTTTATTGCAAAGCATGAAGACCAAAGGCTATATCCAATCAAAGCAAAGGAAAGGCTGTTTCTTCAGACAAGCATAATTAATTAGGAAAATTCACTCCCGGAAGCCGAGCTAATAACTTGGGATATCTTGAAAGCATGACCGGGTAAATTCATAAAGAGCAGATATATTGAAGGGATATTGGCACTGAAGAAAAATGACTCGGGATAGGTTCTTGCATTTATGACTGTCACAAGATCCCCCTCAAAATTTAGATAATTGGCGATCTGCATGTATTCTGACTCTCTGTACCCAGGATGTTGCTGACGTGATCTGAATCATGGTTGTAGCATCTTGGAGTCACATGATCCCGAATTGAAAATGGTATCTGACAAGCAAAGTCAATGAAGGATTCCAGATTCGCTTAATGGCCGTGTGATTCACTTAATGACATTTGTAAAACCATCGTAAAATGAGCTCCACTCACTTAACAACTGCATCAGTCAGCGAGGGACGTTCTGGTCCCAACAGTGGTCGTTAAGTCGAGGATGCAAATTTTAATTTTTTAAGAATCTGCTAGGCCTAGTAGTCAATCTATGGAAAACACTGAGCTTATGATAAGGTGGGCAAAATACTGCATTTTATTTCAGAGGTCACCTAGGGATGTGTGGCAATAGCTGCGTATGAAGGCAAATATGGTACTAGCAGGCATAGGTCTTACTCCAGAGAGCTGCTGATTGATCTAAAAGACCTCAGAGCAAATATCCAACGGACGAGCCAAAGGTTGTCGGCCTTCAGATTGTTCACAATTCTTGCTTCATTCAAAGCTGCAGAGCAACCTGTATTACTTAGTCTACCAATTGCACAAAAATGACAACAATTGCATATCACAGGGCAAGGGTCTATCTTTCACCTGGTAAGGTTTTTTTTCAAAAGTGGTTTGGGTCATTGCCTCCTTCCTGGGCCTGATAGAAAGTGACTGGCCCAAGGTCACCTAAGGCAGGACTAGAACTTGCTTGATGTCCTTAACCATTACACCAAACCAGCTCTCCGGCTCTCTGATGTATAAAACAACCAACACAAACAGATTAAATGTATACCAAGATACAAATTTACATCCTAAGACTCAAAATTCACAAAATTCTATATATATATATTTAAGGGCACCCCTCTCTATTATGTATTTTTATGTTGATTATGATCATGATTTATCACTTATAGCTTTTATGTACACTGAGAGCTTATGCACCAAAGACAAGTTCCTTGTGTGTCCAATCACCTTTGGCCAATAAAGAATTCTATCCCATTTTGTTCAAATGCATGTGTGTGTGTGTATATATATATACCTCAGAAAACATATATACACATATATATACACTGCTCAAAAAAATAAAGGGAACACAAAAATAAGACATCCTAGATCTGAATGAATGAAATATTCTTATTAAACACTTTGTTCATTACATAGTTGAATGTGCTGACAACAAAATCACACAAAAATTATCAATGGAAATCAAATTTAGCAACCCATGGAGGTCTGGATTTGGAGTTACACGCAAAATTAAAGTGGAAAAAAACACTACAGGCTGATCCAACTTTGATGTAATGTCCTTAAAACAAGTCAAAATGAGGCTCAGTAGTGTGTGTGGCTTCCACGTGCCTGTATGACCTCCCTAAAATTCCTGGGCATACTCCTAATGAGGTGGCGGATGATCTCCTAGGGATCTCCTCCCACACCTGGACTAAAGCATCCCCCAACTCCTTGAACAGTCTGTGGTTCAACGTGGCGTTGGTGGATGGAGCGAGACATGATGTCCCAGATGTGCTCAATTGGATTCAGGTCTGGGGAAAGGCGGGCCAGTCCATAGCATCAATGCCTTCGTCTTGCAGGAACTGCTGACACACTCCAGCCACATGAGGTCTAGCATTATCTTGCCTTAGGAGGAACCCAGGGCCAACTGCAGCAGCATATGGTCTCACAAGGGGTCTGAGGATCTCATCTTGGTACCTAATGGCAGTAGGCTACCTCTGGTGAGCATATGGAGGACTGTGCGGCCCCCTAAAGAAATGCCACCCCACACCATTACTGACTCACTGACAAACCGGTCATGCTGGAGGATGTTGCAGGCAGCACAACGTTCTCCACGGCGTCTCCAGATCCTGTCACGTCTGTCAGATGTCCTCAATGTGAACCTGCTTTCATCTTTGAAGAGAACAGGGTGCCAGTGGAGAATTTGCCAATCTTGGTATTCTCTGGCAAATGCCAAACGTTCTGCACAATGTTGGGCTGAAAGCACAACCCCCACCTGTGGATGTCGGCCCTCATACCACCCTCATGGAGTCTGTTTCTGACTGTTTGAGCAGCCACATGCACATTTGTGGCCCACTGGAGGTCATTTTTCAGGGCTCTGGCAGTGCTCCTCCTGTCCCTCCTCACACAAAGGCGGAGGTAGCAGTCCTGATGCTGGGTTGTTGTCCTCCTATGGCTTCACGTCTCCTGATGTACTGGCCTGTCTCCTGGTAGCACCTCCATGCTCTGGACACTATGCTGACAGACACAGCAAACCTTCTTGCCACAGCTTGCATTGAGTGCCATCCTGGATGAGCTGCACTTCCTGAGCCACTTGTGTGGGTTGTAGACTCCATCTCATGCTACCACTAGAGTGACAGCATCGCCAGCATTCAAAAGTGACCAAACCATCAGCCAGAAAGCATAGGAATTGAGAAGTGGTCTGTGGTCACCACCTGCAGAACCACTCCTTTATTGGGGATGTCTTGTTAACTGCTTATGCTTTCCACCTGTTGTCTATTCCATTTGCACAACAGCATGTGAAATTGATTGTCAGTCACTGTTGCTACCTAAGTGGACAGTTTGATTTCACAGAAGTGTGATTGACTTGGAGTTACATTGTGTTGTTTAAGTGTTCCCTTTATTTTTTTGAGCAGTATCCATATATACATATATACAACTACATCTATTTTATGTTTTTGCAGGTATTTATATGTATGGTATTTAGATTTTTCGGGTATTTTTCCATGTCTTAATAGTTGTGCTTTTAAAGTTATAGCGATGTTTCAGCAGAATCTCATCTGCCATCATCAGGTTTGTGTATTGAGTTCTTAATAGTGTGTCAGGCTTTGGCAACAGAAACGGCTGCCAAAGCCTGACACACTATTAAGAACCCAATACACAAGCCTGATGATGGCAGATGAGATTCTGCTGAAACATCGCTATAACTTTAAAAGTACACATAAATATAAACCAGGGGAGACATGATAGCAGTCTTCCAATATTTGAGGGATGCCGCAGAGAGGAAAGGGTCAAGCTATTTTCCAAAGCACCTGAGGGCCAGACAAAGAATAATGGATGGAAACCGAACAAGGAGAGATTCAACCTGGTAATAAGGATGAATTTTCTAAGAACAATCAGTGCTCTCAGTAAGAACAATCAACCAATGGAACAGAAGTTGCCCTCAGAAGTTGTGGGAGCTTCATCACTGGAGGATTTCACTAAGAGATTTGTCAGGGATGGTGTAGGATCTCCTGCTTGGCCGGGGGTTGGACTAGATGATCTAGAAGACCCCTTCCAACTCTGTTAATCGATGTTATGCACTTTCTCTTGAGGGTAGGCAACAACATTTCCTTTTTAACATGGTATGCTCCCAGTAAAACAAAATGACAATAAAGTTACCTTATATCAGATTATTTAAACCAAACAGAGGCCTATGCCGAATCAAACTTCATCCAAACTTTTGTCATAATCCAATCTCTCCATATTTCTTTTTTTCTTTCCTTTTTTCTTCCTCAGCCGGCCCAGGGTGATGGGAGTTGAATCCCACACGCGTGCAGAGTATGGACGCCTTCATGTGCTGCTTTCTTCTGCAGCGCCCAAGGGAAAGTTTTACCACCCCTCCAAAAAACGTCCCCGGGGCCGCTTTTACTATTTAAAACCGCAACTTCGGAGCTGCCCTATCCTCCTACACGGGCTTATTTTCCAGAAAGTGCCCCACTTTCTCCACGATCCGAAATCGGGGGCAGAAGAAGGTCATGAGAAAAAGCCCCCTTTTCTCCCCGCGTATCTCAGGATTGCAGCCTTACCTGCCCGGGTTGGCTGGATCGCGAATCTCTCTGCGACCTAAACGATCACGGGGCATTGGCGAACTGCCTCTTTCCTCTAAGGGTAACTTCCCGCCTTCCACCCGCCCTCATCTCCCATTGGCTGCCTCGCTTCCTTTTTCAGCCTTGAAATAGGAGACCCGGTGGGGTGGAGAGGGGGATTAGGCACGCAAGGCAAACTTCGATCGCGTGGAAAGAATTGGGCTTGGAGCAAAAGCAATCCTGGCTTGCACACAAGCGCACGCCCCTTATGATGTCCTTAGAGTTACAGTAGAGTTGGAACTGGAAGGGATCGTGTAGGTCATCTAGTCCAACCCTCCCACCCAAGCAGGAGACCCAACTTTGCACCATTAGACTTAGTCGGATGAGGAAGAGATCATGCAGAAACATCAATTGTTTTTCTTTGGATAACCTATAGCGATGTAAAGTAGGGTTTCCTGCTTGGGCGGAATGGGGGAGCTGGACTAGAGGACCTACAAGGTCCTTTCCTTCCAATTCTGCTGTAAATCTGTAAAAAAAAAAAAAAATTTTTTTTTCTTGTGTAAATGTTACATAAACTCATTGGGAAAAAGTCTCCAATGAACAGCTCCTGGCAACTAAGCGGCAACGTACCTGAAAGCGAAGTTAATGGGAAAACACCTCAAATGAATCTCCCAAAAATAATTTCTTCAGCCGGATGGAACAGAAAACCAAGCGCGTCCGGCTCCATGTCGTTCTGTATTTGGAAAGAGGTCTTCTTGGGAAAATCACTTCCAGCTCTAAGCATGCGGAGAACTTCACCAGGTGATTTACAGATTTACGGCAGTAAGGTCATCTAGTCCAACCTCCCGCCCAAACAGGAGACCCTACTTTACACCATTATAGGTTATCTAAAGAAACACAGCTAGTGTTTCTGCAGGATCTCTTCCTCATCCGACTAAGGTGATGAAACCCTCGAATCTTGTGCGTGGCCATCCTAAAACACAACTGCCTTTCCTTCTTGCAAAGAAAGAGCTCTATCAGACCAACCAGCGCAGGGATCCCGGGAACCGGGAGGAGGAGGATCGGTCCTTTGGATCGCTTGGATCCCTTGCGGCGATATCTGGCCGCTGCCAGCGGAGTCCAGGCTATGCCCGCCTGTGCTGACTGGAGTTGAGCTTGACAGCTTAGCTGGGTGGGAGACCACCAGATGATCCGAGGGCTGGGGGCCAGATTGGAAAAGGGTGGGTGGGGGAACACCCCGGGAAAGAGCAAAGTGTGCTTTATTCGAAGGAGGCTTTGACTAGTTGGAAGGGTGGGGGGGGGGAACTAGGCATGAGCCTGGTTGATCTTGATACTTGGATGGGGCACCACCAGGATATGCTGGGACCGCTGGCCAGATTTTAACAAAAACTGAAAACTGGTGATCGGAAACGATTTCCATTCGCTTCTTAATACACACGTGGTTGTCTCCACCCCTCCAGTTCGGCAGAGTTTGGGAACTTGTGAAAAATTAGGTCATTCGTCGTTTCATGAATTTATTATAGAGACTTTGGATAAGAATGGTTTCTTCTTTTGATGAGTTATTCCATTGCCTGTCTACCAAATAGAATGGGAGGGGGGGCGGGGAATGAGGATCAAAAGTATTTTTTGAGGCTTGTTCTCTCTTCGTGCGTCATAGCGGTAATTAGGTCAGATCAAGCTTGATGGTTGTAGGTTCAGTCCTGCTTAGATCGCATCGTGGTCCATTTTCTTCTAGCCTTTTCTGCTAAGAGCAGATGCTTCTCATGCAAGGTATTTAGCAGGCGGACGAGATGGTGGCCCCTTCTTCTAGCTGAGGAATTCTGGGAGTTGAAGTCTACACATCTTTAAAACGACTTAAGCATTAATCTAAGTTATAACCGCATCAGTTTGCTATTTTATTACTTAAGTCTACTACGAGCACTAATGATGTTAATTAGATTGGGTAATGAAACGTCTGCAGGAAAACAGGCTAGCCCAGAGAGCACCAAAGATCCTTATTTTAACTGTGACTTCAGTTGCCCTGAGCTTGAAGGGAAGAAAATTGGCTGAAGGGAGCGGGGAGCAGACTGTAGAATAAATAAATTTAGTCTCTTTATTTATATAGATTAAATAATAAATCAACGCCTGGTAGTCGTGGCCGAGTGGTTAAGGCGATGGACTAGAAATCCATTGGGGTTTCCCCGCGCAGGTTCAAATCCTGCCGACTACGAAAAGAAACAGAAAGACGTTGTTTTAATTTTGCCAGGTTTATATTTAATCTGGGTTTTCGTCGTTTCAATTAGGGAGTGGGGAAGGTGGCTTGAAACATCAGAGACGACCCTAGAAGTTCTCTGATACTTTTTTTAAACTAGATCTAAAAATCGAATTAATCCAATGCAAAAAAAAAAAAAACCTCTTTCAATTCGCGCTCTTTGACTATGGGCCGGATTTGGACCTGCGCAGGAAGACCACCCCTGGACTTCTAGCCCATCACCTTAAACCACTGGGCCACAACTACCACGTTTTATTTTTTCCTTATATGTCTAAACATGTCCTGCAATAGTTTTGGACTTAGAGACTTCTTTCTTTTTAGAAAGGGGTTTCCAAGGCAGCAGGAACTTTAGCTCAGCCTCATTCGCCTATGAATTTGGGATGGTCCTTTGGGAATACAATTCTGGTTTGCCAAACTGGTTACTGGAAGCTTAGTCCTTGAAACTGAAAAAATGGACAAGGTTGGTTCTGCCTAGTTCATGCTTTCCTAAATCAATCAATCCAATCAACCAGTTGCATCAACCATATCACTTTGAACTGAACATTCCTGCATGCAAGCTGAATACTTTTAAAATTCTCACAGGATAATAGGTTCCCTCCCAGCACATCTGTCCTGGTATTTAAATGCAAAGTCTTGGGGCACGACATTTATGGCAAGCTCCTGAAGAAAACGTGGGCAGGTGCAGCTTTGTGGATATGTTTCCGGGCTAGATTAATACTTTTACCTCATAGAACTTGCTTCAGGTGTTTTTGTGTTCAAGACAGAGGTGGTATTCAGCAGGTTCTGACCAGTTCTAGAGAACAGATAGCAGAAATTTTGAATAGTTCAGACAACCGGCCAATCCCACCTCTGACTGGCCATGCCTCCCATCTATTTTCTGCCTCCCAGCTGATCGGCTGGGTCTTCTTTGGTTGCCCTGCACAGGAGAGTGGAGCTGGAAAGCAGGTTAGTGGGGTGGGGAGGAAATGAGATTTTGCAGTTAAGTCTGGAGCATCGGTGCAAATAATGGAGATGAGCCGGTAGAAACAGTGAACTTCAAACTCTTTATTTACATGGTGTGACAGCTCAGCTCGAGGGCTGCGAAAGCCTTCCTTATATAGGCAACTTATTAACTATTCAACCAATAGCAAACCTGGAGCGTTAGCTCCATTAACCAATGGGAATGGCCTGTTAATGACCAATCAGATGCTCCTGAACGGACCAATCCAATCCTGCCATTAACAGCCAATCAGAAGTGCAGGGACAGAACCCTGCACTTGACTTTAAGCTCAATATAACTTTATTAGTATTATTCATTCACAACACCCCCTTTCCCCCGGCTTCTGCCCACGGGGCGCGGTTACATAGTCCTTCAGGTAGGACGGCTGTTTTATTAGTCTTTTTGATTTTCGCAAAGTACCTGGCGGTTGGCTGCACTTCTGCTGAGGTAGATCGTTGTTTTAGGGGTGCCTCTGGTTCCGAGTTCACGTTCCTGTCGTCACCAATATCACTGGCCACTCCCTGAGGTGAATTCACTCCGGTCCCTGGTTCCTGTTCCTGCGTTTCAGTTCCATTATCAGTCTCATCGAAAAGGGTTCCCTCTAATTGTAATTCGCTTTCCTCTGTATCTCCCCCCCCCCCTCAGTTTGGTCATAAGGGAGTTCGGAATTGCGAGACGGTAGCCGCGATCGTAGTTGATCTATGTGGTGCTTCCAAAGTCTGTCGTCAGGGCATTGAATGAGGTACGATCTTAGGCCAGTTATGCGGATTATGGTCGCCTCTACCCACAGCAGATCGCCCGATAAGTTTTTAGCGAATACTAAATCGCCTACCTGGAAGGTACGGCATCGGCCGCTGGATCCGAGTGGCTTTTCCGGTTCATAGGCTGGGTGTAACCGATCGAGGTGGGAGCGGAGCTTTCGTCCCATTAGCAGCTTGGCGGGAGTTTTGTTGGTGACGCTGTGAGGTGTGATGTGCTGCAGGAAAAGGATCCGGTTGATTTTCTCGTCGATGTTGTCATAGTCTAACTTTTGGAGAGTCTTTTTGACGAACTGTACCATGCTCTCAGCCCTACCATTGGAAGCAGGGTGCGCAGACGAAGTGAGCGCATGTCGAATACCCCGGTCAGCCAGGTACTGCTCAAAAGACAGTGCGGTAAATTGGGGCCCGTTGTCGGATACCAGAACGTCTGGTAATCCGTGGGTTGCAAAAAGTCTTTCCAGTCTTTTGATGACTGCGTCAGTGGTTGTGTTGCTCATTCGGTGAATCTTGAGCCAATTCGAGCAGGCGTCGACGGTTATCAAAAATGTGTGGCCTTTCGTTGGCCCAGCAAAGTCCAGACGGATGCGGGACCAGGGTCCCCGCGGCGTCTCCCATTCAGTTGGGGTTGCCTTTGGTGGAGCGTTGCTTACTTCTTGGCATCTCTTGCAAGTTTTAACCCATGATTCGATTTGTCTGTCGATGCCTGGCCACCATGCGTAGCTTCGTGCGAGGCCCTTCATGCGCACGATGCCAGGGTGGCCATTGTGCAAGGTTCTTAGCAGTGTCTGTTGGAGTCGTTCTGGGATAACGACTCTATCGCCCCAGATGACACAGCCCTTCTGCGAGAACAACTCTGTTTGATGACTTTTGAATGGTTCAAAGTCGTCTGGTACTTGGTCCAATGGCCATCCGCGTTCCACCCATGTGAGGACTCGCGCCATGATGGGGTCGCATTTTGTTTCTCTCGTGATGTCACGGGCAGTTAATGGTGGCGTGTGGAGTGTCTCGATCTGCAACGCTGTCATCGTTGGTGCAGGATCATTGATAGTTTCAGGGAGCAGTGTACGGCTCAGCGCGTCAGCGTGGGGAATGGCTTTACCGGGACGATATTGTAGCCGATAATTGTAGGCAGCCAAGAATTCTGACCAGCAGGTCATTCTGGGAGAAAGTATGTAGGGAGTTGGCTTGTCCCCAGCGATGATCCCCAGCAATGGTTTGTGGTCAGTTACGATGGTGAAAACCCGGCCGTACACATACTCATGAAATCTTTTAACAGCTGATACAATCTCCAGGGCTTCTTTATCAATCTGGCTGTAATTTCGCTCAGTTTTCGAGAGCGTCTTTGAGAAGTAAGAAATAGGGGCTTCGTTACCGTTAGGTAACACATGGCTCAAAATGGCGCCCACTCCAAAGGGCGATGCATTGCATGTAATGTTTATTGGCAAAGTCTCATTGTACTGCATTAGTACGGCATCCGAAGTCAGTAGTTTTTTCACATTACGGAACACCTGCTCTTCTTTGTGACCCCATACCCAAATTGCTTTTTTATCTAATAGACGATGTAAAGGTTCAGCTACAGTTGCCTTGTGCGGCAAGAATACATTATAGAAATTGATGAGGCCTAAGAACAGTCTTGTTCTGCGGTCTGGGAGCATTTTTTATTGCTCTCAATTTGCTATCGGTAGGGTGAATACCCTGACTGTCAATTAAGTACCCTAAGAATTCAACATAATCAGTACACAGTTTGCACTTATTTTTTTTGACTTTCAGGCCTGCTTCCTGGAATTTTCGTAATACCAGTCTTAAACGCTCCCGTAAGATTTTTGGAGTGGGGGCAGCAATGAGTACATCATCAAAATAGGGGACAACGCCCTTGATCCCCTACAATAGTCTCTCCATTAGGCTCTGAAAGATCCCTGGGGCTACACTGACTCCGAATTGGAGCCACGTGCACTTAAAGGCACCTCGGTGTGTTACGATAGTCTGTGCCTGTGCCGTTTTTTCATCAACCGGCAGTTGCTGATAAGCATGAGCTAAGTCTAGTTTAGCGAAGACTTTTCCGCCCTCCAGGGAATGGAGGAGGTGTTTTACCACCGGCACTGGATATGGGTTCTGTTGCAGGGCGTGGTTTAGGGTGGCTCGGTAGTCCCCACAAATTCTAATTGAGCCGTCCGGCTTAATTGGTGTCACAATAGGCGTTTCCCATGGGGAGTGGTCAGTTGGTTTTAAGACTCCCTGGGCAATCAACTTATTAAGCTGCTCGTCGATTTTCGGTTTCAGAGCGAATGGAACTCGATGAGGCTTAAGGCGGATGGGAGCTTTCTTTGGATTAAGGCTAAAGGATATTGGGGTCCCCTTGTACTCACCTAGCTTTTCCTCGAAGACGTCCCTGAACTCGTGGGCGAGGTCTTCCTCCCAGTCACTGCCGCTGATTCGGTTAATGCCTGCCACTTCAATGCCGAGTGGTGTGGACCATTGCAGGCCTAACAGACTAGGCCGGTCCTTATCGATTATCGTCAGGGGTAAGTACGCCGTGCGGTTCTTGAATGCAAGAACTTGACTGGACTTGACTGGATCCTGCAACTGGAATTCGGTTCCCCTGATAGTCCTTTAACAAGAGCAGTTGGAATTGAAGGTCTTGGCACCAGATAGTGGGGATGAGTTGCTTGAGGGTCTCCCATGAGACCATTGAAAGAGACGATCCCGAGTCAACTTCCATTTGGCAAGGCCGATTTTCAATGTTCACATTGACTCGAATTTTCTTAGCGTCCAGCGAAGAGGCATGGCCAATAGTGAGCATTTGGTGGGCCTCTTCCCGTCTCGCTAGACGACTCACAGGTCGGTTTCTGTAGGAATGGTTTACTGGTTCTCATCTTACAGGGCGATTCCCTGTCGATTGGCAGAGATTGGTTCCTTTCGAGGTCTGGCTGGATCCGAGGAGGCTTCGGCAGACCCGTCCGATGTGGCCTCATTTCCCGCACTCGTGGCAGAGCACATCGCGGAATTTGCAATCGGAGCAGTAATGGTTGGCCCCGCAGCCAGCACACGGTTGCTGGGACTTCGGGTATCGGTCCCGATCGGACCTCAGGCAATGGTTCTCTTCTTCATCGCTGTCTGACGACGAAGAGAGGTCCTCATGGTGGGCCGTCGGTAGCCGCCCTTCTGCATTGGGTGAAACTTCGCCAGCCGGTTGGTGTGTTGGAGCGCGATTTCAGCGTAGTTGGGCAGCCGACTTCTTGGTCGCCTCCGCTGCTATAGCTTCAGCTATGGCGTCTTTAAGGGTGATGTCGCCCTTTGCCATTATTTTGCTCTGTACGTTTAGAGCATCTAACCAAGAACTACTTGGTCTCTCAAGGCCTCCTCTAGGTCGGTGAAATGGCAAAGGCCTCCCAAGTTCCAGAGATCTGCAATGAAATCGGCAACACTTTCTCCTTTCCGCTGGTTTCTTTGATAGAACTCGTGTCGTCTCACGAGCGTTGGAACGGTTGGTGCATAGTGGGCCCTTAGCAACGGTTCGAGGACATC
This sequence comes from Hydrophis major, assembly GCA_033807585.1. Classification (NCBI taxonomy): domain Eukaryota; kingdom Metazoa; phylum Chordata; class Lepidosauria; order Squamata; family Elapidae; genus Hydrophis; species Hydrophis major. Next base: position 12,501,784 of record CM066343.1, read on the forward strand.
CCAGTCCATGGCCTTCACTTCAGCCGGTTTCGCTAATGCCTTGGCCATTTTGAATACCGTCGGGCCACAGTGCGTTAGAAATACCGCCCATTTCTTCCCAGTTGTGGCATCCTTCAGATTATTCGTTTCCAAAAACATTTGAAAACGATCCATGTAGGACTCCCAGTCCTCTTGAGCTGGATCGAACGTAGTGGGTGGTACTACACCGCCGGACATGGTTCCGCCGTTGTGCGCTTCAACCATGTGCTTAGTTGTCTTTAGTTGGCTGGGATGTCATCCAATCCCATCCTCGTCGCCAGTGTTAAGTCTGGAGCATGGGTGCGAATAATGGAGACGAGCCGGTAGAAACAGTGAACTTCAAACTCTTTATTTACATGGTGTGACAGCTCAGCTCGAGGGCTGCTATAGCCTTCCTTATATAGGCAACTTATTAACTATTCAACCAATAGCAAACCTGGAGCGCTAGCTCCGTTAACCAATGGGAATGGCCTGTTAATGGCCAATCAGATGCTCCTGAACGGACCAATCCGATCCTGCCATTAACAGCCAATCAGAAGTGCAGGGCCAGAACCCTGCACTTGACTTCAAGCTCAATATAACTTTATTAGTATTATTCATTCACAACAGCAGGATCCTTCTCCTTCTATGCCCATCAAGCCACGCCCACAGAACCTGTAGTAAAAAAATTTGAATCCCACCACTGGTTCAAGAGGTGATTTCAAAGCTTCCGTAAACTAGGGGTATGAGTGATCTCCATTAGGGCTTTTTGGAGCATGGAAGTTAAGGTGGATCAGCCCTTTAACTGGTTGGATGGGAGGCTGCCAGTGTGAACCTGATTCAGGAATGATGTAATATAGGAAAGTGGTGATTTGTGGAATTATTTACTAGATGTCTATGGAGAGTCTCAGTCATCTAGGTCATGGTTGCCACAAAGGTGCTTTTTTTCCAAAAGACAACTGGAGTTTCTAAGTTTTTTTAAAAAAAGACATTTCGCTTCTCATCCAAGAAGCTTCTTCAGCTATTCTTTAGCTGAAGAAGCTTCTTGGATGACAAGCATAATGTCTTCAAAGAAAATCCAGAAAGTCCAGTTGCCTCTTGGCAAAAAGCATCTTTGGGACAATTATTTACTAGTTGTTTACTACTAGCAGCCCCGATTTGCAGCAAGAATGTAAGTTAACATCTCAATCTACTAGGGGTCAAAGATGATAAAGGGATGGCAGAGGCTGAACAGTTGAAGGAGTTAGATATGTCTAGTCTCTTGAAGAAAAGTACTAGGGGTGATATAATAACAGTCTTCCAATATCTGAGGGGTTGTCACAGAGAGGAGAGGGTCAACCTATTGTCCAAATAAAGCACTTGCGCGCTGCACAAGAAGTAACGGATGGAAAATTTTTTTCAAGAAGGAATCCAACCTTAGAACTAAGGAGAAATTTCCTGACAGTGAGAACAATTAAATCCTTGGAATGCTTGCTTTCAGAAGTTGTGGGAGGTTTTTTAAAAGAGACTATAGGCAGCCATTTGCTTGTGGGAAGGCCCACCCACCCAAGAAGAATAAAATATTTTGGGGGATATTTAAAAGGCAAGATAGAATATTACTCCTAAAGGAGAAATGAAAACAACAACAACCAGAAAACTCTTAAGGGAGGCAGAAACCAGCCCCAGTCTCCCTGCCTCAAGCAGAAACTATAAGGAGGCCAGCTTTTAGAAATGCAGAACTTGGTAATCCATTCAGAAAGACTGAGTCAAGACAGAAACTCAGATAAGCAACTAAGAAAAGGTTGACAAAATTAGCTCAAACTAATATCTAGGTTTTGCATTTCCCCGCTTATCTATAAAGCCAGCCATGATCCCTATATGGTCCCCATAGAAATCCAGAAGGTATAAAAACCCACTCACTCTCAACTCCATTTTGTCAGCTGCCGCAGAACCACAAACTCTGGTGGTTCTGTTCACCAATAAACAGAATCGTTCTTTCCAATCAGCCTCCAGCCTCCATTTTATTTCCAGCGTCTTTCTCCCAATTTGGAACTAACTGAACGAGATAGATTTTCCTTTCAATAATGATATACTGGTAGGTTAGATAGATAGATAGATAGATAGATAGATAGATAGATAGATAGATAGATAGATAGATAGATAGATAGATAGATAGAGATAGAGATAGAGATAGAGATAGAGATAGAGATAGAGATAGAGATAGAGATAGAGATAGAGATAGAGATAGAGATAGAGATAGAGATAATGTATGGTATTCAGTTTTGTTCTGGTATTTTCCCACGTCATTATAGTTGTGCTTTTAAAGTTGTAGCAACGTTTTGGAAGAATCTCATCTGCCATCATTAGGCTTCTGTATTGTGTTTGTGAGTCAGATTTTCACAGCTGTTTCTGTTTTAAATTTGGGGCTAGCCTACTGCTGTGCCAGAATGGCTTTTTCTTCATCCTGATTTTCTTCATCCTGACAGACCAAGACTCCCAACCAATCAGGATGAAGAAAAAACCATGGCACAGCAGTAGGCTAGCCATCCATCCATCCATATATATGAATGATATGGCATTATATAGATATGAGATTCTAGAAAAAGTGCATAGAAGAACAACCAGGATGATTGGAGGCTAAAACATACAAAGAAAGGTTGCAGGAACTGGGCTTGGCTAATCTAGTGAAGAGAAGGACCAGGGGAGACATGATAGGAGTCTTCCAATATTTGAGGGGCTGCCACAGAGAGGAAGGGGTCAAGCTGTTTTTAAAACACTTGTAGGCTGGACAAGGAATAATAGATGGAAGTTGAACAGGGAGAGATTCAACCTGGAAATAAGGATACATTTTCTGAGAAAAATCAACCAAATAATCAACAGAAGTTGCTGTCAGCTTTGGAAGCCATATTAGCACCAGAAACTTCCATACTGCCACATTCTTGTGCTTGGGAAATGGGGAGGGGGGATTTCATGGAGCATGTGTAGTTAAGACATAATAGCATTCTTCCTTACAGTCAAGGTCATTTTATTCCTGCACCTGAACAAAGAGTGGTTTAAGGAATGTCGCAAGTTAAGGAAGCTGGGCCGGGTGGTGATTGGGGCATGTGATTGAATGGTGGGTGCAGGGGATGGATTTGTATTTTTAATTATAGAAGGAAAATCCAGAACTCTCAGATTTGGGATTTCCCAGATGTGCCAGTATGGCTTTTCCAATAAAGAGAAACTTTGAGAAAATGTTTGTCTTGGGAATTTTTGATTGGAGTTTGGTTTAGCTGGAACGCTGACAGTTGCCTGGAAGTTGTGGGAGCTTCATCACTGGAGGCTTTCAAGAAGAGATTGGACTGTCATTTATCAGAAATGGTGTAGGTTGGGTCTCCTGCTTGGGGGGGAGAGGTTGGACTAGATGATCTACAAGGTCCCTTCCAAATCTGTTATTCTGTAAAGGATGAGATAACCAGAGCAAGCCTGTGGGAGTCAGCTACTGATGTATCCCTTTCAGGCTCCAAAGTGTGAGAAAGAGAATGACCATTTTTACAGAACAGCTGAAACTTGGCTTAAAACCAAAGGCCTGCAGCTTCTTGGCAACAGGAGATATTTTGCTGAGCCACCTCAGCAGAAATTCCTCCAGGACACAGTGTGAAATCACTGCCCATTTGGGTTGCTGCCGTCACTGCCTGAATGCAAAAAAAAAACACAAAAAAAACCCCAACTTTGGGTCAAGGCCACATTGCACCATTTCCATGTCATTCACCAGCTCCGGCTTCTCTGAAATCTAACAAAGTCAGATTTTGGTAGTGTAGGACTGTTGTCCTTTGCTGGAAGACATAGTGTTCTGACTACTTTTGGAAGGTGACAAAATAGGCCAGGAGTACTCATAATCTAAGGGAATGCCATATACAAACAGCTTGGAGCTAAAGGGAAAAAAAACCCCTTACTACTGTTTTTGGCATTTTTCTCCTCTTTTTTTTTTTTTACAGGGGGTTGGGAACAGTGGTGGGATTCAATTTTTTTTACTACCGGTTCTGTGGATGTGGGGCTTTGTGGGCATGGTGTGGCTTGGGCATGGCAGGGGAAGGAATCAAGATACTGTAAAATTCCCATTCCCTCCCCAAACCACAGACCTGCTTTCCAGATCTGTTCTCCTGTGCAGGGCAACAAAAGATCCAGCCATTCAGCTGGGACTTGGGAGGCAAAGAATAGATGGTGACAGCCAGTCAGAGGTGGTATTTCAATCTACTCAACATTTCTGCTACCGGTTCTCCAGGACTGGTGAGAACCTGCTGAATACCACCTCTGGTTGGGGATATCCCAGTATTTGAGGGGCTGCCACAGATGGGATCAACCTACTTTCCAAAGCACCAGGAAGCAGGATAAAGAAACAATGGATGGAAGCTGATCAAGGAGATAAACAACTTAGAACTAAGGAGAAATTTCCTGACCATTAGAAGAGTTAATCAGTGGAACAATTGCCCTTCAAAAGTTGTGAATGCTCCAATGCTGGAGGTTTTTAAGAAGAGACTGGACAGCCACTTGTCTCAAATTGTATAGGGTCTCCTGCTTGAGAAGAGGGTTGGATTCCAAAGTCCCTTCCAGCTGTATTCTAATTGATTGAATGATTGAATTCAGGGCAAGCAATCAGCCAGCCATTTCTGCAGTTACCTTCCTAGACGCAAAAGCAGGCTGATGTAGAGAATCACTCTGTTTCAGTTGGAATTTGTGTGAAGCCAACTTTTATAGAGACCTGAATCGTGAAGAAATTAGGGCCTCTATTTGAGGTGGGAAATGCCTATTTTGGTTTCAAAAAGGGAATCAGGGAATGCTCATCTACAATATATATTTTAGGAAAGGGAGGAAGACAAGAGGAAGGGAAAGAAGGGAAGGAAGGAAGGAGATGGTAGATGGATTTGTGCTTTTCCTATCCCACACTTCTTTCCTTCTCTGCTGTATTTTTTTAAACTACAAACTTACTAGCTAGCCCTTTCAAATCATTATCTTTGGGAATCTTTCAGGCTGAAGATAATAGGGTTAAAGGAAGCAGAATGAGATCATTGAAATGGATCCTTTATTCCCCAGTTTCTGCACACAAAGCTTACGATGTTCCCACGAGAATAAAAAATTGTGTAACAGTAACATCCCAATCCAGCCTTTTGCAGTTTGTGCTTGCACAATACAACCCTCTCACCTGGCTACAGAGTTAACCCCTTTTCTGTGCTGCAATGAATCACAAACTAACCAAACCAGCTGGGGTTTGCTCAATAGACTTTGCCATTAAAGCTAACCAAGAATAAAATTTACCAGATTTAGGCTTCTATGGATTGTTACACCAACGCAGTCATCTTGCTGGAAAACCCTTCTTCTGACTTGTTCAATACCCAAATGAAATATGAAAACATAAGATATTTAAGGGTGTCTTTAATCATTGTTTCAATGGCTAAACATTTGAACAGGAAGAACTGTGTTGATTGTAATTGTTAGTCCACACAGAGCCACACTGAAAGCTAGAAACCAAAACCAAGTCTTCCCCTGTGCATCTGTAAGAAATAAACATATAAAATCACCTTTGGTGGGTGAGGTCTCAGTTCACTCACTAGAAACCGAGCACACTGCCTTGTACCAATAGAAGAGAATATCTTTAGTTCAGGACTGAACTGTGGAGACTCTGTGATCTCTTGAGTTTGGTTGTTTTCTCGCAGACTTTTCATTACCAAACTAGGTAACATCATCAGTGTTAGAAGGGAGTGCGGTTTTGCTCTCTGTTTATATACTAGTGGCTTGCCCTATCAGGATTGCTGGGAGTGATCTTGGTGGCTTGGCAGAGATTAAACAACAGACTAAACAAGGAACCACCAATACCATTCCCACCAATACTGACAGGGCAAGCTACTATGGTAATATATAAAAATAAGAGCAAACTCCATTCCATTCTAACATGATGATGTTATCTAGTAACTAAACGTAATGAAATGTTTGCAAGAAAATAACCAAGCTCAGAGAGTACTAAGTACACACAGAGTCTTGTAACAATATTTTTTGTCCTGTTTTTAACACTCAGCCCTTTTTTGTTATACACTCTTTTTTCCGGCTGAATTTCCAGTACAAGAATTTCTGTTAAATTTTATTATAAAATAAAATACAAATACAATTTGAAAAAGAAAGAAAGAGAGAAAGAAAAATACAGAAAGAAGTTAAAAAAAAAGTGACTTCCAATTTTTTTTCAGGGTGGTTGCTTTATGTTTCTAAGTCTTTCAAGTTATTTCTCTTACTGCAAAAACATTCTAATCCTCAAAACCTAAAATCAGGAGTTTCATTTTCCTCCCAGTTTTGACAACAACATCCAGATGGTGTTTCCAAAAGGAAACAAAATTAGACCATTTATTCTTTTGAATTAGAATTTGGCCATTTTTCCATTCACTGCCCGCTCTTTTTAACTGGAGAAGCCAACCCTCCATACTTCCAAACAATAGCTTTTGGTGGGGGGAGGGGAAGGGGAAATTCCCAATTCATCAATCTGAAGTTCCTTTATCAGCTGTAGAGCATATTTCTGATGACATAAGTGCTTTTTCTGTTGAGTGACAAGTGGTTTTGGGTGAATGGGTTATTCTTTACCTGAAAAGGCATATTTTTAAAGGAGGAAGAAAAGAAGAAGGAAAGAATTTGTGGATAGCAAAAAAAAAAATGCAATAACTGTTTAGATTTGGAAGGAGTAAGAGATTATTAATATAAAAAGTGGAAAATTTGTGTAATTTCAAATCAGCTTAGCCCTGTTGAGCTCCAGGCACAAAGGAGTTATAGAAATCTCATAGAGTTATCTTGTGATAAAATGAGTAGTCTATAAATTTAATAATAAATTAAAACATTAATAAATCTCATCCATGAAGCTCCTGGTCCCCTCCATATTCCAGGAAATTCTAATAATCTTATATTGCACAACTGCAAAGAAGAAAAACTCATGCCTTCAGACTTTGTTTTCATAATAAGCAACAAAGCCTCACCTGTTGAAGCACCGCTTGCCAACTGTAAGACATTATGCCTGTTTGCAGCTCTTTTCTTCTGGTATACTGCAAGAGGCAAACCAGAAATAAGTTGCAGCAAGAAGGATTTTAAAAAACAGAGTTACTCCCTTGCCTCCAGTCCTTGATGTAGAAAAGGGTTTGGTTTGGGGGTTCAGCATTTAGGGGAGCAAAGGGAGAGGGTGTGGAAGCAAGACTTCTCCGGACCCTTCCCTTCAGGCTTTGCAGAGGGTTGCACTATATTTCCCAGCATTCCTTGCAATTTGTCTCTGTTGGCTAGCTTACTCTAATACAGTATTTCTCAACCTGGCAGCAGGTTTGGACAGTGAGGAGGTTGGGGAGAAACATGGGCCAGTCCTGGAATCTGGGGAAGGCTTGGACGAATTATCTGCATCGGAGGCAGAGATGGGGCCAGGGCTGTCTGACAGTTATCAGCTGCCTTCGGAGTCAGAGATCAGTGTGGCAGAACAGCTGGAGCCTGTTCTCAATGTGCAGAGCTACCAGGAGAAGGGAAGCCCTCCAGCCTTGTCTCTGCAGCACTGTTCATCAAGCCACATCAGTTACCATCAGGATTGCTCTAATAAAAGATCTCCAGCAGAAGATATTCTTACCTTTGGGATGAAAGGGGTGGGGTCCGGCAGCCATCCCCTCTCTCAGTAATCGTTGCACCAATACTCGGAGGGTCTCATTGAGCCGGTAACGGCAGCGCAGAGTCAATCTAGCCATCCAAGGGGGTGGGTGAGGAAAACAGTGCCATGAGACCTCCTATCACAAAATTGTACAATCTGACATTTTACTTCTTGACTGTTGCAACACACTCTTCATGGGGCTGCCCTTGAAAGGCATCTGGAAGCTCCAATTGGTTCAAAAATGCAATGGCCCGCAAGGTTTTGTGAAGATCCAGGTATGCGCATGTGTTGCCTCTCCAGCGGGAGTTGCATTGCAATTTGCTTTCCAGGTGCAATTCAAGATGCTGGTTGTCACCTTTAAAGGCCACCATGGTTCTGGACCACTTTATCTGAAGGACCATCTCTCTTCTGTTACATCCAGCTAATCCATCAGAGTGGGGAGAGGCAGGAAATGCTGTAGGTCCCCTCTCTTAAGGAGTCTCAAAGATGCTTTTCCAAAAGGCAATTGGACTTTCTTTGTTTTTCCTTAAAGAGGTTTCACTTCTTAACTAAGAAGCTTCTTCAGTTCTATCAGAAGATGTTCTATCAGAAATGCCTTCAAAGAAAACCAAAGAAAGTCCAGTTGCCTCTTGAAAAAGCGCCTTTGGGAGAACCATGACCTGGATGACTGAGAATCTGCTTTGACCCTGTCCTAAAGAAGTACATGTAGCATTGGGACCCATCAGAAGGGTCTTCTCTGGGATGGCTCCCACCCTCTGGAAAATCATCCCTGCAGAGATTAGACTGGTCAACATTTTGACACTCTTTCACAAAGACCTGTCTTTGCCAATGGGCCTGGGGAACCCAGAGTGAGATGAAGCCCCTCAAATGGCTTGTTTGATTGATTGTTGTTGCCAGGTATGTATGTGTATGTGGAGAATTAGTTTTTACTGTTTCCATACTGTGTTTTTATTTTTTATAAGTTGCCTCAAGTCACTGTAAGTGAGCGGACAGCCATATAAATGGTGTAAATTAAAAAAAAAGAAATCCAGTAATTGATTCAGCTGGAACATCTTCCTTCAGGAGAGTCCTCATCGCCCTTTTTTCCTCCCTTTTTACCTATACTGAGGATCCCTCGTTATGATGGCTTTTGCTTTTGGAATCATCTCTCTCTCGAACATCACTTCATTTTCATAGACCAAGTAATTCTCTTCAAACTGAAAGAGGACAGGCAAAAAAGACAATGCTAGACATTTAACTTCACCGGAAGTATTGGGCAAACATCTCTCACAATGTACCACCAAGGGCCAATATTGCTCTATGATACAAGTAGTCCTCAATTTACAACCAACAATGAGTCCAACATTTCTGTTGCTAAGTGAGACTGTTGTTGAGTTTTCCCTTCATTTGATGACCTTTTTCGCCCCAGTTGTTAAGTGAACCACTGTAGTTGTTAAGTTACTAACATGGTTGTTAAATGAATCTGGTTTCCCTGATGACTTTGCTTGTCAAGACATCGCAAAAGTCATGTAAACACATACCCGTGAGACATTATGGCCATCATAAATATGAATTACTTGCCAAGCAAGTTTTGAATTTTGATTGAATTTGAATTGATCTGAATTTTGATGACATGGATGCTACAACAGTCAATTTAATAACGATCATAAGCCACTTATTTCATATTGTTTTAACTTTCAGTGGTCACTAAATGAACTGTTGTAAGTCAAGGACTACTTGTATATTCTACTTCTTTGGCATTAATAAGGACGTCCAATGTGGTTGGGTTTTGAAATCAACAGAGAGACCCATTAACATAGAACCAGTGGTGGGATTCTGCTGGTTCACACTGGTTCAAGCAAACAGGTTGCTAAATTACCTACCTACCCACCCACCCACCCCGCTATCAAAGTGGATCCTGGGCACTGCAAGAAAAGGGCAATGGAGGGAAGGAGAAAGCTGCTTTCCCTCTTTCTTCTCCCTGCTCCTCCTCCTTCTCTCGTGTCGGCTGCTCAATTGCCCTTTTCTCTTTTGCAGCACAGCACCCAGAATCCACTTTGATAGCGAGGGGGGTTGTAATTTAACCACCTGTTCACCTAGGGTCAGGTTGGCCATTGCAGGAGGATTGTCCCATATATGCAAGCAGAGCTGGAGAACAGGGATGGGCCATGCCTCCCACAACAGCCAACCTGACCCTGGGCGAACCGGTTGTTAAATTATTTGAATCCTACCACTGCATAGAACTTTTTGTTGTAGAATTCATCTCTAAATGTTGGAACATCTCCTGACTCAACGTCACACTTCTGCCTCCAGGCCATCATGGTATGGTCAACTTTCCTGCAGATCAGTAAGCAATAATTTATTTACAGTTACTCTGAAGTGGTAGGACTCCATGAAGGGCATTACATTTTCTTCTGGGGAGACCCCAGCCTCTTTCTTCCTCCATACCGAAAATACTAAGATGTTCCAACCTGGAATATGTTTTAGCAACATCCATTGGGCAACCAAGTTTTTTTTTTAACTGTCAAGTACTTGAATAAATATAAGGAAGAATGGACAAAATTTATCAGTTCATGCTGCATTTTCAGCATTTAAAGTTCAGCTATCCTGAAAATCCATATTATTTCTAAATTGTTTCAAAAGGTTTGGAGGGGTGATAGAAAAAGTGACGCTGCAGAAATATTCCTTGTTGACATGCAGATTCAGTCAAAAAAGCCAACAGTGAAAATCTGCAGATCTTGAAATCCTCCCGTTTTGAAACTTTACAGAACAAATATTTATTCTTTGACTAGATTTAGGCTTTGTGGGATGCTCCCCCCAAAGTAATGAAATATTTTGGGAAATATTTAAAAAAGGCAGAATATTATATTTCCCTAAAGAAGAAATGGAGAAACAAGTTCTTAGAGGCAGGAAGCAGCCCCCAAGTCTTTCTTAACAGCCCAAAGCAGATGCCAGCACTTAAGGAGATGAAGAGCCTATTGAAAGAAGAAGCCAACTATCCAGATGGCTCCATTCATAAGCAAAGCAAAATATTGCAGGCAGAAATCCATTTAAGACAGGATATTTCGAAACTCCTTGCAGCAAAGTTTGTCAGCTAACAAAAGCAGAATGGCAGGACTAGTACAGCAGCTCTTCACCCGAGACCCAGCACAGGAGGAAAGCCATTAGTTACAATAAGAATTGACCAACACCCTTTCAAAACACAAGCTCTTTCATTGCATAACATAACCCACTCACCCAGCAGCATTTCAGGATCTGTATAAAAATCCTGGCACTCATCTAGCTAATTGTTCAGCTGACTCATAACAGCACACTGTCTTTGGGTGAGTTCTGTTCATTAATAAACTTTCTTTCCAATCAGCCTCCATGTTATTTCCAAAGACTTTCTGCCAGCTTGAAACTGAACGAGATGGATATTTCTTTCAACAGCTTCATAGGACACTTCTTCACTGTACCCAAAAGCAGCTTAAGAGACTTGCAAATCCCCCAGAATCAAAGCCAGAAGGAAGACAATGCAGCACAACAGAGAAGCAGAAGATCCTCAATGGAGTAATCTATACTTCTTAGATAATGGACAAGTTCTCTGAGGTACAGTTACTCTACACTCAATATTCTAATTATCCTGGCTCCCATCAAACAACTCTTACTTACTTTTCTGAGGGTACCACAGGTGCTCACAGAGAAGGTGAAGAGGGCCTTGGTGCCATCAATTTCTACTGGTCTACAGTTCTTATCCCGTAGATGAGTTCTCCTAGGATTTAAATCTGGTTTGGTATCCAAGGTGAGTATGGTAACAGTTATGGTTCCATTGGGAAAGCATACTGCAGAACAACAATGAAATAATTAAATTAATATGCCAAGAAAGTTCCAGTGATCAGAGAACTGAAGGCAATTAATCCAGAACTTCTCCAAAACTAGACCTACATAATCAGAATCTATGGCCCAAAAGTTCTCTTTTTTCCAAAAAGTAACTAGATTTTAATTTGATTTCTTTCAAAAATATTTCACTTCTCATCTTGAACAAGAAGCAAAATGTTTTCAAAGAAAAATACTCAGAAAGTCCAGTTGTCTTTAGGAAAAAAGCACCTTTGGGACAATCGTACCCTGGATGATTGAGAATCTCCATAGACAATCAGAGTCTATAGATTATGAATAGAATAGAATAGAATAGAATAGAATAGAATAGAATAGAATAGAATAGAATAGAATACTTTATTGGCCAAGTGTGATCGGACACACAAGGAATTTGTCTTGATGCAAATGCTCTCAGTATACATAAAGAAAAGGTACATTCATTAAGAATCAAGAATCATAACGTATAACACTTAATGATAGTCATAGGGTACAATCAACAATCAAATCATACTAGGAAACAGTCAATATAAATCGTAAGCATACAAGCAACAAAGTTACAGTCCTACAATCACAAGTGGGAGGGGATGGGTGGTAAGGAGTGATGAGAAGATTATGCACAGTAGTAATGTGGAGAAAAGCAAAGTTTTATACCTGGGCAATAAAAAACCAAAGGTATAAGTACAGATTAGGTGTAACCTGGCTCCAAAACAGTAACTGTGAGAGGGACCTTAGTGTCTTAGTGGACGATCACTAAAATGTGAACCAGCAGTGGGCAGCCACCACCAAAAAAGCCAATAAAATCCTATGTTGTATAAACAGAGGCATAGAATCAAAATCACATGAAGTATTAGTACCACTTTATAAAGCCTTGGCTACACCTGGAGTACTGCATCCAGTTTTGGTCACCACATTACAAAAAAGACGTTGAGACTTTGGGAGAAAAAATGAAAAGATGATTAAAGCAGTGGTGGGATTCTGTGGGCATGGGTTGGTGGGCATAGAATACTGCAAAATACCCATTCCCTCCCCATCCCACTAACTTGCTTTCTAGCTCCGTTCTCCTGTGCAGGGCAACCAAAGAGACCCAGACGATCAGCTGGGATTTGGGATGGGACGGGACCAGTCAGAGGTGGGATTTGTCAGTTCTCCGAACTACTCAAAAATTTTATTATCGGTTCTCCAGAACTGGTCAGAACTGGCTGAATATCACCTCTGGATTAAAAGTCTAGAGCAGAGGTGCCATTCAGCAGGTTCTGACCAGTTCTGGAGAAATGGTAGTGAAAATTTTGAGTAATTTGGAGAACCAGCAAATATCACCTCTGACTGGAGATTTTACAGTATCCTTCCCTGCCATGCTCTCCAAGCCATGCCCACAGAACTGGTAGTAAAAAAAATTGAATCCCACCACTGGTCTGGAGGCTAAAACTTGGAAGGATTCAAGTTTGGCTCGTCTAGAGAAAAGAAGAACTAGGGGTGACATGATAGCAGTATTCCGGTATTTGAGAGGCTGCCACAAAGAAGAGGAGTCAAATTATTCTCCAAAGTGCCAGAGGGCAGGATAAGAAATAATGATTGCAAAATGCTCAAACAGAGAAGCAACCTGAAATTAAGAGAAACTTCCTAACAGTGAAGACAATTAACCAGGGGAACAAGCTTGCCTTCAGACGCTTCAATCAATGAAGGTTTTTAAAAAGAGACTGGATAATCACTTGTCTTAAATGGTGTAGATCCTGTTTGAGCAGTGGACTGGCCTTAACTCACCCAGTAATTTTCCAGTAGGGAAGACACAAGATCTGGAAAACTCCACCATTGTCAGCAGTGTCTTGTTATCCCGCAGGCTGAAATCTAGCCGAACAGTAACTCCACGGAGAGAGAGATTCTGAGGAAAAACCAAGGTTGGAAATGGTTTCATGCCATCATCCCAACACAGCATGTTCGCCTTGGAAGGTGCACCATCTCTTTGCCCCCTTGACCAGGACAATTAATGAGATATAGTTAAGGAGAAAGGACTTCATATGCTTGCCATTTGTCTTTTTCTCCATCTACAGTAAGTTAAATAGCTCTCTGGGTTTAAGACCCAGAAGGAAATTTTGTGACTCTCTTTTATGCTTCCTTCTCATAGAATCAGAGGGTTGGAAGAGATGTTCTACAATGTATTTTTAATCCAACCTTCTGCCCAAAGCAGAGATTTTCAGATCATCCACCATTTATGGGGCTGTTTGGATCTCCCTCTGTGTAAGCTTCTTCCCGTTTGTCCTGCCCTACAAAGAATAAAACCACATCCTCTTCCTTCTAATTTAGGGATCCGGCCTGCAGGGTGCTTAAATCTCGCCATGGGGCTGGCCTGGAAATATTGAAGGAGCGGTAAATGGTGCCTCTGCCAGCCAAAACAAGCCACGGGGTGGGGTGGGGTGTGCACAGCCTCCCCAGCAGTGGGTGTGGCTTGGTGGGCATGGCTTGGTGGGTGTGGCAGGAGAAAGTTACTGCAAAATCCTCATTCCCTCCCCACCCCACTAACCTGCTTTCCAGCTCCGTTCTCCTGTGCAGGACAACCAAAGAAGACCCAGTCGATCAGCTGGGACTTGGGAGGTGGAGAATAGATGGGGGTGGGGCCAGTCACAGGTGGTATTTGCCGGTTCTCCAAAATACTCAAAATTTCTACTATTGGTTCTCCAAAACTGGCCAGAACCTGCTGAATACCACCTCTGCTCCCCAGTCTCCTGCAGCACTCCGCTGGCCAAAAACAGACCACCCGGAGACCTTGTGGGCCCTCCATGCCGCCTCTTTTTGACTGACAGACTGCTGCAGGAGGCTGGGGAGGCTGAAAATGAGATGGGGGGCGAGATGCGTGCACTCCCGTGTCCCATTTTGGCTGGCAAAGTGCTGCAGGAGGCATCCTGTCTCCCCCTCCCTCTCCCCAAACCCCCTGTGGCCCACGGAGAACTACAATGCTGATTTGACCCTCAAAGAAATCTGGTTTGACAACCCTGTTCTAATTGAAGGAACCGAACTACATTCTAAAGTATAGAATGTAACTCAGATAGATATAGGACTTTTCAGATTATTTATAATGATCATAGATTAGCATAAAGAATGTAGGGCAGAAGTAGTTCGATTAGATAACTAGATAGATAGATGATAGCTCGATACAACTAGATAGCTACAGTAGACAGACAGAATCTACAAAAATCTATAGGGAAAGGTAAAACATTAAATAAATATAAGAAAACATAAACATTAATATGTGACTCACAAATCTATTACAATATAAGTGTTTTTCTGTCCTTACAAAAGATTAAGAAATAGTGTATGTTTATCTTTTATTTCATATATACAGTGAGGGATTGGTTAGCACTGATAGCTGGCTACAGTCGTGCTCTCCCTCCAAAAAATAATTATTTTAGGAGGATTTTATGTCTTTTTAATTGGATTTTATGCACCATAAATCAACTAATTCAGGACCTAGATGTGTACTGGACTGTCTTCAACCTATAGTTATCTTTAATAGTTATCTAATATGAGCTAGGTAGGCTAATACTCGGAGTCTCTTTTCTTGCAAACTGTCATCATTCTACAGAACCCAAGGAGACAAACTTCTTTGCTGTAGCCTTCCTTCACAATCTACTTGTGCTCAAGACAAGTTCCTTTAACTAGAATTTATGCGGAGCATCCATTTCCAACACACCTCGTACATCAAGCCAGTAGCCAAAAATGGTGCCGACAGGAAGAAATAGCGGCCATCATCTTGAATGGTGTAGTTCTGAGATACTGCGAATTCGTTTGTCAGCTGAAGGCCACCCACAAAAGGAACCCAGAAGTGATCCAGATTCCCACGGATCATCACCACACCAATTTGTCCTCCTTCGCAGAAGCCCTCAAACACGGGAAGAACTGGATAGTGGGAGCAATCAGACACAAGGAAGAAAATAGAAAGATTGAAGATTTTATTTGATTTCAGGATTACCTGACTGATTGATTGATTGATTGGGTTTTTTTGGCTTTGGTGAGCAGGGCAGGGTGGTTTGGTTCCCCATAAGACAGGGGTCTCCAAATTTGGCAATTTTAAGACTTGTGGACTTCAACTCCCAGAACTCCCCAGCTAGAATTCTGGGGAGTCCTGGGAGTTGAAGTCCACAAGTCTTAAAGTTGCTAGGTTTAGAGATGCCTGCTGTAAAATATAGACCAAAACAGATAATGTTTGATGGCCGGAAAATATACAGTGTTTTGAGGCTGAAGGAGAACCACAGTAGACAAGTGGTATAGAAAGTTAGCACCCATGTCCCCTCCTAGAGAATGAAATATTTGGGGGGATATTAAAAAGGCAGGATAGAATATTTTCCCAAAGGAGAAATGCCGGGGGAGCGGGGGAGTCTTAAGGTTAGGCAGAAACTAGACCCAGTCCCCCTGCCCCAAGCAGAAACTGAGGAGGCCAGCTTGTTAGGGATAACATTAGTTACCTAACTTACACGGAAACTGTTCAGAACACATCTTCAAAAGAATGGAGATATGCTGAGTCATATAAACGAAGAGAATTTTTCAGGAACTGCATGAAAAAGAACTTATCTTCACTGAATTACACCAAGTTTATATAATTTTTTCTTTAGATAATAGCTACAATGATTTCATAACTTCACTTGAGGTTCTGCCAAAAGATAACCTCACATTAACTGACATTACTGGCAGATTAATTGAAGAAGCCAGGAGAAGGCTTGAAAGGGATCAACTCAGAAGGGAACAACCACAATGTGAAGAAGAGAAAATATCTTCGTCAGCATATACAATTAGAAAATGTTTTAATTGTGGAGGAAAAGAACATTTGGCTAGATTCTGCAAGAAAGCAAAAAGCCAAAATGCATCAAAAGGATAAAAAATGCTTAGAGTTAGCCATGCATAGCAACGAAACTGTGAATAGTAATTTATAGGTTGTAGTTAGTGGAGCATTGCACTGTATAACGAAAGATAAGAAAAGATTTATTAAGATGTCCACGAGTTCACAGCAGATATCGTTAGCTAATGGATGGAAACTGAAAGCTAAAGGTCAAGGTATATCATATTGTTCTTGCATAAGAGAAAATGTAAAAATGTTATATGTACCACAACTTAAATTTAATTTGCTTTCAGTTAGAGTTTTGGTTAAACTAGGTTATGTAATTACCTTTAGGGGAGACAATTGCATAATTGAAAAAGAAGGTAAAAAAGTGACTGCAACTTTAAAAGGTGAATTGTATGTGTAAAATGATAATTCATTAGAGGTAGCTAGCACAGTTTATAATAATGTTAAACCTCATAATGAGTGCATACATTTGTTACACAGACGTTTAGGGCATATGAATTTTAAAATACTTAAAGAAATGGTAGAACTATTTGAGGGTATAAAACTGAAGCCTTGCAGTAAGTATTTGCACTGCAATACCTGTAGTCAGAAAAAAAGCAAGCAAATACCAGCAAATAAAGTTAATGGATTTAAAACAAAGGAGCCTCTAGAGGTAGTATTTGCTGATATTATAGGTCCTAAAAAACCAAGTGTGGGAGGTGCTCATTATATACTAAGTATAATGGACCATTATTCCAGATATGGTTTCTGTTATCTAATGAAAAGCAAAACGGAAACATATCAAAATTTCTTTAATTGGCTTAAATTCACAGAAAGAAAAACTAAAAGGAAGTTAGTAACTCTTATCACTGATAATGGTACGGAATTTATAAACAATAAATTCCAAAATAAACTGAAGATGGCAGGTGTTGAACATAAAAAGTCTGCACCATATAGGCCACAACATAATGCCTTTATAGAAAGACGAGGCCAAACAATTCAAGCAATGGCTTGTACTATGCTGTCAGATTCAGGATTACCTGAAAATTTGTGGGGAGAAGCAATAATGTGTGGTAATCATATATTGAATAATGTTGTTAACTCAACAACAGGTGAATTACCATTCACACAGTGGCATGGTAGAAAACCTGATCTAAGTTACATGCACACATTTGGAGCACCAGCATGGGTGCATATTCCTACACAACTGAGAAATAAGGGGCAGTATAGGGCTAAAAAGTTATTCTTTGTAGGTTATGAATCTAATCACAAATCATACAGATTCTGGGAAAAAGGAACATCTAGAGTTTACTGTAGTGCTAGTGCCAAATTCCTAGAACGTGTAGGATGGGAAAAACTGGAACAAGATTCAAGTAAGGAAGTAATTATAGAACCCTACAAAAGACCAAAACAACAAATCAGTAATAAGAAGAGTACAATTAAGGAGGAAGTACAGGAAGAGCATATAGGACCAGAACAGGAAAAAATACCAGAACAGGAGGAAATAGATAATCAGGAACAGGTAGAACATGAAAGTCCACCTGTAAGCCCTGTAATACCTAGACGTACTACATGTGTAACCAGACCACCTAACAGGTATCAAGCAAGTATAGTTTGCCAAGTTAGTAAAGTTCCAACTACTGTTGAAGAACTTAGGATGTATCCTGCAAAGGAACAGGAAAATTGGCATAGAGCAATGGAGAAAGAATTAAATTCGTTAAAAGAAATGAAAGTTTATGAAAATGCCGAATTACCTCCAGGTGAAAAGTCCATTGGCTACAAATGGATATTTAAGTTAAAAACTGGTAAAAATGGGACTGTTACCCATAAGGCTAGGTTGGTAGCTCAAGGATTTAATCAAACTGCATGTGATTATGATGAAGTATTTGCACCAAATTAACAAAAGACCAAACAACAAATCAGTAATAAGAAGAGTACAATTAAGGAGGACAACCTTGAGAGCAGCTTTAGTGTGGGCAACTAAGAAAAACTATATCATAAATCATTTAGATGTAGAAACTGCCTATCTGCATGCACCATTGCAGCACACTATATATTTAAGAAAACCAGTAGGTATAAAGGATGATAAAAATAATAATGACTGTTGGAAACTGAATAAAAGTCTCTATGGATTGAAACAATCTGATTATGAATGTAACCAATATATTGTAAAAGAGGTAAACAATATAGGATTTAAAGCCAGTTTATCTGATCCATGTTTATTTAAAAGAGGAACAAATGGAATGGTGTCATTATTATTGTTGTTTACAGATGATATTGCTTTAATTACTAAGACAAATAATGAAGCTACTGAGATAATATCATTATTAAGTAAGAGGATAAAATTAAAGCAATTAGGAGAAATAAAACAATATCTAGGATTGACAATAAACAAAACCAATAGTGGATATAAGATATCACAAGAAGATAAAATTTACCAATTGCTAAAAATGTATAAAATGGAACTTTGTAAGCCGGCAAAAATTCCAATGAGTCAGGTATTTTGCCATACTGATGCTCAAAGTTCAAAATAGTAATTAGTCAAGGCCAGACATTGCCTATAGCATTAATCAATTGGCAAGATTCAATGCTGAACCCAATGAAAGACACTGGCAAGCGCTAAAGCGTATATTAAGGTATCTTAAAAAGACAATGCACTATGCATTGTATTTGGAGCCAAAAGATGATTTGATTTTAAGTGCATATGCTGATGCAAGTTTTGCAACAGATATAAAAACTAAAAAATCAACTTCAGGCATGGCTATACTATTAGGTAAAACACTGATTGGTTGGAGGTCAATTAGACAGCAACACATAAGTATGTCCACAATGGAAGCAGAATTTTCATGTCTATCTTTATTATGTACTGATTTAATTCTGTATAAACAGTTATTGTTAGATATGGGAGTAACTGTTAAAGATACCATTGTAGTTTATGAGGACAATCAAGCAGCCATACGGTTGGCTACAAATATTGCTGTAAAAACAAGATCTAAATATACTGACCTTAGATATTTGAATGTAAGACAATCTGTAAAAAATGGTTTAATGAAATTGGAATATTGCATGACTAAAAAAAACATTGCTGATGGATTTACAAAAGCCCAAGGTGCAATCAAGCACAAAGAAAATTGTGAAAACTATGGGTTGAAATTGTAAATAGATATATATATTATTATGTTACCCAAAGGGGGAGAATGTTAGGGATAACATTGGTTACCTAACTTAGTTTGGGTGAAAATAATATATAAACTATGTTAGTGAGTATAAGTGTGTGTAACACTTTAACTGCAAAACATGTATTTTGGGTGCGGTTGTAAAATCACCAAACTCAAAGGTGAGGAACGAAAGCCCTCTTTATGACTTGCGGACTTCAACTCCTGGAATTCCTGGGGGAACTATGGCCTCTTTATAACTTGTGGATTTCAACTTCCAGAATTCCGAGCCAGCATGGCTGGTTGAGGAATTTTGGGAATTGAAGTCCATAACTCATAAAAGAGCCAAGGTTCCCTACTTCTGATCTAATTGGATGTTGATGACTTTAAGCACTCCGGATCAGTTTGGCCAAGCAGACTTACCTACATCAGCGACTTCGCATACAATGACTCCAGGATGAGTAAATGATTTGCCCTTCGGGAGCAGGGAAAATGTATATTTGAGATGCAAAGTGTATTTCCTGAAGTTGCCATATAGATACTGCAAGAGAAAAAAAGGTCCTTGGCCACGCAAACTCATTGACATATGGGGATTCCCCTGCTAGAAGCATTTTAAATTATCAATTCCTGTTGTTCTCAACCTGTTGCAATCCTCAAGAAAATCGGTCTACTTTGGCTGAAGGATTATAGGAAATCCTCGATTTACAACCACAATCGAGCCCAAAATTTCCATTTCTGTGGGGGAAAATGGTTAAGTGAGTTCTGCTCCATTTTTACAACCTTTCTTGTCACCGTTAAGCAAATCACTGCCGTTGTTAAGTTAGTTATATGGTTGTTGTGACTCTGACTTTCCCATTGATTCTACTCATTAGAAGGTCACAAAAGTTGATCACTGACCCTGGGACAACCGTCATGAATATGAGTCAGCTGCCAAAAAGTCGTAAGTGTGAAAAATGGTCATAAATGTACATGCCATTTTGTTCACCTCTGGTTATTTTACAGGTCAAGGTTATAAAATATTGTAGTCTCTCTTCCAGCAAGGTTTAGACAACAAATCCCATAATCCTTCACCTGGACTGCTGGAGATTAGAGAAGCGGTGGTCATACATGCCTACAGGATGTAATTTTTTTTAAAAAGCTCACCTTAAAAAAAAAAAAGTCCAAGGAACATGCTCTTGTCTTTCACAAAAAGCAAGTGCAACTTAACTTTATAAGCTTAATGTTATCAATTCATTTGAGCAATAGAGACTAGCGGCTTGTAACAATCAAAGCTGCAAAACTTCTGGCACCTGGGCGAAAGCTCTCCCCTGAATGTTGCCATGCAATTTGCTCCTTCTTACCTTCTGTTCCACCAGAGGGTTGGAAAAAGGAACCTTAAGAATGAAAACTCGGGTGTGGTTGGTGTTAGGGACTTCCTCCAGGGTGCATCCATGTCCTCTGATTTCTGATGGCGTTAAGAGTTTGCCGCCTATTGCAATGGCAGTCAGCTCCACATCGGCAAGGAAGTTCCCTATGCTGATATCAAAGTAGCCTTTCTCTGGAACCGTGTCTAAGAAGAAACAGAAATTTCAGAGCCGTGGTGGTGCAGTGATTAGAATACAATACTGCAGGCTACTTATGCTGGCTGCCGGCTGCCAGCAGTTTGGCAGTTGAAATCTCACCAGGCTCAAAGTTGACTCAGCCTTCCTGAGGTAGGTAAAATGAGGACCAGATTGTTGGGGGCAATAAGCTGACTCTGTAAACTGCTTAGAGAGGACTGTAAAGCACTGTGAAGTGGTATATAAATCTAAGTGCTATTGATATTTCAGCTGGAGGAATCTAAATCTGGGACAATTTTTCTGATGTATTTGAGGTAACAGTATTCCTGAGAGGTCTCCTTCTATAGAAGTGTCCATAGAGAAATGTAAATGCAGATAATCCTCAACTTACAACAATAATTGAACCCAAAATGTCCACTGCTGTTGTGGTCTGTTGGCTGCTGGCCCCTCCAACAGCCAAATCAGATGATGTGGAAGATTGGAAGTCAGGGCTAGCATTAAGGCAACCTGAGAGCTCCAAGGGGGAAGAGGAATGGAGCCTGGGCTGTCTATCAGCCCTCTGATGGAGAGTCAACAGCCCCCAGGTCTGGAGGTGGCTGATGAGGAAGAGGAGGAACAGCTGGGTCCAGTGCCTAATGTGCGTATGTGTGGAAGGCAGAGGAGAGGAGAGCAGTGGAAATCTGTGGGCCGATCCTTGGGACGGAAAAGTTACAGTTGCTAGTGAAGCCTCACTCTACATCCGGGGATAAAAGGCAGGGGGCGGAGATGAATAGATGTGGAAGACAACTATTGATCTCCCTGCTGGACAGACTTGTTAGCCTGCGGTGAGAGAGAGGCTTTTTGCTGGGGCTAGTGGCACTCCTAATAAAGGAATTATTTAACTACTGAGGGTTTGTCAGGTTTGGGGAGCTAGATCAGAACACCAGATCACCAAAGCCTGCTCTCTTCACTTAGGACAAGCCAGTTGGGATACAAAACTTACTGTCAGTGAGCACTGGTATCTGCGGGGCAAAGGGGGTGCAGATAGACTTGAAGATCCTGTGACTGGTCCGGTCACTTTCATCTCCTTGCCATCTGCGGTCCAGAAGGAGTTTGATGCTATACTTGGTGCCGTAACGATTGTTGATCACGTCACTCTGGGAAGAAACAGACCAACGTTATCCTTTCAGAGTCTCTTGTCTGAAAGTCTGTGGAGATTCTCAGCCATCCAGATTGTGGTTGTCCCAAAGGTGTTTTTTTCTAAAAGCAACTGGACTTTGTTTGTCCTTGAAGCTCCAAGAAGTAAGTTCCTTCCTTCTTTCCTTCCTTCCTTCCCCTTCCCTCCCTCCTTCCCTTCCTTTCCCTTTCCTTTTTCCTTTCCTTTCCTCCCTCCCTCCTACCCTTTCTTCCTTCCTTCCCTCCCTCTCCTTCCCTTTCTCTTCTCTTCTTTCCCTTCCCTTCCATTCTTTTTCCCTTCCTTCCTTTCTTCCTCCCTCCTTTTCTTCCTTCCTTCCCTTCCCTCCCTTGCTTCTTTCCCTTCCCTTCCCTTCCCTCCCTCTCTCCCCCTCCCTTCCTTCTTTGCCTTCCCTCCTTTTCCTTTCCTTCTCTTCTTTCTCTTCCCTTCCTTCCTGCATTCCTTCCCTCCCTCCCTTCTTCCTTCCTTCCCCTTTCCTTCTTTTCCTTTCTCCTCCTTCCCTCCCTTCCTTCCTTAAGCTTCTTTGATGAGAAGCAAGATGTCTTCCAGGAAAAACGAAGGCCAGTTGCCTTTAGAAAAACCACCTTTGCGACGTCTTGTCCGAAAGGTGGATGCCCAACCCCAGGGAAAGGACCTCTGTGCCCCGCACTGACCTCCATGATTCCTCCCACAGCTCCAATGGGTACTGTGATGCTGATGAAGTGGGTGTCGGTCAGGAAGTTGTAGCCATTCCGCACAATCGTGGTACTATCAATTCTGCGCCCATCCAAGCCCATCTTGATGGTTTCATCTTCGAACTGATCGGGATAGGCCACCAGTGGTGATAGGATCCGTGGCGAGGTCCAGCGCAAGGTGCTGGCGGTGAAAATGGGACGGTCTGCAGGAGAAAGAAGCTGAATGTGTGTGTTGTCAATAAGATGATGATCAATTCTTTAGGGAAAGAGGGAGACACCTGTAATTTGGGTTAAGTGTTTAAAAGTGGTCTCAATAGAAACCTGCAGGGAAGACCAGCCAAGCTCTTAAAATTTGCCTCTTCTGCTAGGCCTTGGATTAGAAAGAGGGATGGATCCTTTGTGTGGTGTTTTGGTTTGTCAGTATTTTGATTGCTTGTTTCTCTTTTTAGACTATATTTTTGTTTTTATATTCTCTTAGCTTGTAAGTCATGACGGATGGAAGGAAGGAGGAAGGAAGGTAGGGGAATCAAGGAAAAGTGGGAAGGTTGAAAAGAGAGAGGAAAGGAAGAGAGAGAGAGAGAAAGGAGGAAGGAAGGGAAGGGAAGAGAGGGAGGTGGGAAGAAAAAGGAAGGAAAGAAAAGCGAGAGGAAGGAAGGAAAGAACAAAAAGAAGGAAGGAAGCAGAGGTGGTATTCAGCAGGTTCTGACCAGTTCTGGAGAACCAGTAGCAGAAATTTTGAGTAGTTCGGAGAACCAGCAAATACCACCTCTGACTGGCCCCATCCCCATCTGTTCTCTGCCTCCCGAATCCCAGCTGATCGGCTGAGTCTTCTTTTGTTGTCCTGCACAGGAGAACGGAGCTGGAAAGCAGGTTAGTGGGATGGGGAGAGAAGGGGGATTTTGCAGTAACCTTCCCCTGCCACACCCACCAAGCCACGCCCACAGACCTGGTAATAAAAATTTTTGAATCCCACCACTGGATGGAAGGAAGGAAGGAAGAGAAAGGGAGGGATGATAAGAGAGAAGATGAAAGAAAAAGTAGAAAAAGGACAAAAAAGAGGGAAGGAAGGCTCACTCACAATGGACAATTCAAGGATGGAAGAGAGAAGCACCATGTTATCATCTATTAACTGACAAGGAACTGAAAAAAATAATAAGCAAATGACTCACTGACAGGGCAGGCCACAGCAGTATCCACCATTAGGATTATCCAGGCCTGTTTATAGAAGATCGTGGCTCGGGCCACTTCCACTTCCAAGCCCTGTACCTACAATGGAAGGAATAGCCAGGAGATACACTTTATCCTGGTGCTAACACCTATCAACTCAGATATGCTTTTACACCTGAGGTGATGTTTTGCCCCATTTTACGGTGTTTCTTTCCATAGTTAAGAGAGTCACTGCAGCTATTAAGTTGGTAACACAGTCTCTAAATGATTCTGCTTCCCCATTGACTTTTTGCTCACCAGAAGGTCACAGGCAACCGTCATAAATACATGCCAATTGCCAAGCCTCCAAATTTTGATCATGTGACTACGGAGATGCCACAAGTGTGAAAAATGGCCAGAAGTTCCTTTTTTTTTAGCATTATTATAACCTTGAAGGTCACTAAAACAGTGGTTGCAATTCGAGGACTATCTGGACACTAGAACTTGTGGGTCTCTTCATCGCTGGAAGCCTAACCCATGGTCAGCTGAAACATGATTTGATTCCAGAATACCCTGAACCATATTATGCTTATGCAGCAGATGAACCAGCCGCCTCTTTGCCTTATCTCAGGGGTGTCAAACTCGTGGGCCAGATCCAGCCTGCAGGGTGCTTAGATATTGTTGTGGTCCACCGGCAGTCTGTGGAGATGGCAGCAGAATCAGGCAGTAGAGAGGAACATGGGCCAGTCCAGGAGTTTGGGGAGGACTAGATGAGGGTCCTGCATCTGATACAGAGATGGGGCCAGGGACACCTGGGAGTTATGTGCTGACTCCGGAGCCCCCAGAATCTGACTGCAGCGAGGCAGAGGAACAAGGGGAGCCTGTTCCCAGTGCGTGTGTGAGCCGAGCTGCCAGAAGGCGACAAAAAAGTTAAGACAAAAGGGGTGCCTCGGCAGTAAGGCTTGGAGGTGATTGGCCCTCCCATAAAACATAAAGGAGGAGCAAAGGGACACAAACATTTACAGAAAGCAATTTTGTTCAAACTGGTCGGTTTGAAACCTGAAGCTCGATGTTGAATTTGTTGCGTTTTGGCCTCATATAACTAATTCGAAATTTAGTTGTTGGCAGCATTTCAAGGAAGATAAAGGTGCGTGCTTATCAGACTTATCCTGAAGGGCTTTGGCAGACTTTCATGGGACTATTTACAAACTGTTTGAGACTCATTACGAGTTGTGAATGACTATAATTCACAGCCATTGAAATAAAGAAAAAAAGGTTCTGGGACTAACATGTGTTTCTCAATAAGCCTTGGTCAGAACAGATATGGCCTGTGAGGCCACCCTGCAAATAGCGAAGGACCATCCTGCGGTGTTTCTGTCAGTGAAAACAGAGCTTGGGAGGGCCAAGTGCGGCCCTCCCTGGTTCCATTTTTGGCCGTGCCAGCCTCCTGCCGTCCTCTTCCCATGAAAATGGAGCTCCGGAGGTGGCCTTCCCGAGCTCCATTTTTTTCTGGCAGAGGGCTGCAGTAGGATCATCTCAGCCCTGCTAGGGCTACCACAGGTGCCCCCAACACAAGTGACATGGTGCTGGCCATGCCCACCCGGTCCCATGAGGTCAAATAGTGATGCGGCCTTCAACGAAATTGAGTTTGACACCCCTGCCTTATCTGTTGTGTGAACCAAAGCAGAGTCCCTTTTGCAATCTCTCAAAACATGAGGCTTTTCAAAACAATGCTCAGCTTCTACCTCAGCCACCTCTCTGCCACCATGCCTGAAGTTCCGAATCTGAGCAAACCTTGGACTTTCCCTTACCATAGCCACTTCGGTCTGCTGGGTGTTGTAAGGGGTGCGGAAGAGAACACGGGTGGCTGTTGTATTGAAGCCATAGCCCAAGCCATAAGCTTGCGTAGCCATCATGTCCTGAACGGAGCCATTTTGGAAATGGAAAACTACTTGCCAGACTTGGTTCATAGCCCCTTGTGCCTGCAAGGACAAACACAGATGAGAGTGAGAGAGGGAGGAAGAAGACGTTCAGAAATCCGGGTCCTGCTTGAGGCTTAAAAATAGTATTTATGAAGAAAATGTGGTTCTGGGTGTTTTGAGGAAGCTGCAATATTTGCAGGAAGGTGTTGCATGCTATGTTCATCAAATGCGGCACTTGTTCTGTTGAAATAGGGAGAATTAATGGCGTGCTACAGATTCTTCTAAGAGAAACAAGCTTTTATGAAGTTTCCCACCAGGAAGTTCATGGGCCAGTGAAGCCACCAATATAGGTGCTGTGGCTACAGACAGATGTTGTGAAGCTAAGGCAGTTGCCAGAACTAAAATTGTCTCCTTCTCACTCATATATAGGTATTTCTAACTCTAAAGCCAAAATCCTGATACAAGCCTGTAGCGGTATCTCTCCAGATAAAGGGAAAATGAGACCTTCTCTAAATCAAGTATCCTTAAGAAGTATAAACGTCATCTTCCTAAATTTCCCACCCACCCTATTGCTGAAAATTCTGGAAGCTTAAGTACCCACACTGGGAGGATCTTGGTGTCTACTTCAATGTTTCTCAACTTTGAAAACCTGAAGGTATGTGGACTTCAATTCCCAGAATTCCCCAGCCAGCATCAATTACACCAAAGAAGAGTACCAAGCTTTCCCTTTCTGGTACCCTGTCAACTACAGTTTTATACTTGCTTGTGCTTTATTACTTTGCGGTGACAGACTGCCATGAATTGTAGGGAGGGGAAACCAGGGGGAGAGGGATGCTGGCGAACTAAAAGTAAATGTCTATGCTTTCTCAAGACTCAGCCTCAAGGTCAACCAGTTGGAAGGAAGAGTGAACTGCATACCAAACTGTGCTTGGACTGACCATTATGAAAACATCTTGCTGAGCCTGATTGGTTACACTAGAGTGGGCAGTAAGAAACTTTTAAGGGAGGGAAAAAAGTAGAACCTGGGGATTTTGGTTCGCGATTCTCAGTTCTGGCCTTGCAATACTGCAATACACTTGGTCTCTAATAAAATTAAACCTTTCTCAACAAATGGAGCCAAGGATTGTTTCTATCTTGGGGTTTAAGTTGTGGCAGGTCTGACATACCCCATCTTTAATCCAACTCTACTCCCACTGCATCCAGCATCCTTACCACAGGCCACGCTGCCATCCAATCTTCATTCAAGGCCTCACTTGCTATCCCTGGGACAGCTCGCTGGACAGAAACCTGGAGTGGAAGCAACATTAGCAGCTGAATACCCAAAACCTCCCGTGATAGAGCACCCACTTCACCAGGCTTGAAATTTTGGGCTTGGACAACTTTGAACTATGCCGCCTATGGTTGGACTTAAGTGTAGTACACAAAATTATCTGCTACAATGTCCTACCAGTCAATAACTACTTCAGCTTCAACCGCAACAATACAAGAGCACACAACAGATACAAACTCAATGTAAACCGCTCCAAACTTGATTGCAGAAAGTACAACTTCAGCAACAGAGTGGTCAATGCCTGGAATGCATTACCTGACTCTGTTGTTACATCCTGTAGCCCCCACTCCTTTAACCTCAATCTATCCACTATTAACCTCACCTAATTCCTAAGAGGTCTGTAAGGGGCATGCATAAGTGCACCATCGTGCCTCCAGTCCCTGTCCTATTGTCCCCAATTATTCGTATCTATTTTCTGTATTCTTAATCACGTTTATACTTATACCTGTTATCTTGTAAGCGATTGACAAATTAAATAAATAAATAAATAAACAAACAAACAAATAAACAAACTTCTGGAGGCAAACTGTTCCACCAGTTGATTGTTCTGTCAGGACATTTCTCCTAAGTTCTATATCTCTCATTTGACCCGTTTCCATTTCTTACATCAATAAATTATTTTACTCACCTCCATGTAATTTTCCTCACAAACAATCTCACGAGGGCTCCATGGGGTGTCAAGGGAACAATTCATGGATACTTCATAAGCAGCAGTTACATTCTCAAGGCTGGTCATTTCCATCTGCAGACGGAGGCTGAAATCCTGGTCAAACTGAGGAAGGGGATTTTAACAGTATTTGCTATGAATAAAAAGTCTCAACTGTGTCGAAGAACCCAGCTTTGGAAGCAACCTTAGGCCTCAACGTCTAGATCCATCATTCTTTCTGACTTGGCATCTCCAGCTCCTATTAGCTTGAGAATATTGGGGTGGGGGAATCTACTCTGGGGTTCTTGATGCTCTCTGAGCTTGGTGGTCATTGCACTGATGATGTTATCTAGTTTGGTAATAAAACGTCTGCAAGATAACCACCAAGTTCACGGAGGACCCTGTAATTTAACACCCTGAACTACAAATATTCTCTTCTAAAAAGGAATTTTCCCTTTAGATTCAAGTTCTAATACTTGGATAAGGGACTACAAGAAAAATTCAAAAGCTTAAGGCTGGATGGGGAATGAAAAAGGACATCTCAGGAGGAGACAAGGAGCTCTCTAAAACTTCTCCAGAACTTCAGAAATGCAATCATCAAGAGTCAAGCTTGATTTGAGGGCAACTTTTATTTTTACTGTTTTAAGAGGCTTGCAATGACTTGTAGGTGGCCCTCAACTTACAACCATAATGGAGCCCAAAATTTCTGTTGCTAATTGCGACAATTGTTAAATGAATTTTGCTCCATTTTACAACCTTTCTTGCCACCACTGTTAAGTGAATCACTGCAGTTTAAGTTAGTAACATAGTTGTAGAGTGAATCTGGGTCCCCACTCCATTGACTTTGTCAGAAACTTGCAAAAGGTGATCACATCACTCCAGCATCACCTGCAACTGTCATAAATATGAACCCATTGCCAAGCATCCAGATTTTGATCATATGACTCATGGAGATGCTGCAACAGTTGTAAGTGATCATAAGTCCCTTTTTCAGTTACTTAACTTTGAACAGTTGCTAAATAAACTGTTGAAAGTCGAGCACATATCTGTGTTTATTTTATTTGTAACTAGCTCGATACTAGTGTTTCACTACGAAACTACGTGTTCAGGCTTAGTTTTGGGGGAGGAAAATAAGAGGAAAAAAAATTCTGCCTCTGCCTACCAGTATCCATCATGAATCATTTTGCTACCCTCCTGTCAGTGTGTTAGAGAATTGAGGGCTGTTTGGAAACTGAAACAGTATTTGTTGTGTGAGCAAGGAGACAGCAAGGAGCCTGGGTGTGGCTTAGCTCACCTATTCTATATTAAAGCTGCTTGGTGCTGTGAAACTAAAACTGAGACTCCTCTCCTCTGCTTGTGTTTAGCATTTGGAGCAGATTTCTTTTCAGGTGGGGAGAGGGAGTAGAACTCCTTAGCATCAGAGCGTGTTAATAATAATATATGAAATACTAATGCTCTGATGGTCATTTCGAAAAATCCTTTCTTAGTGAGCCCCTAGAAGCCAAGAGGCTTGCAATAATGAAAAGAAAACAAAAGGAGTATAAACATAACAGAAGTAAAATAATATAATAAAATAAATGAGAGAGGAACAAAAGGAGGATAACCAAAAAGATGGATTTGTGGAAAAAAGAGAGCAAGGGGAGCCACCTCCATTTGGTGCCCAGACCAATTGGCAGAGCTATGGATTTTTAAATTCCCAATGCAGCCTTACGCTTTCAAATTTCCTTTGTGGCCTCTTTTCCAAGGTGGCAGGGGGAAACCCTCGTTTCTTCCAATGTCTGTACAGGTTTTTCCTTTCTTAGCGAACATTTCCATTCTGCCTCCTATTAGCCAATTGTGGCCCTAGGTTCTGCTTTGGCTTACCTTCCCAATAAGCAATCGAGCCAGGAGTTCATTTAAAAGCAGTTTATTAGAGTATCCTGATAAAGTGGGATCTCTCTATGAAAAGGGAGAACCTCGAAGCCCATCTTACATTCGTTTTTATAGTTAACACAACAAAGGAAAATGTAAGAGGAAAGTTGATTGGATAGGGATAACTTCCCCTTTGCAAGGAAATCAGTTACATGTAGAGAAACAGGTTACATGTTTGCATCCCATAATATCACACATGTTCATTAAAATGAGGCCTGATATCAGAAGGAGCATAAATGGTAAGGAAACAGGTTATTTAGAGTTTACGAAAGAGATAAACCAGCCTCCCAATTTGTACCACCAATTTTTTTTCTTATTTGGAGCTTGTCTCCAACCAGTTTATCTTTTCAATTTAGGAATGTTAAAAGCTATATAGTTCATTGGGAATTGGGATAGTTAGTTAGGAATTGGGAGCTGTACCTTAAGGGAATGCATCATGGTAAATGTAGTTAAGGTATCCTGGAAAATGTAGTCCATGTCATGTGGTCACATCTGTAATCCTGATTGGTCACTGAATTGACCCTTGGTGGGTTGTGAGAGGTTCCTGCTTTCTTGCTTGGACCCCAGAATCGTGCTGGCATCTCTCCCCTTTGCTCCACTATTATGGGATGAAAGATCACTATCCTTTTACTGTTCTGTCCTTTATAATTACTAGCTGAATTTAAGGCAGACAGACTTACTCCACAAAGGCATCCATATAAAGTCTCTTTATTGGTTCATCAGGCATCCTCATATATAACTCATGGTTACATTGAGATTCATCTCAATGTCCAACTCTTTGCATAGCTGACTTTCTGGTATAAAAGGATAGTGATCTTTCATCCCATAGTAGTGGAGCAAAGGGGAGAGACGCCAGCACAAAGCTGGGGTCTGAGCAAGAAAGCAGGAACCTCTCACAACCCACCAAGGGTCAATTCAGTGACCAATCAGGATTACAGATGTGACCACATGACATGGACTACATTTCCCAGGATACCTTAACTACATTTACCATGATGCATTCCCTTAATGGTACAGCTCCCAATTCCCAATTAACTATAAACTGTTGGACAGCACACCTATGTTCCAGTCAGTAATGAACCTGAACATCACTTTAAAAGAGAGAAAACAAATCAAAATAAAATACAAAAAATGTTAGTTAAACAAGTTACAAAATCCATGTGTGCCCCTCATCACTACAGAATCTGGTTTATAAACTCTCCAGCCCAGCTTCAAGCAAGATAGGGTATAAGTCTTACCGCATTACGGATGGAACAAGCCAGAAATGAGACACGGATTTCCGGGTTTCCATAGAGATCAACCCCATGGGTGAAACCGCACTGGGTAGCGATGTAATCAGTCACAGAGATAAGCTGGCCAAGATCATCTAGGAAAATGAAGAAACAAATTTGTTATCCAAGGCAGGTCTGTAGCATCATCTGCTCTTGGGGTTCACCATACCACCACAATAGGTATAGTGTATGAAAAGAAGGGCTAGGGATGACATGATAGCATTGTTCCAAAATCTGAGAGCTGCCACAAAGAAGAGGGCGTCAAACTATATTCTACAAAGCACCTGAAGGCAGGACAAAAAACAATGGATGGAAATTAATCAGGGAGAGAAGTAAGACCTAGAACTAAGGAGCAATCTATTGACAGTGTCTATGGAGATGCTCAGTCATCTAGGTTTGTAATGGCAAACTATGGCATATGTGCCAGAAGTGGCATGCAAAGCCATCTCTCTAGACATGCAAGCTGCCACCCGTTGCTCTTTTGGGTTCCGGTGTGCGCATCACGTCACCTGAATTCTTATCGGCTCATTTACTTACTGAAGACACTGTAACTCCAAGAATTTTGCCCCAATGAAGACTTGTCCAGCCATATCCAAAAGTAACGGTCCCGACATTCAGTCTGTACAGCCCCTTCCAGAAAAGGGAATATTTTTTTATAATAAGTAAGCAAACAAAAACCTAACACGATCACCTCCCTCCAACCCACCAGCTCTTTGTGGCTTCCAGAAAACTGTTTCCTGGCTACCTACTCAACTATGCTTATCGCTTCTAGAAATTCTTGAGACTGGCTTCACGCATTGTATTAAAACCATAATAGAGTTTGTTATGATTCAGGTTAGCTTGTGCTATGACTCAATGTCAAAAGTAGTCTGGGAAAATTTGATTTCTCATTCTAATGCTCTCATTTGAATATGTGTTTTTTTTATTTTTGGCAGTATTTCTTAACATTGACAACTTTAAGACGTGTGGACTTAACTCCCACAATTCCCCAGCCCTCCATGCTGGCTGAGGAACTCTGAGTGTTAAAATCCACATATGTTAAACTTGTCACAGTTGAGAAACACTGGTCTAGATTATTAATTTTAGAATAGAATAGCTTTATTGTCACTTTGAATGCCAATACACTAATTGGCACACATTAAAAATGAAATTTCATTGCATACAACTCTTAAAGGGTCACCACCTTCAATTTTACACTACATAAACTTGACATAATAAATAAATATGAAATTATGTGTATACCAACATATATGATATGGAGAAACAACACTGTCTAGTTCGGATGTATACACTTATGGCAAGAAAATGAATCTTGTGAGTTTACCAGACGGATGGCCCAGGGAATCTGGTAGTCCCGCTAAAAATATTTTAACTTAAGTCTGCACATCAATTCAATAGTTACTTCCTGTGTGCTATTTATATTTTTGCAAGTTATTTCTATTCAAGCCATTTACATGCACATCTCATTTTCAGTGCTAAACTTTGTGAAAAAAATGAGGCAATAACCATCTCTGATTTGCAGAAGATTAATATGGAAGATTGAGAAGAATGAATTGGGTTGATTTATATTTAAAATATAAAATTAGTAATGTTCTTCATTACCCTTGCAGAACCAACACACTTACCTGTGGGGAAAGATATGGACACCACCTCTTGGCTCCCCAGTATAGAGAATAGGATACTACTGGAAAAACAAAGGCAAAAAAATGACATTAGTTTTGCTTTGGAGTGATGAGATGGAGAGGATAAGGCTACGGGAAAAATGGGGTGGAACTATATCATGCAACATCTCAAATCAGAAAATAAATTAGGTTCCATAATTTGTGTGTAATCTTCTCTGGCAATTAAGGAAGAAACAAAGCTACAGTATAAATAGTAGTAGAGGATAAATTGAACTAGCAAATTATCATAGGTATTGATATAGTTTCAGACAGAATATAAAGGAAGGAAGCCATATTTAAATATTCAAGACTTGTGAAAAAGAGGCAGTAAAACAGGTTTAAAATCAAGAGATTTTGTTAGAGCATCTTGGACCATGTGGCTCACTTGCCAGAGGTTTCAAGTATCTGGAAGTTGCCAAGTTGAAAAAAAATCCAAATAAATAATAGTCCAATAATATTTTTATTGGGTCTATCAGCCCAAAGAGACAGCCAGTTTAGTGTAGTGGTCAAGGCATCAGAATAGAAAATGGGAGAAAATGTCCTGGCTTGGGCATAAAGCCACCCAAGTGATCCTGGTCCAGCCACAAACTTTCAGCCCTAGAAAGAAGGCAATTGCAAACCATTTTTGAAAAACCTGATTTGTTCTGGCTTGTCACTGACATTCATACATGATTAAACAGAAAGAAAAAAAACTCAGAGGCTCTTAATAAAGTCAATAATTGTGCAAGATTGTAAATTCTTCACCAAATTGCACTCACATTCTGGGAATCTGGCAGAAAGAAAGAAAAAACCATAAGATACCCTCAATTGTATTTGTTCTTGCTATTGTAATCAAAATAGTTAATAAAAATTATTTTTTAAAAGTGTTTCTGTCAACATCTACCAACAAGCAATTGTCATGTAATGCTCTCCAAGGCTTCTGGTTTTGGGAAAACTACTACATTAAAAGTGTTTGTGTAAGCTTGTAACAAGCTTACACAAGAGTTACACACAATAACATCAGTTCTCATGGTTTCCAGCATTACAAAGAGATAAAACTCTCAAGCAGAGGAATACAAAGCAAACCTGTGTCACAACTATAAAATATTAGTTACTGAGGGGAGAGCAGAAAATGAAATAACAAGTCTTAGATTGGGGATGTCCAACCTTGGCAACTTTAAAAAGTGTGGACTTCAACTCCCAGAATTCCCCAGCCAGCCGTTCTGGGAGTTGAAGTCTATAGGTCTTAGTGTAAATAATAAACTAGTACAATGGCTTGCCTTCAGAAGTTGTGGTTGCTCCATCACTGGAGGCTTTTAAGAAGAGACTGGGCCACCATTTGTCTGAAATGGTATTTTATTACTCTTAGAGGAAAGACTTCATACTGTTTCACTTGGTTACAAACCTAACCATGAACTGACCTTGGCTGTTTTCACAAGAGCCTTTAAAACCTCAAAGGAACCAAAGATAATTTAGCTTGCTTTGAAAACCCACCCTATGGTCAACTTTGGGTGTTGGATTATGCTGTGAACCCAGAATATTGGCTTAGAAAAACAAAGCTCAGCTGTGAAGTATACTTCACAATAAATTATTCACGCATTTGTGCCACCTTAAAACAATAAACTGTTCAAATACTGGTAGTATGTTTTGATTGCTTATTAATAACCTATGACTATCAGTAAGTGTTGTATCTTATGATTCTTGAAGAATGTTTTTTTTTCTTCATGTACACTGAGAGAATACACACCAAAGACAAATTCCTTATGTGTCCAACCACACTTGGCTAATAAAGAATTCTATTCTAGTAGTTCTGTGTTTCACTTTCTCCAAACAAAGCATAACTTCACTAAAGTATTTGGAAATTATATCTAATACACCCCCTTCTCCAAATTCCAAACATTCATATCTGGTTTTCAATCACACTCCAAGGCTGTTTCTTCTCAGCTAGAATCACTGAGTTTTTCTAAACGTTCAAAACAAAAGTCAGACATCGCTTTTTCCAGATAAACCTCCCTTCTCCAGCCTTTAAGTGAGAAATAAAACAACCCGTATACCTTACAAACAGGAAAGACCTCATACTGGAGAGAAAAAGCTGCTTGCCTGAAGCACTCTACTAATATCTCACTTTCAGAAACAACTACTCAGCTTTGCTCTCACGCTCTTTATTTATATAGGTTTTGGCTTCTGGAGTTAACAGTGGTTTCACCTGCTTCCAGTCCTTTGTTAATTATTATTTAATTCACCACAATTCTATAACGCCCATTTCGACTAAGGGTCAGACACTAAGTGAATCATGACCCAGGGGTAGAGAAAGGGAATTCATTTCAGGTTATGGAGGTGAATTACATATAGCTTTATTTCAGTTTTCTGCTAATTGTTTCATTTGATTTATCTTGCCACCTCCAAGGGAGGAAAAAAACTTAGGGAAGCCCATTCAAAATGACAAATCTTCTGACTGCTGACATCCTATATATATTCCTTTCGATTAAAAATTAGCCATCAATACGTGGAAACTCAGGACTGCGGAATTTAAATCAAAGGAGAGGAAGGAAATAAAGAGAAAGACAAAAATTTTCCATTATTTTGAACGTAGCTTTACTTTTAATATAATAAACGTCTCATCCTCCACCGCCCTTTCAGAAACGTAATAGGTTTTTTTTTACATTTTTTAAAAAAAGCGATGGCCCCTTTAAGCCGTCCTTTAAGGGCCATCCAGCTCGAAACGCGTTTGTCCCATCTGCCTCGGCGGATTGGACGAGGTGCTCGTCCATCACACTCCATTTTACGTGACCGTCAAAATGGAACTCGATATACGAAGCGCACCATCCGGCTTCTGATTGGCTGCTTTTCTCGCTAAACGTTCCAGCCTAGCAGGGCTGGGCGGGAGGTGCGGATTCATTGGAGAGGGGAGTTTTAAAGAGAAAGTCGACTCCTGTATGCAATCAAGCTAGGCTCAAAGGTAAGTCATTCGAAAAGGTGGAAGGATCGCTCGGAGGGTTTTTCTTTACAGCGGTCAATTGGCCGGTTCCAAATTTAACTTCCCCCATTCAGTGTTCACTTGCTCCATTCGTTTCATAGTCCCCCCCCCGCTTCGCATATTTTCCTTTGTGACGCAGTTAACAAGGAAAACCCTTTCTCCCAAGGTTCTTTATTATTATTATTACTTGCGGGGGTTTCCATGTCCATTTTCAATTATTTCGGGGCCGTTCCCAACCCTTCCCGGCCCAATTATTTTGCCTTCTTTTTTTTGCAGCAGAAATGGCATGCATCCCCCCCAAAGGCCTGGGGATTCAAGCTGGGCGCGCTTCCTAGGGAGATCCCTGTTTCTTGCTACTTTTCTGAATCATCCTCATCTTTTAATCCCTTGTGAGGTGGAGTCTGGGCAACTAATGGAGCTAGCAGAGTGTTTACTGGCCCGATGTCCTTCCTGAGGCCAATATAAGAGGGTTTTTTTTTCAGCAGATATATTCTCAGTGTGCCCAGAGAGAGAAATATCTGCCTCTACCTAGGATCGAACTGATTGTGACATGATTGCTTCTTTTTTAAAAGCCTGAAGAGAACAGATACAGAAGAAAACAGCAATTAGGTCCTTCCCAGATCTCAGAACTCAGATCTCAGAGTAGTGGAGAAGGAGAGAGAGAGAGAAAAATTATAGCAATAGCACTTAGAAAGGGCTGTGAAGCACTATAAAGTGGTATTGTTAAACTAATCCTTCTTGGGTTTTTCTCTGGTAATATTACACTACTAACTAGAGCATACAAAACATTTGCTAGACCAATACTCAAATACAGCTCATCAGTCTGGAACCTACATTAGGTATCTGATATTAACACAGTTGGGAAAGTCCAAAAATATTTCACAAGAAGAGTTCTCCACTCTTCTACTCATTGTACCTTATGCCACCAGACTCAAAATTCTAGACCTAGAAAACCTAGAACTACTCCACCTTTGGTCCGATCTAAGTATAGTATATAAAATCATACATTGCAATGTCCTACCTGTCAATGAATACTTCAGCTTCAACCGTTACAATATGCACACAATAGATACAAGGTAAACCGCACCAAACTTGATTGCAGAAAATACGACTTCAGCAACAGAGTGGTCAATGTCTGGAATACTCTACTTGACTCTGTGGTTTCTTCCCCAAAACCTAAAAACTTTAACCTTAGACTTTCTACTATTGACCTCACCCCTTTCCTAAGAGGTCTGTAGGGGGCGTGCATAAGTGCACCAACGTGCCTACAGTCCCTGTCCTGTTGTTCCTTTTTTTTTTCTTATTTGTATCCATTTCATGTGTTCATAAGTATGTTTATACTTATACCTGTTATCGCTTGACAAAATAAATAAAATAAAATAAATAATATTATATAAGTCTATTGCTATTGCTATATATCATTTCACAGTGTTTTACAGCCCTTTCTAAGCAATTTACTTGCCTCAGTCTGGGTCCTCATTTTACCGACTTCGGAAGGACGGAAAGCTGGCTCAACCTTGAGGCTGGTGAGATTCGAACTGCCAAACAGCTAGCAGTCAGCAGAAGTAGCATGAAGTACTGCACTCTAACCACTGTGCCACCAAGGTTCAAATTATTCTCTTTGCTGCCATCTAGTCCAAGTACTCCTCGACTTCAAGGCCCCAATCGAGCCCAGCGTATTTATTATCATAATTGGGTTGCTACAGATTGCTATATATTTTATTCTACGCATTTAAGTGCAAAAACTTTGCAGTTTGTAGCTCATCTGGGCCTCTGAGG
Organism: Hydrophis major; assembly: GCA_033807585.1. Taxonomy (NCBI): domain Eukaryota; kingdom Metazoa; phylum Chordata; class Lepidosauria; order Squamata; family Elapidae; genus Hydrophis; species Hydrophis major. Next base: position 12,539,209 of record CM066343.1, read on the forward strand.
CTTCGTTTTGTGTGTGTCACTTTTTGTGGATATCCAATGCATCTGCCCTTTGGTTTGTCTTGTAGGCAAAGGGCCATGGCGGATGAGCAGCTCCAAGAAAGCCACCTCTTTGGGGGTGCCTTTTCAGCTTGCCTCCCTTCTGGAAGTCTGGATATCAGGTGGGTTAGATTCTCTGCCCCTGACCAACTTCTGCCCAAAGGGATTCATTCCGGCCTTCCCAGTAGCCTCTTGGCTTCCCAACGCAACTTGTGGGTCAAACAAAGGCCTATTGGGCATTCTGATTTGGAAAGAACCAGTCCAGTTCTTTGCATTGATGGATTGCAGGAATTTGGTAGGTTTACTCCAGGAGTGTCAAAACTCAAGGCCCAGGGGCTGGATTTGGCCTGTAGGTTCTTAGATCTGTTTCATGGGCCACCCTGGAAACAGCGAAGGACTGGCCTGCGGTGCCTCTTCCAGAAAAATGGAGCTTGGAAGGCCTGCAAACTGCTCTCTTGAGCTCTGTTTTCACTGCCAGAGGGTTGCAGGAGGCTGTTGCAGCCAAAATGGAACTTGGGAGCCCATTTTCGCTGGCAGAGTGCTCCGGCCGCCCTAGGCGACCCCGACATGAGTGACGTTGAGCTGGCCACGCCCCCCCAGCCCCTCCCCAAGGTCAAACACAACCCTGGTGTGGCCCTTAATGAAATTGAATTCAACATCCCTGGCCTAGTCTAATAAAAGGAAAGACTAGGGGAGACATGATAGCAGTGTTCCAATATTTGAGGGGCTGCCACATGGAAGAGGGGAGTTAACCTATTCTACAAAGCACCTGAAGGCAAGACAAGAAGCAATGGATAGAAATTAATCAAGGAGAGAAGCAACCTAGAACTAAGGAGGAATTTTCCTGACAGTTAGAACAATTAACCAGTGGAACGACTTGCCTCCAGAAGTTGTAAATGCTCCAACACTGGAAGTTTTTAAGAAGAGATTGGACAACCGTTTGTCTGAAATGGTGTAGGATTTCCTGCCTAAGCAAAGGGTTGGACTAGAAGACCTTCAAGGTCCCTTCCAGCTCTGTTATTCTGATTCTCATTTTTTAATAGCAGTTGCCATTCTGTGTGAGGACGACAATTGGGACCTCAACTTCCTTTGCTAAGCGAGGCAGTTGTGAAACGAATCATGCCTCATTTTGCTTTTGGTGGCAAGGTTATTAAGTGAATCTGGCTTTCCTCATCGGCTTTGCTTATTGGAAGTCAACTGGGAAGCTCATGAGACCCCAGGATGTTGCAAGTGCCATAAATAGGAGCCAGTTGCCTAGCACTTGAATTTTAGATACAGACTAGCTCGATACTCATGCTTCGCTACAAAACTATGTGGTTGGGCTTAGCTTTTGGGGAGGAAAATAAGGGGGAAAAATTCTGCCACTGCCTACCAGCATCCATCAGTATTCATCTGGCTAGCATCCTGTCAATGTGTGAGAAAGTTGAATTGTTTGGAAACTGAAGCAGTATTTGCTGTATGGGCAAGAAGGAGACAGCAAGGAGCCTGGGCGTGGCTTAGCTCAACTATTCTGTACTAAAGCTGGTTGCTGCTGTGAAATTAAAGCTAAAAGTCCTCTGCTTGTATTTTGCAGGTGGGGACGGGGAGTAGAACTCCTCAGCATCAGAGCGTGTTAATAATAATACAGGAAATACTAATACTCTGATAGTCATTTTGAAAAATCCTTTCTTAGTGAGCCCCTAGAAGCCAAGAGGAACCTACGTGCCAAATTTCAAGTTTGTAGGCTTTACAGTTCTGGAGATTTTGTGATGATGCGTGAGTGGTATTTCGCTTTTATATATATATAGATTAAGATTGTAGAGTAGAGTATGTTATAGTTTAGTAATTGTAGTGTAGTGTGGTAGTGTATAGTATGATATCGTTTAGTATAGTATAGAATAGAATAGCAAGTCCAACCTTCCCGCCCAAGTAGGAGACCCTACACCATTTCTGACAAATGGCAGTCCAATCTCTTCTTGAAAGCCTCCAGTGATGAAGCTCCCACAACTTCTGAAGGCAACTTCTGTTCCATGGGTTGATTGCTCTCACAGTCAGAAAATTCCTGTTATTCTATTCTAACCATGACCGGATGGCTGAATATCTCCATAGAAGATGGCCTGCTTGTTGGGTCTTTAGGAGGTCCACATGCTCACAGACACGTAGTGGCTGGCTGACCCTGATTTCTTCTCCCTATCTATGTCTTTCCCTCACAGCGAAATGCGTCAAGTCCCTGACAACCAGGAAGTCTTCGTTCACCCCAGCACAGATCAGAGCATCATCGTAGAACTTCTGGAATACCAAGAAGGGGTGCCGGATGAAAACGCTGCCAGGTATGTGGTGCAAAATGGGACAATTCATTGCAGGACAGATTGGTACTGGAGTTTCAAGCAGGGGTGGGCACCTAAGGGTTCACCCGGATTCAGGAGAATCTGTAGCTAATGTTATGGCTGGTTCGGAGAACTGCCAAATCCCACCCCTGGCTCGTAAAATGGGGTAAACTCAATTAACAGCTGTCTCGTTTAGCAACAGAAATTTTGGGCTCAGCCGTGGTCATAAATCGAGGGCTGACTGTTATTTTAATTAGAGGCCATGAATGCAGAAATTAATGGATTTTCCTGTAAATATTCTGGAAAGCAAATCTGTTTCCAGACTGGCGTATTTCCAGTATAAACAATTGTATAGTATTGTATTGTATACTATAGTTTACTATAGCATAGCATAGCATAATACAGTAATTATAGTATACTAATTAGCTCGATACCAGTGCTTTGCTATGAAATTATGTGGTCGAGCTTAGTTTTTGAAGAGGAAAATAAGGGGGGGGAAATTCTGCCTACCAGCATCCATCAGCATTCATCTGGCTAGCATCCTGTCAGTGTATGAGAAAGTTGAGGGCTGTTTGGAAACTGAAGCAGTATTTGCTGTGTGAGCAAGAACAGTGCTGCCAACTCTCACGCAATCAGAGTGAGACTCACGCAATTCAACCAATTTTGACTGTCTCACTCTGATAAACGAAATCTCACGCTAAAGGCCCGAGAGATCTTCCTTGCAATGGGAATTCCGGCCTCGAATAAAGGCGCGCTTGTGGAATAAGATCCCCTCCACCCCAAATTTTATTTCTAATTCATCTTAGATTTGCAATTTAAAGCAGGCTAATCCGCTTGCAAATTTGCCGAAGAACGGCGGGTTTAACAGAAAGAAACTCCCCTCCCCGTCTCTTTCCCCCGCGGCCACACCTCTCTAGCAAACTAATCTGAATTTTAACCCTTCAAAAACCGTAGCTCCTTGCCTCTAATTTTGCTTTAGATGTGATTTTTCAGGGGATCGGTGGCTCTGAGCAGCCGCTCGCCTCGCCGATAAAAATATATTTGTTTTTCGATTGTACTAAGGGCATTGGTGAAGTGTTCCCTGGTTTATTTTTCCTTTTGCCCTTTTTATGCAAGCTGCATCAGCTATTCAAAAGTTAGAATGGAATAGAATTGGAATGAAACTGGAATGGAATGGAATAAATTGGAATGGAACTGGAATAGAACAGAACAGAAAACTATTGTCACTTTAAATGTACACTAATCAGCATACATTAAAACAAAATTTCGTTGCATTCAGTTCTCAAAATATAACCATTACGCATATACCCGCATATACCCACATACACATACATATATGACAAAGAAACATCACAGTCCATTTCAAATAATTACCCAATTATTTTTTCAAACCTTTTATGAAACTAAAAGGCCTATGCTATGTCTCATTGGTTTTCATAGTCAAGTTCCCTCACTGAAGAAAAATGTGTTTTTGTAATATGTGTCCTCATTTTTTTTCTTATGCCTATGGGTTAAAATGTATGTATGTATATGTCCAAATCATGACTAAAGTATGCATCAGATTGCACCATTTAAAATGTAAAATTGTCAAAGCTCCCTACCGTGGAAGGGGGGCCACCCCCCTTCCACACCATCCCCCCCTCGGTCGCTTCGCTCCCTCGAGCTTGGTCGCTCCGCTCCCTCGCAGTGTCTCACTCCGAACTATCACTCAAGGTTGGCAGCCCTGCAAGAAGGAGACAGCAAGGAGCCTGGGCATGTCTTAGTTCAACTGTTCTGTACTAAAGCTGTTTGGTGCTGTGAAACTGAAACTGAAAACTCTTCTCCTCTGCTTTTGTTTTGCATTTGGAACAGGTTGTATTTTCGGGTGGAGAGGGAGAGCAGAATTCCTTAGCATCAGAGCGTGTGAATAATAATATAGGAAATATTAATGCTCTGATGGTCATTTCAAAAAATCCTTTCTTAGTGAGCCCTTAGAAGCCAAGAGGAACATACGTGCCAAATTTCAAGTTTGTAGGTTTACAGTTCTGGAGATTTTGTGATGATGCGTGAGTGGTATTTTGCTTTTATAATACAGTATATAGATACTGTAGATTGTATAGTATGGTATGGTATGGTAATTATAGTGTATGGTAATTATAGTGTATAGTAATTATAGTATAATAATTATAATGTAGTATAATAATTATAGTGAAATATAGTAATTATAGTATAGTAATTATATTACAGTATAGTACATTAGTGGCATTAATTAATCGATGACCAATTAGCCTGAGCAACATTTTCATCAGACTCAGTATCTAACTTATTTATGTAGCAAAAGCCTAAAATGTTGGCTTCACTGGTGAAACTTGAAAATACAAACAGGAGGAAGTAACATTGAGAGGCAACTGTTCTACTACAGGAGACCAGCTGCTGGAAGACTTGTCATGTAAGGGGATGTAGCTTAGTGGTAAAGTGCATGTTTTGCATAAGTGAGGTCCTGGGTTCAATCCCCAGCATCTCCACTTTTTACAACTTCCTTGTGCGGGGAATTGGGGAAATGACAAAATGTCACGGCTAGGTGGCAGCACTTGCCTGGGCCAGGGTGATCTTAGGGAAGATCATACCATCAAATATGGTACTTAGTCTTTGGAATAGGAATGTGAATAGAATAAAATAGAAATAGAAATACTATACTATCCTACTGTGTATTATACAGGTGTAATCCTTGACTTACAACCACAGATGAGTTTTGAGTTTCTGTTGTTAAGTGAGATATTTGTTACTTGAGTTTTGCCTCAGTTGTTAAGTCAATCACTGCAGTTGATAAGTTACGAACCCGGTTGTTAAATGAATCCAGCTTTTCCATTGATTTTGCTCGTCAGAAGGTCACCAAAGGGGGAATCCGAACCAGTTGCCAAGCGACTGAACTTTAATCATGTGAGCATGATGAGGATGCTGGAAAGGCCATAATTCTGAAAAACGGCCGTAAGTACTTTTTTTCAGTGCCATTTCAACAGTCACTGGACGAACTGATGTAAGTCAAGGGCTACGTGTGCTTTATGTGGCCAAGTGTGATTAGACACACAAGGATCCCCATGATCACATGATCAATATTCAACTGGCTCCCATTTATGATCCTGGGGTCACATGATCTACTTTTGTGACCTTATGATAAGCAAAGTCAGTGGGGAAGCTGGATTCACTTAACAACTGGGTTACTAACCACCACTGCAGTTATTCGCTTAATAACAGTGGCAAGAAAGGTCCTAAAATGGGACAAAATTAACTTCACTTAAAAAATGTCGCTTAAGAGCAGACATTTTTTGTGGTCATAACGTGAGGACTACTTGTATTTGTTGTTGTGAAGTTGTGTCTGACCCATCTCAACTCCATGAACAACGTTCCTCCAGGCCTTCCTGTCCTCTACCATCCTCTGCAGTCCCTTTAATCTCACGCTGACTGTTTGAGTGACTCCTTCCAGCCACCTCATTCTCTGTCATCCCCTTCTTCTTCTGTGGCCCTCAATCTTTCCCAGCTCTTCTCCAATGAGTCCTTCCTTCTCATTAGGTGGCCAAGTATTTGAGTTTCATATAACCAGTTTGATCGCCTGGCTCTAACTGAGGTTACTTTGCATTTTCTCCATATTTGATGTTCACCTATGCAATTTGGGGAAGGGGTTCATCTGGAATAATCTGAGCTGTGGATAAAGAGATTCATTGGTGGAAGGGTCAGAGGGAGATGTCCAGTCCTCCCATCTTTTTTTTTTTTAACCACCCCATCCCACCAGGTACCATTTTGAAGACATTGCGGGCAGTTCAGCCAATTTGGAGATTTTGAGCCAAGACCAGTTTGCGCCCGCTCTCCTGGCATTCGAAGGCTGCAGCAGCACCTGGCAACTCACAGGCCGCCAGAAGATCTCTAAATTCAACGAGGACGTGAGTGACAAGGTTACCCGTTTCCGAATCGTGTTCTGCCACTTGGCGGACCTTGCTCTGAACATTTTTCTGCAACGAAGGTGGTTCTGCAGGATGAACCATCTGGGGAGGGAAAACGGGCATATAGCACACACACACACACACACACACACACAGATATAAAGGTGATCTTCAAGTTACACCCATTGGTTTGGTGACTATTTTAATTACGACAGCACTGGAAAAAATGACATTTGTACGACCAGTTAGGGTAGTGGTGGCTAACCTTTTTGGGCTCTCATGCCAAAAATTGCACCCACGCACATGTGTGCTTATGTGCCAGCACCCAGAAGGCAATGCATATGCCCACCCATGCCCCATGCGTGCACATCTCCCATGCACCCCGCGCATGCGCGCCAGATACCTGACAATCAGCTATCAGGCATGCGGCGCATGTGCATGCGCAGTGGAGCTCTTCTGGGCGACTTCTCATGTGCGGGCAGAATAGGTTCATCATCATGGAGTTAGGTCACCCCTGTTGTCAACTAAAAAGATCCTCCTTTGGTCTTTTTAGCTGCCAGAAAAAGGGAGTGGGGGAAAACAAGGCATTCTTTAAACGCCTAGATAAATACCTAGACTTTTGATTTGAATGAGGGTGGATTTGTTGGAGTCCTGACACCTGTGATGAAATGTCTATGGCAGGGGTTTTGCCAAATTTGATTTAATTGAAGGCCGTATCAAGGTTGTGTTTGACCTCGCGGGGAGGGGGGCAGGCTGGCCAGTTTGACATCATGTCGGGGGCACCTGTGGTGGCTCCGGTGGGGCAGGAGGGATCCACTTTTGCTAGTAGTTTGTTTTGCTAGCACTCTGCCAGCGAAAACAGAGCTATGGGCGCCATGTATGCCCGCCTCCCCCCCAGCTCCATTTTCGGTCTGACAGTCTCCTGCATTGCTCCGCCAGTGAAAACAGAGCAGGAGGGACCATACGCGGCCTTACGAACTCCATTTTTACTGGCAGAAGCACTGCGGGTGAGTCCTTCATTGTTTCCAGGGCAGCCCCGCAGCTCAGATCTAAGCACTCTGTGGGCCAGATCCAGCCCACCAGCCTTGAATTTGACACCCCAGTCAATGGAGATTCTCAGTCTTCCAGGTCACGGTTGCCCCAAAGGTGTTTTTTCAAGAGGCAACCAGACTCTGGTTTTTTTTCTTTTGAAGATGTTGTGCTTCTCATCCAAGAAGCTTCTTCAGCTCTGAGTGGATGGTGGGGAATGGAGGGATTTTATACTCCTTGCAGACAGCTGGTCATTTGCGTCCTTTTAGAGGCCGCTTGGAGACTTGTCTGTGTCCTCAGAGTCACCTGAGTAGTGCAAATGGGTGTGTGAGTTTCTTGGAACTGTTGAAAGGACTGTTTTGTTGACTGTTGAGAGAGGGTTGTTCCATTTTGACATAGACCAGTGCTTTGAAAGAGAGATCAAAGAGGTCACCTGTGTGAAAATAGAACAGCCCTCTCTCAACAGACAGGGAGAGCAATGACATCATATATCTCCAATCTACAACACAGTCTATCCAATGCAAAGAGGAAACTTCTCCAGGCAGCCAGCAATCAGCAGAAGTAGCCTGCAGTACTGCATTCTAACCACTGCGCCACCATGCCAACTGTGGCAAGAAAGGTCGTAAAATAGGGATAAATGCCTCACTTAACAACGGAAATTTTGGGCTCAGTTCTGTTGTACGTCGAGGACTACATGTACCTGTGTTCATTTTCTGCCTTGGTATTTATCTAGTTCAGACATGACATTGTGTCCTGTTGAACTAGCCAGAGCGGACCTTGCTTGGCTTATACTTACATAAGAGAAACCAATGATGTGATTCTGTCCCCTTCCCATGAATATGCCCTTGTTTAAAGAAGAGGTGCTATCTCATGATGTCGAAAGCCGGCTTTCCATCGGTATAAAATGGGAGGCGTCAGGTAGGCCCAATTAATTTCTTCTTCCTGTTTTCCGGTCCGCAGGCCAAAAATGATGTGTGTGTGCATTTGGTGTTGCTGCGCCTCCCCCAGTATGGAACAGATCTGCTTGTCACTTTCAATGACCCCACCTGGATTAAGTGAGTATGCCTTAATTCCCTCCTCTGCCTGCCGCAAGGTTAGAACCACTAATTGCTCTGAGGAAAGAAGAGAAAGGGAGTTTTCTGACCCAGCTCCCAAACACAACAAGCCCTTTGTAGATAACGAAACGTTCCCTTTATTAGGAGCGCCAGTAGACACCCTCTCACAGCAGGCTAACGAAGTCTCTAAGTCGGGTGTCAAACACAATGCCTGCGGGCCGAATCTGGCCCACAATGTAGTTGGATCCAGCCCACCCAGCATCACCCAAGGACAGCCAGAGCCCTGAGGCGGCCCTCAGTGAAATTGAGTTTGACACCCCTGCTCTAAGCTTTGTGGAAAGTGAGGCTGCTCCCTTTCCCCCTCAAATGACCCCAACACACCAGGAGCTCTCCCCACACCTGCAAGGGAAGCGTAGCACAGGCACACTCAGAAGGCGCTGCACATTCTCAGAAGAATTATGATAATTTCCCAACAGGATTCAGAAGTGTAGGCGGACCAGCAGGGAGATGAATAGTTATCTGCCATACCTATTCATCTCCACCCCCTGCCTTTTATCCCCAGAGCTAGGGTGGGGCTTCACTAGCAGTGGTGGCACTTCCATCCCAAGGACCGGCCCATAGATTCCCACTGCTCTCCTCCCCTCTGCCTTCTGCACATTCACACGTCAGGCACTGGACCCAGCTTTTCCTCCTCTTCCTCATCAGCTTCCTCCAGACCTGGGGGATATTGACTCTTCCATCTGAGGGCTGGCGGACAGCTCAGGCTCTGCCTCTGTCTCTGACAGCTCCATTCCCTCTTCCTCCTTGGAGCTCCCAGATTGCCCTGACTCCCACGCCACCTCCTCATCTGATTTGGCTGCCAGAGAGGACGGCAGCTGACAGGCCACAATAGGAAAGGGATAAATTGGAAGAGTGAGAATTAAGAATATAAGTGGAGTGGGGTATGGTAGTAGTGAAGATGCTCGCCTCCCATTCAAAAAGTTGAACGTTCAATCCTATGTAGTGGCAGATGTTCCTCTCTCAGGGTGCAATGAGAAAAAAAAAATCTGCTGGAACTTCACGTGGTGTCAGGAAGAATATCTGTCCAGTAAACTCTTAGGCTCCATCCCGTCACCCTGAGTCTACCCTGAATTAAAGGATTACAGGGCTGTAAAAAAAGGAATGAAAATTAAGAATATTCTTGTGGTTGCGGCTGAGCAGTTTGACTTCCGACTTTTGAGAGCCATCCCCATTAAATGCATCCTCAGCTCAATTTAAGGGGAGTTGAGGGTGTTTAAAAGATCTGCAGTAGATTTTTTATGACAAACCTTTTGAAATTCCACTCTCCTTTCCCTCCAAAGTGTCTTTAACTTACAACCATTTGTTTAGCGATAGCTTGAAGTTACAGCAATATGGAAAAAAAGTGACTTAGGACTGTTTTTCACTTATGATCAGTGGTCACATTATCAAAATTCAGGCGCATGGCAACTGGTTCATATTTACGACAGTTGCAGTGTCTCCTGGGGTCAGGTGATCTCCTTTTGCCACCTTCTGGGAAGCAAAAGCAATGGGGAAGCCAGATTCACTTAACAAACAATGCCACTGACTTTAACAAAGGCGTAATTCACTTAACGTCAAGAAAAGTCATAAAATGGGGCAAAATTCACCAAGGACAAAAATTTTGGGTTCAGTTGTGGTCAAAAGTCAAGGACTAGCTATATTGGGAAAGGATGTGCCTGTTCTGTAGACTGAAAGATAGTCAGCTGATGGCCATTGGATTTTGGCACACATTTTGCAATTCTGCCCTGTGATAACCAGTTCTTTTTTTCTTCTTTCTTCTGAGGCAGCCCTCTAAGTACCAGCGCTGTGCAAAATACAGACGTCCCCTTAGCACTGTCTCGACCGCCCTGGACAGTGGAGCATTTCCACACTTTTGTGTGTAGCCTGCGGCTCCTGAATCCTGGACTGTTTGGTTAACAGTTCTCTTGTCTACGTTTGCCAGAAATCCAGCTTTGCTCCGGCACGGCTGTTATCCCTGAGCTGTCTGGTTTAGAGTCCTTCAAATGAGCATGCTGGCTGTGGTATACGGATCTTTTTCCTTCATCCCCAGTCGGAAAAGGGGAGATGGACCCTGAATGCCGAAGGATGTTCTTCTGACAAAAAGCAACCTTGGCTTGCTTTAGGATTGCATTATACCAGTGTTTTTCAAACTTGCGGACTTTAAGATGTGTGGAGCAGTTTTTTTCAAAGTTGGTGACTGTCAGCCTTCAAGAATCTTTCTTCTGCTTGTCTTTCTGGCTGCCATAGTAACGGGGGGAGGGAGGATAAATTGGGCTTTGTGTGTGTGTGGGGGGGGGAAGTGCTGGAGGCTTGAGTTGGGAAAACTTGGGAAAACTTTATGCTTGCTGTGCAGCTGCAGCATCTTATCTATCCAGGCCAAGGTCAACGGCCAGATATCTGATCACGGATTGGATGGCCAGTTTGAACTGTTGTGGGTGAGAAAGCATCCAGAGATGGACGCCCCTTTTGTGATCCACGCCAATGCGAGTGATGTAGCGGTGGGGGCGGTGCTATTTCAAGCAAATGAGATTGGAACTTTGCAACCTTGTGCTTACACCCCCCATAAACTAACTGAGACAGAGAGGAGATGGACTATTTGGGAAAAAGAAGCATTTGCTGTCCAATGAGCCTTATTAACTTATTAACTCGAAGGAGCAAAACACCCCTTTGAGGTATGGACGGATCATAAAAACTTAGACACTCTAAAAACACCTCGGAAATTGTCGCCTAAGCAAGTTCATTGGGCCCAATACTTTATGTGGTTTAATTTTTTTAATTGAAGTACCTCCTGGAGAGAATTTTTTTTATGGCAGATGCTTTATCTAGATTACCCCAATATAAGTGTCCACCCAGAAACGATCCATCCTATTGTTCCTACAAGGCAACTGACTGCCCCGATGGTTATCAGAGCCCAGAAAAGGGGAGGTGAGGGGTGGGATGCTACCGGTTCTGCCATCTCTGAAAAGCAGCAGACACTGAACCGGTTCTGTGTTTGCTGCTATTTGGCCCACCCACCCACCCAGGCTCTTACCTGTCCTTTATTTCCTGCTTTTTCAACCTCAGCTGCTTTGCGCGTCATAGCGGAGGTTGAAAAAGCAGGAAAAAAAGCAGCTTTTCAAACGTTGTGCACCTGCGTGCTGTACTTTTCAGCTGTCCAGACGGCACAACTTAAGGTTTTTACATATGCGCGCAGAGTGCAAAACATAGTCACCGAACTGGTAGTAACACCGGTTGAATCCCACCCCTGGGGGAGATGTCAATCTTTCAAGTGACTTGACTATACAGTTAAAGGAAGCTTTAAAACTGGATGATTGGCTCTGGACCCACTCAATGACTGTACTATTAGAGATTGTTTGGCATGGATGGGGGCCAAGTTATATGTACCAGCTAGCCTTGTGGGGGGGCATCCTAAAGCAAGCCCGTGATTCAAAAGCTGCTGGACATTTTAGGTTCATTAAAACTTTACATTTTATTTGGTCAAGCGGCAATTCTGGTGGACCACTTAAAAGAAGGACATAGAAGTTTATGTAACTAGTTGTTCCATTTGTGCTTCAGCCAAACGGCCACCTGGAGAAGCTGCTGGCTTACTACAATATATAGCTAGGCTGACTGCTCCATGCAAGGAGGTTTCCATGGACTTTATAGTGGAATTGCCTGAAAGTGGGGGAAATACCGTCATTTGGATGGCTACTGACTTTTTTTCCAAGCAGGTTTATTTCATACCTTGTGCAAAAATACCATCTGCAAAAATGTTGGCTAAATTGTTTATAGGTTACATGGTGTTCCTGAATGGATAATTTCTGATAGGGGGGTCAAATTTATGTCAAATTTCTGGAAGGAATTCCTGAAGCTATTAGGCTTCGCCCAGAGTCTAAGCTCTGCCCACCAACCACAAACCAATGGGGCTTGTAAAAGAACTAACTCTGTATTGGAACAATACCTTAGATCAGGGGTGGACAAACTACGGCCCGCGGGCCACATCCGGCCCGTTGGTCTGTCCAATCCAGCCCGCCCCTGAAAAAAAATTGCTGGGTGTGGCATATTGCCCTGCGTCGCGTGGCCCCCAAGGCTGCAAAACAGTGCGGAGTGCTCTCGGAGTAGAAAAGAAAAGAACGTTGCAAAGGCCTTGGCTGAGAGTTTGAAATCACCTTTGAGTGTGACTTCTCCGAAGGTGAGTCCCCGCCGATCCCCCTTTTTTTCTGGGGCTTCCAGGCTTAAACTTTGCAAAGGCAAAGCTTGCAGGCGGGAGCATCTTCCCGCCAAGGAAAGGGAAGGGTTCCGCCCAGTGGGTGGGTGGGCGGGCTGCTTGGAGGAGGCGACCCAGCGGCGCTCTGGGTTTCCCCTGCACCGCGCTATGCAAAGTTTAAGCCTGGAAGCTCTTTTGGCTTCCTTTTAACTCGTGGGTGTTCGCGCCTGGCCCCAAGCCGCGCAGTGGAGGGAAGCCCGGAGCACCGCCAGGTCGCCTCCTCCAAGCAGCCTGCCCACCCGCTAGGCTTCCCTCTGCCGCACGGCTCGGGGTCAGGCACGAGCGCCCACAAATTAAAAGGAAGCCAAAAGGGCTTCCAAGCTTAAACTTTGCACAGGCAAAGTTTGCAGGCAGGAGCATCTTCCCGCCAAGGAAAGGGAAGGGTTCTGCCCGGTGGGCGGTTGGGCGGGCTGCTTGGAGGAGGCGACCCAGCAGCGCTCTGGGTTTCCCCTCCGCCGCATTGTGCAAAGTTTAAGCCTGGAAGCCCTTTTGGCTTCCTTTTAACTTGCAGGCGCTTGCGCTTGGCCCCGAGCCACACGATGGAGGGAAGCCCGGAGCACTGCTGGGTCACCTCCTCCAAGCAGCCCGCCCACCCACTAGGCTTCCCTCCGCTGCGTGGCTCGGGGTTAGGCGCGAGCGCCCGCGAGTTAAAAAGAAGCCAAAAGGGCTTCCAGGCTTAAACTTTGCACAGTGTGGCGGAGGGGAAACCCGGAGCGCCACCGGGTCGCCTCCTCCAAGCAGCCTGCCCACCCGCTAGGCTTCTCTCTGCCGCGCGTCTCGGGGCTAGGCACGAGCGCCCGCGAGTTAAAAGGAAGCCGAAAGGGCTTCCAGGCTTAAACTTTGCACAGACAAAGTTTGCAAGCAGGAGCATCTTCCTGCCGAGGAAAGGGAAGGGTTCCGCCCGGAAGGCAGTTGGGCGGGCTGTTTGGAGGAGGCAACCCAGCGGCGCTCTGGGTTTCCCCTCCGCTGCACTGTGCAAAGTTTAAGCCTGGAAGCCCTTCCGGCTTCCTTTTAACTTGCGGGTTCTCGCACCTGGCCCCAAGCCACGTGGTGGAGGGAAGCCCGGAGTGCCGCCGGGTCACCTCCTCCAAGCAGCCCACCCACCCACCGGGCAGAACCCTTCCTGCTCATCCTTTGGGTGTCTGCCAAGTTCCTCTCTCAGTCGCTCTCTTGCTCCTCCACCAGCACAGAAAAGAAAGAGAAAAAGAGTCAAATAGTTATTATTCTCAGCCGAAACAACCAGAAACGAAGGCAGGCAGGCAGGCAGAACGGAGCACTGGATTGAAACGTGGGCGGCTGTGTGGGGGTGAACGGGCGCTTTGGAGGAGCTGCGCTGACAGGAAGCCACCCTGCCGGCTTTTTTGAAGCAGTTTCTTCCTGGGCTGGTGTAGGAGCGAGAGAGCGACAGAGAGGAATGAGGCAGACACCTGAGGGATGAGTGGGAAGGGTTCTGCCTGGCGGGCAGGTGGGCTGCTTGGAGGAGGCGACCCGGCGGCGCTCCGGGTTTCCCCTTCACTGTGCGGCTTGGGGCCAGGCGCGAGCACCTGAGAGGAAAAAGCAAGCTGCAAGTTGCTGGGAAGTTGCTCGGGTGCTGGGAGCCACTGTTGTGGTGAGCAGCTCATTGGGCACGTATGCGAGGAGGAGGGCTTTTAAAGTGCCGCCCGAGCAGGACCGCCGAGCCGGGAAATGGGGCACCAAGGCAGGGCAAGGCTCCACCAGCAGCAGCCGAGTTTTAGATGGGCTTGGATGCCCCTGAGCGCGGTTTGCTGTTTGTTCTCTCCTGGGACTCGCATTTGGAAAGCGTGGAAAGCAGGAGCAGCCGCGGTGTTACCGTGTTTCTCACATAATAAGGCTGGGCCTTATTTTTTTTTTGAGCCCCGAAAAAACAGCTAGGCTGTCTTTTTGGGGGGTGACTTAATTTCCCTCCTTGCATCCTCGCCAACAACCGCTCCTACCGGGTGATCATGGTGAAGCACAGAGAGCTCCCTACTCCCACCTTTGCTGCAGACACCTTTGGCACCCACTGCTGTTGCTTTCCCTTCTGCCCATTCCGCTGCCACATTTGGAGCTGCCGCTTCCATGTTTGGAGTTCTGCCGCCATTTGGAGCTGCATGACGGCTCCGGAAGCAGCCTAGAGACGCGCCCGGGAAGAGGCGCAGATGCTGCCTTGTAGTCCCCAAACCAACTGCGTGCGCCACCTTTAGTTATGTGCGCTCCGCTCTTTGGGCATCTCCGTGTGATCGCGACCCTGTCCTTTCCACCTGGCACCCTTGCTGCTTTCTGGCTTTTTAGCAACCGGCTTCGCCTTTGGAGCACTGCCAAATGGCAGCGGAAGCTCCAAACATGACGGTGGGCGATCTTTTTATTTTAGTCCGCGTGAAGTTCAGAGCGAGCATGAGAGGGAGACCGCGATGCCTTGCTAAAGAGCCAGAAAGCAGCAAGGGCGCCAGGTGGAAAGGACAGGGTCGCGATCACACGGAGATGCCCAAAGAGCGGAGCGCACATAACTAAAGGCGGCGCGCGCAGTTGGTTTGGGGACAACAAGGCAGCATCTGCGCCTCTTCCCGGGCGCGTCTCTAGGCTGCTTCCGGAGCTACGGGACGTTCTCCATTGCCTACCGGCCCTTCTTCCTTGGACTCCCTGCCGTGGGGCGCACCCACTTCCTCCTGCAAATTACGCCTCACAACTCTTCTCTCCCTTTCCTCTCGCTCCAAAAAGATCGCCATCGTATCCCGCCGATTAGGGCTTCCAGCCACGTTGTGATCCACTAGTGAGGTTGCCATCTCAGATGGAGGCATCGCAGTCTCCCTCACTCGCTCTGAACTTCGCGTGGACCAAAATAAAAAGATCGCCCGCCGTCATGTTTGGAGCTGCCACTTCTGCGTTTGGAGCTCCAAATGGCGGCGGAACTCCAAACACGGAAGCGGCAGCTCCAAATGTGGCAGCGGAATGGGCAGAAGGGAAAGCAACTTAAGAAAACATATATATATGTGCAGACAAAATTAGCAAGATCCTCCAAAAACACAACATTTAGACAGCATTCTGCACAAACAGAAAGATATCCACCTCTACATGGAACACTGAAACACAAGCTCTAGAAAAATATGATCACAAACCCAAACTCTGGCTCAGATACGTAGATGACACCTTCATAATCTGGCCACATGGGAAAGAAAAACTGAACAACTTCCTCACACACCTCAACAGCCAACACCCCAAAATACAATTCACCATGGAAACAGAAGCTAACAACCAACTTCCCTTCCTAGATGTCTTGGTATACAAAAGATCCAATGGCTCCCTAGGACACACCATCTACCAGAAGAAAACACATACAAACCGCTATCTACACGCACTCTCACACCACCACCCAGCACAGATCAATTCCGTAGCCAAGACACTCATCTCCAGAACAAAATGCTTAGCCGATGAACAACACCTAGAGACCGAACTACACACTCTCACCGGCGTGCTGACAGCCAATGGATTCCAAAGAAAGAAGATCACCCACCTAATCCAAAAAGAAACCCCAGCTAAAATCCAAGACAAAGAACAAGAGAATGGCAAAGCCCTCCTCCCATATATAAAAGGCACTACGGACAAAATTAGCAAGATCCTCCAAAAACACAATATTAAGACAGCATTCTGCACAAACAGAAAGATATCCACCATCCTAAGAAACCCTAAGGACAGAATCGAGTTAGAAAATCAAGGAGTATACGAAATCCCTTGCACTGCTGCCCCACCACATACATTGGACAGACTAACAGAAGAATAAGTGCACGCATTGAAGAACATAAGAACTCAATCAAAAAAGAAGAACCGACCTCTTCCCTGGTCCAACACCTCAAAGCCACAGGACATGAGATTGACTTTAAAAATACCAGAACTATCGCCAAAACTGAACACTTCAGCAGCAGAATCATCAGAGAAGCCATAGAGATAGAAAAACGCCCACACAGCATGAATAAACGAGATGATGCCTCCCGCCTACCAGCCATTTGGAAACCCGCCCTCATGAACAGACGCGTACCTAACATGAAGAATGACACCAGACCCACACCCCTGAGAGCCACACAAGATGCCACCACCACACTTCCACGTAGAAAGCAGACTCATACCCACACAGAAGATGAAACACGACCACGGACCAGAAGCCGCACTGCAGCTGCATCACTACCCACCTCAAACCCCTCTGAGCCATACATGAAGCGAACTGACCTCCACCATGAAGATGCAGCACGACTACGAACTCGAAGCCAAACAGCAAGATCACAGCTCACCAGCTCAAACCCTCCAGCAACTAAGACTAACCTGAGCACAATCAAGACCCCACCTGAACAGAACACGCCTCCAGCCAATCAGAACACAGCCACTGCAAGCTCACATCACTCTGAGAAGCACAGAGCTGAAGACCAAGCCTGAAGATGATGAATGAGACTTCATCGAAACGTTGCCTAGATACTTCCAATCTTACGCGGGAGAAAACCCGAATAACCAAAGATCCACATACAAATACCCGCGAGAACCTCAGAAAAAAAAACACACACACACACACACACATATATATATATATGTATATGTGTATATATATATATATATATATATATATATATATATATATATATATATATATATATATGTATATATATATATATACATACATATACATATACATATACATATACATATACATATACATATACATATACATATACATATACATATACATATACATATACATATATATATATATATATATATATATATATATATAATCATATATAATTTGCGGCATTTTATAATGGGCCCTTCATAATGGCCTTTTATAAAATTGGTTTGGCCCTCAAACACAGATCTGATTTTCCATGTGGCCCCCAACAGAAATTAATTGCCCACCCCTGCTTTAGATGTTATATTAATTATCAACCAGGTGACTGGTCTGACCTATTGCCTTTTGCAGAGGCAGCGTATAATAACTCAGTTCACAGCAGCACTGGCTTTATCCCATTTAAGGTAGCTTCAGGACAGGATTTTATGCTCATACCCAAACTTCCACAAGAGAAACCCAATGTTCTATCATTGACCGAATGGATAACCCAACTCCAGTTTACCTGGATGGTTACTCATAAACCTTAGATTGTGCTCATCAAGCTCATAAAGAGCAAGCTGATAAAGAGAGCTCTACAAAAAACATACCAAATGGGGGACAAAGTCTTCTCATCCACTAAGTACTTAAAAACCACACAAAAATCTAAAAAATTGGGACCAAGATATGTGGGACCTTTCCCAATTTGTACAAGTGGTGAATCCTGTAGCAGTACAATTGCAATTGCCAAAAACCCTTAGACAGATTCACCCTTTCTTTCATATCAGTCTATTATAACCTGAACATACTTCCAGGCTGCAAGCTGATCAGGCCAGCCCTCCAGTTCCTTTTGATTGAGGGCGAGTAACATTTTGAGATTAAAGAAATTCTGGATTCAAGAAAACAAAGGGGACAACTCCAATATCTAGTTGTTTGGAACTAGATGTTAGAGCCACTAGCCTTATACAAACATTTTGTTTGAAATATCCTGACAAACCTTAAATTTTGGTTATAAATATTTTATATTGTCTTTGGAATGTTTATTTTCATATTGTCCTATTCTTTTTCTTTTCCAGGGCCAATACCTCTTTTGCAGGAGAGCCGAATGTCAGACTTCAAGAACTTTTCTTCTGCTTGTCTTTCTGGCTGCCATAGTAACAGGGGGAGGGAGGATAAATTGGGCTTTTTTGGGGGGGAAAGAGTGCTGGAGGCTTGAGTTGGGAAAACTTTATGCTTGCTGTGCAGCCGCAGCATCTTATCTATCCAGGCCAAGGTCAACAGCCAGATGTCTGAATCACCACCTGAAGATACCCCACATAACATTATACACATCACAGATTGGATGGCCAGTTTCAACTGTTGTGGGTGGGAACAATGCTGTAATTTTGTATATGTGATTTTCGTGTCTAATGCCTCAGATCTTGAATTCTTTTGATGCTACCACTTGATTTCCAGTAAAAATAAATAAATAAAAGTTCCTTTCTCTATAACAATGGAGCCTAATGGTTTCTTTCTTCGATTTTGACCTAACAGCAACTCTAAGACTTGTTGGACTTCAATTCCCAGAATTTCCCAGCCAGCCATACAGATTGGGAAAGTCTGGGAGTTGAAGTTCACGTCTTAAGTCACCAACTCTGAAAAACACCTAAGACCGTAGAAAGTGTAATTTTACTCACCTCTCCAGCTATTTCCTAATGTCCTTCTACAAGCAAATGGATTACCTACCCTTTGGATAATTAATTCACTAGCTTCAGATTTACCACTCACAATTTATCTCCCCATACCTCAGTAATGGAAGGAGCACGAACCCCAGAAATAATTACACATCCAATGAACCGCCAAAGAAATACTTTTTATTTGGCTGTATGTATGTTCTAGGCATGTGCCAGTGACTTCTCACTCTCAAACAATTAAGAAAAGAAACAAAAACAGAAGGAAATTTGCTGCAAGCAAGATTGCTCTTTCTTTCCCTTTTTTTCTTCTTTGTTCCTTCAAATTCCATCTCTTCCAAAAAGCTTTACATGTTTTTTCATGAAATTTGAGGTTGCTTGTAAATTGTTTTATCAACCGTTCTTGAGTGTCAAGGAACACAGAGGCCAACTGGAACGAGTTAAAAATATAATCAACCCACTGAAAATATAGCAGTTCCTCCCTCACACACCAAATGAATAAAACGGTTAGAATCTCATCCTCAATGCTTTGGGTGCGTGCCTCATCTCTTAGCATCATCAGTGCTACATTCAATAGAGTTTACCATGTGGTTTGGAGTGGCCACTTACAGTGAATGCTTTTCTCCTTTTTTAAGTGGCTCTTTCTTTCAGGTCTGGTGCTTGATTAAAATAAACGCAAGCTTCAACAGAAGCTTTTACCTACCCGTATGACATTAAAATTCTCATGTCCGTTTGTAAACTGCAATGGGGCGAAGCAGTGCATCGTAAGGCAATAATTTTTGAATCGGTGTACCTCAAACAGGGATGATTTAGAGCAGGGGCCTCCAACCTTAGCAACTTCTTCAACTCCCAGAATTCTGGGAGTTGAAGTTCACAAGTCTTAAAAGTTGCCAATGTTGGAGACCCCTGATTTAGAGAATGTGTCCAAAATCTTGCCCCCCCCCCATTTTCTGGGAGGGCAAAATGATGTCTTCATTAGCAGGACATCATTTGCAAGGAAATCACGGCCACAGGTTAAATTCAGAGGCAAAACTCTGGAAGAGAGTTTGTAGATTATCCAAGTGACCCTGGAGAGCCACTCAAGAACAGACCAGGGAAACTGCCATTTTGTGATTGGTCACTGAGTGGAGCTGAATGGGACTTGCGGCACGGACTTTTACAAGTATTAAACTGAATTGAGCCCCATTTCTTTATCAGTTTTTGGATTTTTTTTCTCTCCCTCGCATATGGGAAATTAACCTTCAGACCAGCAAGGTTTTGCTGTATTTATTGATGAGTTTCTCTTCCCTAAAGGATGACATCAATTTGGTTTTTAAATTAAAAATTTGAATATAGATAGATAAATAGATAGCAAAACTTTAAATATCTGGATGTGGGAAAAGTTAGCAAAGGATTAAGAAGGTAGGGGGATTTGGAATGATAGCCTGGAACTAATTAAGATTTTTTTCTCATGGGAAGATGCTAATTTATTTTCTGTTTTCATGATAAGGAGAACCTGAAGATTAAACAAGAACCCTTTATGATGTGCAGGCTTCAACTCCAACCCCCAGAATTCCCCAGCTAAAATGGGAGTTAAAGTCAATACATTTTCCCTGACCTGCCTGGCAGTTTACCTATTCTTCCTTCCCTCCCTCCCTCTCTCCTCCTTCCTTCCTGCTGCATCAAGTTTATACTTCCTGGTGGCTTTCCTGTTGAAATAAAAATGGACTCCGCACAAGGGAAAAATGTCACAAGAATTGGGAAGGAGGCATGACATGTACCATACTGGTCAGAACAGGTCAAGAAGGATGTGTGTAGAGAATGTATGAGGTGCTGTGGAAGTCCAGAAGAGTACAGAGGTATGCAAAAGGACAGATGGGGTACACAGGAATTTGGTATGAGTTGAGAAAGCTGAGTAGGGGTGCAGGACAGTGCCATGAGGTTGACACCGCACGCAGAACTGTGATGCAGCTAAAGGTATGCAGTGGTACATGAGGGGTAGGAGCCCAGAAGGGCTGTGTGTGTTATGTTGAGTGGGGAGACTTACCTGAGAAACTTGTGACTTACCTTTCTGGCTTCTTCTTTGCCAAAGGTTTCAGGAGTATATGAAAGGACAATGACTCGATTGAGGTGGCACGACTGAAATGGCCACAAATGTGTCAAATTTCAATTCCCAGTCACATGGGGCCCAAGTTTTGGATACATTCTGTATGTTAGCCCATTTGATGTATATTGATTGAAAAACTGTTGCCCCATAATGCACCATTTTATCCAACTGAACATTACAAACAGATCTGATAACTTTAATTAAGCATCTGGATAGAGAGCAAGAAATCCAAAAGAGCAGGACAGCACTCTAGTGCCACCCAGAGGAGGGATTAACAGAGGAGCAGGTGAGCTCTACCTATAGGCCTACTTGGTTGCCATGGAAAACAGCTTGAACTCAGCCCGCCTCCCGCCACCTTTATAGAGGCCCTATATGTTTGCACACTGGGCCAAAATGAGCCAATGAAGTGAGAAAGCTTTTTAGGGCTTCTCCTAGGTAGGTGGGACCTGGAGGCCATTTACCAAATCGACAGCGGTCCATCTTCTGCAGTGGAAAAATGGCGCTTCACTATAGAATGGGCCTGGTGGGTTCCTGCACAAGCTTCAACACAGGAAGAGCTTCTGTGTGATGGCTTGGCTCCTCAGTCCAGAAATTAGGATTGAGGTTTTATTATTCCAGGCAGGAGAAAGATTTGCACGTTTATTTTCTCCTCCCACCTGTAGCGAAATAGGAAGGGGGACACAAAGGTGAGAATGGCCCAAAAACAAAGCATGAGGAATGGGCCACCAACGATCTTTCTCTGCCAGTAAGAAGTTGAATCTCTTAAGACTAGCTTGACTGACAGCGAGGTCCGGACCGCCCCCTGAGGTATGTCACAACATGCAAATTGGGGGGTTGGGCATCCCCCTTATGAGCGGCTTCACTCCTGCAGTCAGCGGAAGTTGACTTGGCGGATTTGATCCCAGAAGAGAAGGCTGAGGATCGTGTGTGGGCCGATGCGGAAGTAAGAAGCCCCCACTCCTTTGTAGGCCCCCCAAAAGCCCTCAGTCCGGATGATTTGGGCCAGGCAGTCCAAGAGTCCTTTGTACATCATGCCCTGCCATATAAGAAAAGGAAACTATGAAGAAATCAAGCTCAGCGGCAAATTAAGAGCACCCCACTTTTCTTAGGTTATCCCTCGCTTTCAAGGTCCCATTCTCCTAGCCCCTCCACCTTAGATTTTGGAAAACTGGTTTCCTTGTTTTTTAAAAAATTATAAAAATGAACAAAACCACTAGCAGGTTTTTTGCAAAAGTATGGGGAGATGAATTCAATATAACCTTCGAGTTACAACGGTTCATTTAGTGTTTTGTGTTTTAGCAGCACAGGTAAGAGTTTGGAAGATTTAAAAAAAATTAAAAAGTGGAATTAAGAAAGGGTTAACAGCGAAGCTGGGTCTTAAAAAAGATTAAAATAACATCAACTGGACCAAAACAAGTTTATTTATCTGAGATGTTTGGTTATTCATCCAAGTAAAGTCCACCAGTCAAAATTTTTTTTAAAAAAGTGGGGAGAAACCCCTGCAGTTGGTACATTCCAATGACACTGTCCACCTAACTAATTTTTATTTATTTATTTTGACTGATGAAGTTACTCAGATGAGCAACGAAACGTCTCAGATTAACAAACTTTGGTCCAATTTTGCCATGATTTTAACCTTTTTTAGATACTTTTGGGCCTGGATTATTGAATTTTCATGGACATATTGCAATACATTTTAGGGAGGAAACCCTGCAGTTGGTGTAGCAAGAGTTGGTACATTACAACTCTAATTCTCTTCCTAACTACTTTTTTAAAATTTATTTTGACTGATGAAGTTACTTGGAAAAATAATAAAAAGACTCAGATTAACAAACTTTGGTCCAGTTTTGCCATGATTTTGACCTTTCTTAAGATATTTTTGGCCTGGATGATTGAATTTTCATTGATGTACAGCGAAGCTGTAGAGTTAAGCAACTTGTCTAAGGGACCCCTGAAACCAATGGGGTGAATGAATCAAGTGGAAGTCACGAGTTGGGTGACCGATTTAATGAACCCAATTCCAAGCAATTTATAGGCAGTCCTCGGCTTATGACCATACTTGAGCCCAAAATTTCCCTTGCTAAGTGAGATTGTTGTTAAGTGAGTTTTGCCCCATTTTTCATGACCTATCTTCCCACAGTTCTTAAGTGAATCACCGCAGTTGTTAAATGAGCAACACAGTTAAGTGAATCTAGCTTCCCCATTGATTGTTGGGTTGCAAAAGGGGATTGCATGACCTTAGGATGCTGCAAACATCCCCAATATGAGCCATTTGCCAAGGGTCTGAATTTTGATCACATGACTTTGGGGATGCAGCAGTGGTCGTAAGTATGAAACAGTGGCCGTAAGTCACTTTTTTCCAGTGCTTTTGTACTTCAAACAATCACTAAATGAATTGGTTTTCATATGCGCAAATACATTCAAGGTATGATAAAGATTCTAAAACAGAAGGTTTCTATGATAAATTGACTGACTTAGATAAGATTTTAACAGGTACTGATGAAAAGGTGATTAAAAAATTGTATGGATATTTATTACAAATTAAACTAGAAGAACAAGAAGTTAAAGAAACAATGATTGCTTACAGGAAGAATTTTGGATATGGGATTGATTTAGAGAAATGGCAAAAATTGTGGTCTCAAAATTATAAAATGACAATGTCAACAGCATATAAAAAAAATTTGTATAAGATATTTTACAGGTGGCATTTCCCCCTGACAAGAATAGCAAGAATGTTCAAGAATAAATCTGAAAAATGTTGGAAATGTCATCAGATACCCGGCTCGTATTACCATATGTGGTGGACTTGTGAGGATGCTAGAAAATACTGGACTAAAATCTACATGTGGTTGGAAAAAATGATGAAAAAATATATAGACTTGAAACCAGAGATATTTTTGTTGGGAATTTTACCTGAAATATATAGTAAAGACTTGAAATACCTGATTGTAAATGTAATAACAGCGGCTAGGATTGTATTTGCTAAAAACTGGAAAAATGAGAAGATACCATCACAGGAGGAAATCATTAAGAAAATATTGGAATGTGCTGAAATGAGTAGATTGACATTTGAAATTAAAGAACAAGAGGATAAACAATTTTATACAATTTGGGATCTTTTCTATCAATAGTTAGATAACAAAGTACAGTAATGAAATATGTAGATTTTTAGAAAATAATAAATATATAAAGATGTACTTCTTTCTTATTATAACTACAAAATGATTTTAGGATAGATTTGGGATGATACTATGAACTGTTATACAATAAAATAAGTAAATTATGGTTATCTTGTAAAACATGAACGAATAAAAGTATAGTCAAATGATTGATTAATAATGATACTAAGGTATTTAGTTTTTGATTGACAATATGAGATTATATATAATGTAATTGTAATTGTAGACTACGAAATGGAAGCACAAAACAATTTGTAAACCAACCGGCACACTGTATGTACACCTATGAAAGACAGCTTGATGTTTTTATGTTTTGTTTGTTTATGTTTGTTTTTAAAAACCAATTAATTTTTTTTTTTTTAAAAGGAAAGCCTTACTGGTTGCAGAAAAGTTCCTGAAGACCTCTGACAGCAAAAAAGAGGCCAGGGGCGATGCTCAAGTGAGGTGGGTCATTGAACGACATCCCCCCCACCTCAAAAATAAGACCTGGTGCCTTTTTTTGGTGGCACAAAAATATAAGACAGGGTCTTATTTTCGGGGAAACATGGGTAGATGAGAAGCAAAATGTGTTCAAGGAAAAACAAAGGAAGTTCAGTTGCCTCTTGAAAAAGCACCTTTGAAACAACCCTTGAGATCTGGATGGCTATAAGTCAAGGACTGTTCTGTGTTCCCATCTTTTCCTTTCGTCCAGCTAACTGCAAGGATTGCAGCTTCCTCTGCATTCTCTCCCTTCTTCCTATTTCCTACCTGGCCATCGGGTCCAATCGGTTGGTTGTAAAGGCGGGTGCTGGCCACATCAAAAGGTGTCATGGCAATGGCCACCACGAAGCTGCTCGTCATCCCGGCACACAAGGCAATCAGCCAGCTGTCTTTGGGGAAGATCTGGAGGAAGAGGAAAGAACAAAAGGCTAGAAGCCACCAAAGTTACAGCCAGCTTAGCTGGAGATCAGCAACTCAGATCCAATCAGAGGGTCGAAGTGTACAAGAAATGCAGCTTCATTTTTTTTTTTTTAATGGAAACATAATTCTCCAGTTTTGGATGTGAAAATAATTGGGCGGGGGGGAACGGCACTCAATCCCTGGAGAAATAGGAGCGTTAAAAAAAAAAAACCCAGTGGGACAAAAGGACACCATGGACCATCAAGTCTGCCCTGAGATTTTTGTTCGTTTTATTTTTAATTCATTCATTTCTTGTTTTTCATTATTGCTTTTTATTTTGTTCATTTTATGATTATTATCTTTGTATTTTTTGCTGGATGATAGAAACGTGTTTAAATCAGTTACTGATGACTAAGTGCACTATCTTTGCTGGAAGCAGCTTCTATGATTTCACTACCTTTTTTTGTGAACTTAAAGAGCCCATGCAGAATCTCCATTAAGTGAGGCAAAAACATTCCAGCATTCTGTTCCCACTTGGCCACAATTGGTTTACTCATGTTGTACCAAATAAACCATAACTCTTCCATAAAACTACCATGGCTAGTTTCATACCCCAGAAGTACAGAATGTTATTATGCCTTTGGACTGAGATTCTCAAGCCTATTTCTATTCTATTCTATTCTATTCTATTTCTATTCTACTCTACTCTATTTCTATTCCTTTCTACTCTACTCTATTCTATTCTATTCTATTCTATTCTATTCTATTCTATTCTATCCTATCCCATCTGATTGTATTCCATTGCATTCTATTTCATATTTTCTTTTCTTTTCTATCCTATCCTATTCCATTCCATTGCACTCTACTACATTTCATATTTTCTATCCTATCCTATCCTATCCTATCTTATCCTCTGTTTTATACTATTCTTTATTCTCCGCTGGATTCTACCTGCAAATCGACAGTTTGGACTCACATAAAGCCCCATTTATATTTTACCTCTTCTGCCACAACCAACCTAAATTTAAATTTGCAACTCCCCTTGGAATAAAGAGTAAAGTTGATGCCATGAATGCATGCATGCAGAAAAAAAATAGCTACCAATCCATCTTCTTAAGCTCTGATACTGTATTAATAGTCATTGGATTAGAAACACATTTAATACTCAAGAGTTGGAAAAAATAAGGAGGAAATGTCCTTGAATTTGGCAAATAAACAGAGTATATTTGGGTATTGCTCAAAAATTTTATTTAATTTAGTTTTATCCTGCCTTTATAATGTTTTATAAAGAAATAAACTCAAGGCAATGAACATACCTAATACTGCTTCCTCCTCCTATTTTCCTCCATACAACAATTCTGTGTGAGGTGAGCTAAGCTAAGAGAGAGAATGACTGACTCAAAATTACACAGCTGGCTTTTGTCCCTAAAGTGGAACTAGAACCCACAGTCTCCTGGCCATTGGCCCAAGGTCACCCAGCCGGATTTTATTCCTAAATCAGAACTGGAACTCACTGTTTCCAGCTTGGTGCCTTAATGACTAGATCAAAATCAAATGCATATCCCAATTTTACTTCTCTCTTGGATCAGAGGTGTATGTCTAAGGTTTACAGTTTAACAGAATTGGAAGGGACCTTGTAGGTCATCTAGTTCAACTCCCCCACCCAAGTAGACCCTACACCATGTATGACAGATGGCAGTTCAGTCTCTTCTTGAAAGCTTCCAATGATAGAACTCCCACAACTTCTGAAGGGAAGCTCTTCCATTGGTTGATTATTTTTACTGTCAGAAAATTTATCTTGTTTCCAGGTTGAATCTTTTCTTGACCAGTTTCCATCCATTATTCTTTGTCTGGCCTTCAGTTCAGGTACTTTGAAAATAACTTAACCCCCCCTTCTCTCTGTGGCAGCCCCTCAAATATTGGAAGACTGCTATCATGTCTCCCCTGGCCCTTCTCTTTACTAGACTGGCCATGCCCTTCTCTTTACTAGACTGGCCATGGCCAGTTCCATTGTATGTTTTAATCTCCAGTCTCCTGGTTGCTCTTTTCTGCACTTTTTCTAGAGTCTCAACATCTTGTTTACATTGTGGCGACCAATACTAGATGCACGATTCCAAGTGTGGCTTTATAGAATGGTATTAGTACCTCACTTGATCTTGATTGTTGTATCTCTCTGCAGCTTAGGATTGCATTGGCTTTTTTGGCTGCCGCCGCACACTGCTGGCTCATATTTAATTGCTTCCCCACTAAGACTCTAACATCCCTCTCACAGTTACTGCTATTAAGCCTGGTTTCACCCAGTCTATGTGAGTACTTTTGTTTTTTCTTGCTTAAGTGTAAGGCTATACTTTTATCTACCTTAAATTTCATTTTGTTAGATATCATCACATCCTATCAGGTAGGATCATTGGACAATACACCAACCATACCAAATGCAAGTTTTCTATTGTAACGCCTGTAGCTTTTTCAAACAAGCAAAGCAAACCATCATACCTCGAGGTTGTTGAAAAACTGTTTGGAAAAGGAGAAGGTAGACAGCTGCGTGGATGAACCCACCATGACTCGGGGCACGGACGAAATGGCTCCACGCCACAGTCCTAACACACCATGTTCTTTGTGAATCCCACTTAGCGCGTGGAACATTCCCTAGACAGACAACAGAAAAAGGCCAATGAAGTTTAGGAGCATCCAAGTCATCATTGCTACGCAACTAGTTGCAAGTCATCAGTTGAAATATTTGGACCGCTTCAAGTAAGGAGCGAGCAGGATTTAGTTAGTTTAATTTAGTTTCATTGCACCTCGTACAACGAAATCAAACACAATCTTCAGTGCACATCATGACCATAACCATGAAAATAAACACAAACACACATCCTTCACACTCCACACAATGAACCGAAAACCCCTGACTCTGCACCAACACTGCACTATACAGTAGAATTGAAAAAGCTACTGCCCTCGGATAGAAGCTGTTTTTCAGCCTATTTATCCTTCTGTACCGTCTGCCAGATGGTAGAGATTTGAACTTTTCTGCACTAAAAGACCACCCTGAAGATGTCAAGGAAGAAACTACTTTTCCTCCAGGTCAGAGAACATTAAATACAGAATAATGGGGTTGTAAAGGACCTTGGAGGTCTTCTAATCCAACCCACTGCTCAACTAGGAGACCCAATCCCATTTCAGACAAATGGCTATCCAAACTTCTTAAAAACCTACAGCAATGGAGCACCCACAATTTCCAGAGGCAAGCCATTCCACTGATTAACAGTTCTCATCAGGAAATTTCTCCTTAGTTCTAGATCAAATCTCTCTTTAATGATCTTCCACCCTTTACTTCTTGTCTTGCCCTCAGGTGCTTCAGAGAATAAAGAAATAAATGAATAAAGAATTAAAATAACGCAAACAGCTTCTAAAATTTAAAATACATTCATTATGCAAACATGCATGGTTCTCATCCCAGTCCTATTTCTACAAACAAGACAGTTTCATTGCTATTTTTGACTGACTAAAGTTCAAATATACATCAAATATTCTATCTAGCTCAAGAAAAATGCAAAAAAAAAAAAATGCTATCAAGAACAATGTTGGTTTCTTTATTCTCTATTCCTGAGTTTCCAGGATCATCTTTGGTGCAAAATAGAGACTCAGATTACAGAGTAGTCCTCAATTTACAACCATTTGTTTAATGACTATTCGAAGTTACAACAGCACTTTAAAAAGTGACTTATGACCATTTTTTCACACTTACAACATCCCCATGGTCACCTGATCAAAATTCAGACGCCTGGCAATTGGCATGTATTTATGACAGTTGCAGTGTCCTGGGGTCATGTGATCACTTTTTGCAAAGTTAATAGCAATAGCACTTAGATTTTATATACCGCTTCACAATGCTTTACAGCCTTCTCAAAGCAATTTATAGTCAAGATATTTGCCCCCAACAATTTGGGTCCTTATTTTACCCAACTCAAAAGGATGGAAAGCTGAGTCAACCTTGAGTCAGTCAGGATTGAACTTCTGGCAGTGGGCAAAGTTAGCAATAGTACTTAGACTTATATACCGTTTCACAGTGCTTTATAGCCCTCTCTAAGTGGTTTACAGAATCAGCATATTGCCCCCAACAATTTGGGTCCTCATTTTATCCATCTCGGAAGGATGGATGTCTGAGTCAACCTTAAGCCTGGTGAGATTTGAACTGCCAAACTGTCAGTCAGCAGAAGTAGCCTGCAGTACTTCACCCTAACCACTGCGCCCCGGAGGCTCAATGGGGAAGCCAGATTCACTGAGCAAACATGTTACTAAATTAAAGACTGAAGAGGTTCACTTAACAAATGTGGCAAAAATGTGGTCGTAAAATGGGGCAAAATTCACTTAACAAATGTCTCGCTTAGCGATAGAAATTACTTGCGATCGTAATTGAAGACTATCCGAATTTGCAAAGGTGCAAAATAAGGACTTGGGGCAGGAGGCCTAACTTTTCTCAATCCTTCCAACCCAGGATAGAACATTATAAACAAATCTTTTCCCAGGTAAATCTGCTGTATTTCTTACACCAATCTGACAACCCGAGATTTCCAATATTTCCAACGTTGAGTTTTCAGAACAAGAGTATTAGCAAGAGATTAGGAGTTGCACATTTTTAAAGATCCAGGAAGCTATTTAGTCAATCTACCTCCGTATTCTTTAGGCAGACTGGCAGCTTTCCAAATTCCAGGACAGGAATAATCAGGGATTGGACAGAAATGCTGCAGAATCTCCAGACTTAACCTGGTTTGCCTCGGAAATGATCCTAAGTTAGGCTGACGCAGTGTGCTTTGTGGTGGAGATCTTTTAAATGGCCATCTTGTTTCCTCACTCTACTTCCAAACAGGGCAATGCAAGAATATTTGCTATAGATTGGAGAAGAGTATTTTCTAGGATGATTGTTTACTACTTCCTGAGCTGAGATTTAAGCAATTGACATTGCTTAATTAAGTTCACCCAATATTTTAATTCGGCTGGCATGGTTTTATTTATTATTTATTTTGTTTATTTGTCTCCTAACTATTTTTTTTACAAATATGTTCATGGTGGTAAACATAACCAACACTTCTTCCTCCTATTTTCTGTGTAAAAACAACCCTGTGAGGTGGGTCGGGCTGGTTGGCCTAAATTTGAAAAGGTGGCTTTTATAGCTGAGGCAGAATTAGAACTCACTATCTCTCACTTTTTAGCCTAATACCCTAACCCAGAAGTGGGGAACTATGGCCCCTTTATGACTTGTGGACTTCAACTCTCAGAATTTCTGAGTTAGCATGGCCATAGTTTTCTCAGGAATTCTGGGAGTTGAAGTCCGCAAGTGATAAAGAGGCCATAGTTCTATACCCAGCCATAGACCAAAATGAACCACTTAATCACTAGACCAAATTTAGATATTTTTTTAAAGGGGAGGTGTAGTTTATATAAATGATGCCTTTATTGCTCTTTCAAAGACCCAAACAGAAGTCAACAATTAGCCAGGATATCTACTTACAGATAGTCCTCAACTTACAACAGTCCATATAGTGACTGTTCAAAGTTACAACAGCACCAAAGAAAGTGACATGATCATTTTTCACAGTTACAATCTTGTAGCATACCCAAGATCATGTGATCAAAATTCAGATGTTGGGCAACTGGTTTTATACTTATGACCATTGCAGCATCTGAAGTTGCTATCTTTTGACAAGCAAAGTCAGATTCACTTAACAACCATGTCACCAACTTATCAATTGCAGTGATTCGCTTAACAACAGTGGCAAGAAATGTTGTAAAATGGGGCAACAAATTCTCACATAACAAATTCTCACTTAACAACATAAATGTTGGGTTCAGCTGTGTCATGAGATGAGGCTGCTTTATTTTCTTTCTCTACAAATAGGCCTCCACTTACAGCCATTTATTTAGGGAGCCTTCAAAGTTACAACAACCCTGAAAAAAGTCACGTATGATTGTTTAACACACTTACAACAAATTTTACAAGTAAAATATGGCTTCCAAGGCTGACACACTGCATCCCTCCAGTCACGTGATCAAAATTCAGATGCTTGGCAAACAGTTCATATTTGTGACAGTGGCAGTGTTTTTGAGACCAAGCAAAAGCCAAGGGGGAAGGCAAATTCACTTCACAACTGTGCACTAACTTAATAACTGCAGTGATTCGTTTAACAGCTCTGGCAAGAAAGATCATAAAAGGGGGGCAAAACTCACTTAATAACTATCTTGTTTACCAAGCGATATATTTGGGCTCAGTTGTGGGTTGTAAGTCAAGCAGTACTTGGATAATAAAACGATTAGTCTTTAAAAGCCATAGATTGTTGTTTTTCTTTAGATGTACAATTTGGAGTTGGATTGGTTTGGTTTGGTTTGGTTTGGTTTAGTTTTGTTTTGTTTTGTTCAGTTTATTGTCATTGCACCCCATACAGTGAAATTAAACGCCATCTTCATTATACATAAAACAATAACTAAAACAAATACATACATCCCTCACGTTCTATACAATTGTACTGAAAACTCCTGATATTGCATGAATATTGCACTATACAGTAGAATTCAATATAGTTACTGCCCTGGGTTAGAAGCTGTTTTTGAGCCTATTTGTCCTTATTTTTATTGTCCTAAACCGCCTGCCAGATGATAATAGTTTAAAAAAAAGGGTGCCCAGGATGAGATGGATCTTTAAGAATGTTTTGAACTTCCTTAAGGCAATGAGAATATAAAGCTCTTACAAAGAGGAGAGAGGGCAACCAATGATCCTCTGGGCAATGTTAACCTTCTGGAGTACTGTCCTATCTGCCATTGTGCAATTGGCAAACCATACACAGGTGCAATAAGTTAAACAATGAAAATAATGCGAACAATAAAGATTTATGGAGGCGGGGAAATGAATGACATCATTGCCTTGTATCTTCTAAAATCTAGCTATCCTAATAGATTTTGAGGTCATACCATGAATGAATTGCTAAAAATACTTTCTGGCAACCATGCATGAAGAACTGAGTTCCAGGTTCCGGTTCCGCGTGGCTTCGGTGGCAGCAGGAATTCGCGAACGTCCGCAATTCCTGCTGCGCTTGCCGCTGAGGTGCCCCCGATCCAAATGGATCTGGGGGATATGGCTGCCCTGTAGAGGCAGCTGAAGAGAGAGGGGAGCCAGACAGGGGGTTGGAGGTATCGCAGACCCCCTCCTCGTCCGGAAAAACCCCTTTTTCCTGAGGTGGTGGAGCGGCGGTCAGTAATGGCCGCCACGAAGAAGCCTGCAACCGGGTAAGATTGTGCTGGAGGAAGCGGGAAAAGTGAAAGTGCTGGCTGAGCTGGGTCAATCAACATCTCTCAAACTCTCTGGAACTGAATTGTTTGAATTGCTGGAGGATACATTGTATCCCTAAAAAGATCAGAAAGTGGCGGAGAAAGCTGTTAAAGGGAAACTTTTTTTTTTCTTCACTCTCCAGCAGATGAAGATTTGAAATTTATTTGGGCACTGAAGGTGAATTTTTTTGAAAATTAAAGCCAAGGGACAAAAGATTCTTTGGACATTGGACTTAATAATTTAAGAAATCGGAAAACCCTTATTGGAGGTATGGATTTCTGATCATTTAAAAATTGTTGTTGTAAGTGGGAAGGGAGAGAAAAAAAATTGGAGCAGAAGTTGAAAAAGGAGGAGATTGCCCAGAATTCTAAAGAAAGATATATGGTAATTGGACCTCTTTGATTAAACAGTAACACCAGAAAGAGAAGTAGAAGAAGGAAAAAAAAGTATTAACTTTTGGAATCTCTTTTGAATTATTCTTGATTAAAAATACTTGGGTGGTTGTTTTGGGAAAAGTTTCTCTTTTTATGATGGCATCGCTTGTGGATGAATTAAAAATTGAATATCAAAAATATAAAAAAGAAGAACAATATGGAAATGATACTTTGGGCACTTTATTTCAATTTTTAGAAATGGCGTTATGCACTTATGAAAAGTTGACTACGCAGCAGAACGACTGGGACAAAGAAGAAGAGGAAGAAGAAGCCATCTTCGATGAACAATGGGTTTTTTCTGGGAAGGAGGAGAAAGAGGATAAGAAAAAGGGAGTTTTAAGGTTTGAAAAAACAACCCAAAAAGAGAAAAATGAGATGAAAGGTGGATGCAAGGTTAGAAAACAATGGAAAGGGAGTAAGAAAAGGGAGGAGGAGAGACAAAGGGGTAAAAAGGGCAAGGAAAAGAATAAGCAAGAGAGAAAGGGGGGAGGAGAAGCCTTAATGGTGGGAAGCAAAATCTAAAGAAAAAAAGTTTATTTAGAGACAATGGGTGAATCTAATTGAAAAAAAAAAGGGATTCTGGAAGGTACATAAGATTGTGTCTTTATATGTGTATCTAGAGTAAAATGCTGAAGATATAAATGAGTATTAATATATACGATTAGTTTTTTTTTAATGATATTGATAGTGCTTATATAGGATTTTATTTAGTTATTGTTGGGTTTTTACCTTCTTTATAAAATTTATTGTGTAATTTTAGAATGTACTAAACAGAATCCCAAGATAAATTAAGTGTTATATGAAGTAATTTTAAGTTAGGACAATGAGTTAAAGGCGTCACTCCAATCAGTGTATAGGAGAAGTATATTAAAAGAAAAAAGATGAATGGATAGTTGGAAACAGAACAGACAAAGTGTTATAGTTTCAGGCATGGGTAAAATAAATGGAGACAGTCTTGGTTGGTGAACTTTCAGCTCTTTATTACATAGTGACTTCTCACTTGTATAACAACAACTCTGCCTTATATAGGCAACCTTAATGTGAAATAACCAATAGGGAGCTGTAAAACGCTAGCTCCAGAACCAATAAGAGTCCTTCGTTAAGGGCCAATTGGATTCTCTGAACCTAACCAATCCGATCGAGCCGCTTAACAACCAATCAGAAGTGCAGGGCCAGAACCCTGCACTTTACCCCAAGCTTGCCTTTATTCAACTATTTACATACATAACACCCCTTCCCCCTGGCTCCTCAATTATTGTGTGACTATATAGTCCTTTAAATAGGATGGTTGTCTCTTGGGTCTATCAGATTTTCTTTGGACTGGCTGCGTGCAGTCCTGTTGAGGTAGGATGTTGTTTGGTAGTGGCTCAGCTTCTCGTTCTGGCGTGATTTCCCTTGGAGCGTACAATTCTTCCTCCTGCTCCATTTCCTGGGTTTCGCTTGATTCATTGCTTTCTTGGAACAGGTTCCCTGGAATGACGTCTTCTTCCATTCCTTCCCCCCCCTCAGTTTGGTCATGGGGAAGTTGTTGGCTGGCCAATATGAGTCGTGACCGTAATTGGTCAATATGTCGTTTCCACAGTCTTTCATCAATACATTTTACAATATAGGATTTGGGCCCTGTCTCGCATATTATCGTTGCTTCAATCCAAACCGGGTCGCCTGATAAATTTCTTGCATAAACGGGGTCGCCTACCTTGAAGGTACGGTAGCGTCCGCTGGATCCTGCAGGCTTTTCTGGCTCGTAAGCAGGGTGCAGTCGATCGAGGCAGGAACGGAGTTTTCGCCCCATGAGAAGTTCTGCGGGAGTTCTGCTGGTTACGGTGTGTGGAGTGATGTGTTGTAGAAGTAGAATGCGGTTTATTTTTTCGTCAAGATTATCATAGTCCACTTTTTGTAAAGTCTTTTTTTACAAATTGTACCATGCGTTCCGCTCGGCCGTTGGTAGCAGGATGCGCCGGCAAGGTGAGCGCATGGCGGATGCCGTTATCAGCAAGGTACTGTTCAAACATTAGCGCTGTAAACTGTGGTCCGTTGTCAGACACTAGGACGTCCGGCAATCCATGAGTTGCAAAGAGTCTATTAAGGACTTTAATGACTGCTTCGGAGGTTGTATTGGTCATTCGAGGAATTTCTAACCAATTAGAGTATGCATCGACAGTCAACAGCAATGTATGTCCTTTAATCGGCCCTGCGAAATCCAGGTGGATTCTGGACCAGGGTCCACGTGGCGTTTCCCATTCGGTCGGTGCAGCTTTTGGCGGTGCGTTGCTGGTTTGTTGGCACTTAGTGCAGGCTTTGACCCATTGCTCGATGTGTCGGTCCATGCCTGGCCACCAAGCGTAGCTCCGTGCGAGTGCCTTCATCCGCACGATCCCGGGATGTCCATCATGCAAGATTTGTAACAGCATCTTTTGGAGTTGTTCTGGGACGACGACTCTATCACCCCAGATGACACAGCCTTTTTGTGAAAAAAGTTCAGTCTGTCTTGTTTTAAATGGTGCGAAGTCATCTGGGACCTGGTCCAATGGCCATCCACGTTCTACCCAGCCTAGGACTCGAGCTAGGGTGTGGTCTTGTCTGGTCTCCCTCGCGATATCTCGAGTGGTCATAAGGGGCGAGTTGAGCGTTTCGATTTGTAACGCCGATACTGTTGGTGCCGGATTGTCGAGAGTCTCTGGAAGCAGTGCTCTGCTGAGTGCGTCGGCGTGGGGAATGGCTTTCCCCGGTCGATGTAACAATCGATAATTATAAGCAGCTAGGAACTCTGACCATTGAGTCATTCTTGGGGACAATATATAGGGGGTTGGTTTGTCCCCGGCAATTATCCCCAGTAAAGGTTTGTGGTCACAATTGTAAATGTCCTTCCATATACATACTCATGGAATTTTTTTACGGCTGACACAATTGCAAGAGCCTCCTTATCTATTTGTCCATAGTTACGTTCTGCTTGGGAAAGAGTCTTCGAAAAGTATGCAACGGGAGCCTCGTTTCCATTAGGCAGCACATGGCTAAAAATAGCGCCCACCCCAAATGGTGAGGCATCACAAGTTATAACCAATGGTAATGTTTCATTATATTGCATAAGTATAGAATCAGATGTAAGTAAATCTTTTACATTTCTAAACGCTTTTTCCTCTCGGTAACCCCAAACCCACAATGCTTTCTTATCTAATAACCGGTGTAACGGTTCAGCCACAGTCGCCTTATGCGGTAAAAACACATTGTAGAAATTGATAAGGCCTAAAAATGCTTGAAGATCAGTTTTGTTACGGGGTCTGGGAGCATTTTTAATCGCCCTTAATTTACTCTCAGTTGGGTGAATACCCTGACTATCAATGCGATAACCTAGAAATTCAACACTGTCAGTATATAGATGACATTTATCCCTTTTTACTTTCAATCCCGCTTCTTGGAATTTTTTAAGAACACATTTTAAACGATTCTGCAGAATTTTTTTACTAGGAGCTGTAATCAATACGTCATCAAAATACGGAACCACGCCCTTGATTCCCTGCAATAATCGTTCCATTAAACTTTGGAATATTCCCGGAGCTACACTTACCCCGAATTGCAATCGGGTACATTTAAAAGCACCTCTGTGCGTTACTATCGTTTGAGCTTGGGCTGTTTTATCGTCCACGGGCAATTGTTGATAGGCTTGAGCTAAATCTAACTTAGCAAAAACCTTTCCACCTCCCAGGGAATGAAGGAGGTGCTGCACCACCGGCACTGGATATGCGTTCTGCTGGAGGGCGTGGTTTAGAGTGGCCCGGTAGTCCCCACAGATTCGGATTGACCCATCTGGTTTAATGGGGGTTACAATAGGAGTTTCCCATGGAGAATGATCAATGGGTTGCAGTACCCCTTGTTTAATTAGTTTGTCAAGTTGTTCATCTATCTTGGCCTTAAGGGCGAACGGAACTCGACGGGGCTTTAAACGGATCGGGGCGACCTTAGGGTCAAGGCTGAACGAAATTGGGGTCCCCTTATGCTCGCCCAGACGATCTGCGAAGACATCGCTGAATTCAGACATAAGGTCCTCCTCCCAATCGCAATCACCGACTCGATTCACGCCGGCTACTTCGATGCCGAGTGGCGCAAACCATTGGAGGCCCAACAAACTAGGCCTGTCCCTATCGATGATCGTTAGAGGTAAGTATGCCGTATACTTTTTAAATGAGACGCGGACTTGACAAGACCCGACCACAGGGATCCGATTCCCTTGGTAATTTTTAAGGATGAGACGTTGCATTCGAAGGTCTTGGTGTTGGATGGTAGGAATGAGTTGCTTTAATGTCTTCCACGACACCATCGAGAGGGACGATCCCGAATCGACCTCCATGTGGCAGGGTTGGTTCTCTATGGCTACTGTAACTCGAATCTTCTTAGCATCCATGGCTGAGGCGTGACCTATAGTGATAGTATGGTGAGCCTCTTCTTTCTGCAACGCTCGATATCTGTAGGAGTGGTTTGCTGGATCTCGCCTTACAGGACGGTTTCCTGCCGATTGGCGAAAGTTGGTTCCCTTTGAGGCCTGACTTGGTCCTGGTAAACTGCGACAGACTCGACTGATGGGGCCTCATTTCCCGCACTCATAGCAGAGTGCGTCACAAAATTTGCAGTCTGCCCTGGGATGGTTTGCCCCGCAGCCAGCGCAAGGGCGTGAGGGCTTAGGGCGAGGGTCCTGGTCGGACCGCAGTCGATGGACCCCTTCTTCGTCGCTGTCTGACGACGAAGAGAAGTCCTCGTAGTGCGTTGTCACTAACTGCCCTTCTGAGCTGGGTGAGATGTCGCCTGTTGGTGGGGTTGTTGGGTTTCAGCTTCGCCGTAGTTGCGCCGTGGACTTTTTGGTCACCTCAGCAGCAGTGGCTTCGGCGATGGCGTCAGCAAGGCCGATGTCGCCCTTCGCCATCAGCTTGCTTTGCACGCCTAGCGCATCTAATCCCAGAATTAAGCGGTCTCTCAATGCTTCATCTAAGTCTGCGAACCCGCAGAGGCCTCCTGGGTGTCGTAGGTCTGCCACGAAGTCAGCCACACTCTCTCCCTTTCGTTGGCTTCGTTGATAGAACTCGTGGTGTCTCACGAGTGTAGGTACAGTTGGCGCGTAATGGTCTCTCAGGAGAGGTTCGAGGTTGTCCCAGCTTATTGCTTTCACTTCTCGAGGCTTTGCGAGTGCTTTCGCCATTTTAAAGACAGCCGGGCCGCAGTACGTCAGGAACAGCGTCCGCTTCTTGGCTGGTGTGGCGTCCTTCAGGTTGTTCGTTTCGAGGAACATTTGAAAGCGATCCATGTAGGATTCCCAATCCTCTTGGTTTGGATCGAACAGAGCGGGTGGTACAATGCCGCTGGACATGGTTTCCGTTGGTGGCGCCGTCTTAACACGTGCTCTGTTTTTCTTCCAAGTTCCTTAAGATCAGATGTCTCCAAATCCCATCCTCGTCGCCAGTGTTATAGTTTCAGGCATGGGTAAAATGAATGGAGACAGTCTTGGTTGGTGAACTTTCAGATCTTTATTATATAGTGACTTCTCACTTGTATAACAACTCTGCCTTATATAGGCAACCTTAATGTGAAATAACCAATAGGGAGCTGTAAAACGCTAGCTCCAGAACCAATAAGAGTCCTTCGTTAAGGGCCAATCGGATTCTCTGAACCCAACCAATCCGATCGAGCCACTTAACAACCAATCAGAAGTACAGGGCCAGAACCCTGCACTTTACCCCAAGCTTGCCTTTATTCAACTATTTACATACATAACACAAAGAATGATATTGAAAATGATAATAAGATATGGAAGGATATATAAAGTGAATATGATGTTTGAATTTGTGTCTGTGTGAAGAGTTTTAACTTGGGATCAAGCAGCCTTCAGAAAAGATGTTTTAGGTTTTTTTTTTTTCTATGTTCTGTGTTTTGTATGTTTATGAAAGGCAATAAAATTTTAATAAGAAATATAACTTGGATAACTAGAATGAAAGGGAGAAGTCGGGATAAGATATGAAGTTAAATAGATAACGTAAATATTAATATTACAATTTGGAATTATTTTGTATGTTCTATTGGCTTTCTTCTTTAATTATTTTTTTTTTAGAAAAGATTTTTCAAGTTGTTATGCCTGGATTATTTGTGTATTGTTTTTGTAAAATTAATAAAATTTGTTATTAAAAAAAAAAAGAACCGAGTTCCAGGCAACATGATAGCTATTGAAATAATAATGGTTGCTAGCAATTTCCATTGGAGACAGAGGTGGACCAGATGTTATTAAAGGAGCTGGTGTGCCAAAACAAGCTCTTCTCCCAACAATCAAAATTGGGAAAGACTGCAATTTAGTGGCAGGACAAACCACAAATTCGGCCTCTAGCATCTTTGGGCAATACTGGAATACAATGCAGAACTGTGTTCAGTTCTGGATCAGTAATGCAGGAAGGACTATTTCATGGTGAGATACTTTTCTGTAGTTCCAATTTTGAAAGGCCCTTTAGTTAGAGCATAGAATAATAGGGTTGGAAGAGATTTTAGAAGTCTTTTAGCCCAACCCCCTGCTAAAGCAGGAGACCCTATACCAATCTGGCCAAATGTTTGTCCAGTCTCTTCTTGAAAACCCCCAGTGATGGAGCACTCACAACTTCCAAAGGTAAGCCATTCAACTGATTAACTGTTCTCACCTTCAGGAAATGTCTCCTTAGTTCCATATTGGCTCTCTCTTTAATCATCTTCCACCTATTTCTTCTTGTCCTGTTCTTGGGTGCTTTGCAAAATAAGTCAACCCCCTCTTCTCTATGACAATATGGGAAGACTGCCATCAAATCACCCCTACTAGTCCTTCTCTTCGTTAGACTTGCTTTAGAATCATGAGGACCAGAATCTTAATTTATCTTTTTTGTATATAATGTTTTTTTAAATCATTCCTGAGGTCCCCTGAGAAAGGCTAAGAAAGACCCTTTTTGAAAATCCTGCAAACTTGGTGACCAGTAATTTACAGTGAGATTCTGAGGTAGCAAAAGGTCAGCAAATTACAACTTTCTCACTATAAGGCAAGAGCAGCTTACCTGGTGCTGATACTGGTGTCCTACAGCAATCTCAGAAGCTGACTGAGCTTGGAGATGAGTCTTCACCTGGAGAGAGGATTAGAGAAAGGTTACTTTGTTAAGAAACAACATGTCAGGATGATGAATTCAAAAATAATATTGATTTCTGTTTCTCCCATCAATGTGTTACCCACTTCTTTGAAGAAGTTTTTGTTCTATTAATCAGAGCAGTGAAAGTATTCAAAGTTGCTTTAAACCAGAGAAGAATGTTCTCACAGTTGGTGAAAACCAGTACAGTAGCAAATCTGGCTCTTGTAAAAGTACAGGAACAGATGAAAAAAAAAGCAACCAGGCAGCCCATTTACATAGCGGCTAGATTGCAGCCCTGCAGACTAAGTCACTGCTCACTCCAGTGGTTCGATTATGAGCAGCTCCAGGTTGACTCAGCCTTCCATCCTTCCGAGGTTGGTAAAGTGAGGACCCAAAATTGTTGGGGGCATTAGGCTGATTCTGTAAAGCACTTAAAAGAGTGCTGTTAAAGCATTGTAAACCAGTATATAAGTCGAAGTGCTTATTGCTATCAGGAAATATTTTTGGTGACTGCTGCATTTTTTTTTTTATATATATATATATAAAATAAATATAAAATTTAACATATAACATATAAAGATTCTGTTTTTAGTTAAACAGTGTGTTGTCTAGGTACAAATAGTTTTAGGAAATAATATTCAAGACGTCTACAATATTCATTACATTGGTTTTAGTTCTATAATAATAATAACAACAATAATAATAGTTGCTTATCTCTTTATCCCTGATTCTAAAAGGAAGAAATCCACCCAGCAACTCTGAATTCCAGACAGAAATGCGTTGGGGTGTGTGTCAATTTCTCTGTTATTCTAACGCTTCTGGGCTTAAGACCCACCAGGTACAGGGGGCTGCTCACAATGGCACTTGCGGCGCCAGCCAAAGCTCCTGCCAGGGTGGCCCGCAATGGGCTGATCTGTCCATCCCGCTTGTGGATGTAGCCCTTGGATTCCGCTATCCCATAGGCACCTAAGCGGATGCCGTTAAAGCCAAACTGATAGAACAAGGCAGGCGAAAGTCCTCGCTGGAGAGCAGCCAGCCCGTCCACCCGTCCGATGGTGTACAAGGCATGGAAGACATTGCGGTAATGGCGGGTGTACGTGCCAGGAGAGCGGAGCTCTCCTTGGAGCTGCATCCGGGTCTTCACCACTTCCAGGGGATTGGTAAAGAGGCAGGCCCCACAGGCAGCCACCCCACTGAGGAAAAAGTCCATTACGGGTGTGGGTGGGTGGGTGTTGTCAAGGGAGCTGGAAGAGAAAAGACTTTGGAAAGGAGAAGCCAAGAAGGTGAAGGGTCAGTTGAAGGATTTAAGGAGGCATGGAAGGAGGACCCACCCCAGGTCCTCCGAAGGTCAGAAGAAGTACTTCTGTGAAGGATGGAAGGTCAAGGGGAAGGAAGATGGAAGATCAAGAGGAGGTGGAGGAGGAGGAAGGGAGAAGAAAGGGCAACTATAACAGAGAAGATCCCTGCCTCATCATCCAGAAGAAAAGCAGTGCTACCATCAGGGTCCCAGCTGGCTCTCTTTTCCCCAGCCCTTGAGGAGGCAAAGGGGAGCAACAGGAGAAGTAGAGAAACCAGGATTCAAACTACCCAGGTAGCAAAAGCGGCCAGAAGAAACCAGGGTTGGTCGGACGAGAAGACCTCCGCAGCAAGTTGGGTGACCAGGGGTTGGGTTAACCCACAAGGAAGGTTAGGGAAGCGCTTCCCGTGCCCACGATGGCCCCGGGCAACGCAGGCTGGGGATCCGGTATCGCGGATCTTCGAAGGGAAGCCGGCCGGGCAGCCGGGGGAGATATTTTGGAGCCGGGCAGGCAATCGAGGAAACCGGGTGGATCCAGACGATCCGGGATTCTTCTTCACGCGGCCAGGGCGCAAAGGCGAGGAAACTGCGGCGGGGAAAGCATCCTTGGGGGCTTACCCCCCCCCCGCCCACGCGCGCACGGAGACCGGCAGCCGCTTCTCCTGCGTGCGGACCTACAGCCCGCTTCTTCGCCGGCAGGTCCCCGCCGAGGCCACGGCCTCAACCGGCGGTGGGGTGGGGTAGGGGGTTGGCCAACGGCTCCTCCCCCGCGTCACGCCCCACGCGCGCCGTGGGGTTGATTTTTTTTTTTTACGCAGCGCCCGGGTTTCGCGGCCTGCGGGGTTGGTGGCTTACTGGTATGACGGAAAGTGGTGGTTGTGGGGGGTGGGGTGCGTGAGGATGTTTTTTTTTTTTTTTTAATGAAGGGGAGATAAGGCGGGGTCGGGGCGAGGGTAGGAGGCGGAGGGAGGGGGGAAAGGCTTTACGTTTCCGACCCGCGATCCGGATGGGAGCCCGGGAGGCTTTGGGGAGGTGGGATGGGTTGCGGAGTTGGGGAGACCGGTCCGCACCGGCTGGCTCGGCAGAGCGGCTTGAACCGGCTTCAAAGGAAAGACCGCCGGGTTAGCACCAATCGCGTTAATCCGAGGTGGTTTAAAGGCTCTGAGGGCTTTGAAGCGGGACGCACGGTTCAGCCTCGGCCTCTCTCGCGTTGTCTCTCTTCCCCCTCCCTCCCTCCCTCTCTGTCCCTCCACCTCTCTTCCTCCCTCCTCACCTCTCCCTCCCTCCCTTTCTCCTTTCCCTTCCCTCCTCGCCTCTCTTCCTCCCTCCCCATCTCTCCCTTACCCCTCCCTCCCTCTCTCCTTTCCCTTCCTCCCCAACTCTCTCCCCACCTCTCTTCCTCCCTCACCTCTCCCCTCCCCCTCCCTCCCTTCCCTCCCCACCTTTCTCTCCCCACCTCTTTTCCTTCCTCCCCACCTCTCCCCTCCCTCTTTCTCCCCTCCTGCCCCTCTCTCTGGGTTTGAGACAAGTCACCTATCTGAAGTGGTATAGGTTCTGTCTGCTTGAGGGG
Source organism: Hydrophis major (assembly GCA_033807585.1). NCBI lineage: Eukaryota > Metazoa > Chordata > Lepidosauria > Squamata > Elapidae > Hydrophis > Hydrophis major. The sequence continues at coordinate 12,581,985 of CM066343.1, forward strand.
GGGGAGGGGGGCTGGACTACAAGAACTCCCAAAGACTCTTCCAGCTATATTCCATTCATTTTTAGAATCTCGTGGGAATGTGCATGAGTTTTGGCTGAGTGGGCGTACAACTTGGCTTTCCGGAGAATGGGCACCTGACCAGAGTCGGAGAGAGGGTACTCGAATAATCCTTGTTTTACAACTACAATCGAGCCCCAAATTTATGTTGCCAAAATGAGAAATCTCTGAAGTGAGTTTTATCCCATTTTACAACTTGCCTTGCCACATTAAGTGAATTGCAAGTTTGTAACTTGGTTATTAAGCGAATCTGGCTTCCCCATTGACTTCGTTGCATAAAATGATCACAGGACCCCAGGAGTCTGCAACCGTCATAATTCTTGTCTCAAGCATCTGAATGTAAATCATACAACCATGGGGAATACTGCAGCACTCATTAAGTGTGAAAAATGGTCATGTTACTTTTTTCAGGGCAGTTGTAACTTCTGAACCATCACTAAATGAACTGTGGATGACCTGTATTCTCCCCCAGGGCTATTAACCCACTAGCAAACTACTAAGGGACTTGCAAACAAGCCACGGTTTAGCTTTTATCAGAGCTAGTCTCTCTTAATCACATTGCCCTTTTGCTCGGTAAGCCATGGTTAGAATTAGCAGTGGGCTCACGTCTTTTTTGACACTCGTTATTAAAAGCTAGAGGCCAACTACAAACCTTCCACTTATAGGAAGGGTTGACGCAATTGTGGATGTGTAAGTGTGAAAAAGAATTTTGAAAGTCCACCTATTACTGGTGGAAAAATAATGTAGCATTTTGTACAGCAAAAATTCAGAGGTAAAAAGTTAAAAGTCCAGAGGTAAAACATTAATTAGCAAGTTAAAACTGCAGAATTTAGTTTAGTAAGTGCACCCCCCCCCCCTCTTATGGGATGTTCAGTCTAAATTGTGTTTGGGAACAAATGATGAAATCTCAGGACATTCTGACGTGTATGTGTAATATATGGTATACCAGCACTATAATTCTCAACTTACAACCAATAGTTTAATGACAGTTCAAAGTTACAGTGGCACTGAAAAAAAAAAGTGACTTATTGAGCATTTTTCACTTATGACCATTGTAGCATCCCCAAGGTTACATGATCAAAATCCAGATATTTGGCCACTGACTCATATTTATGACAGTTGCAGTGTCCCATGGTTTTGCGATCACCTTTTGAAAAACAAAGTCAATGGGGAAGCCAGATTCATCTAAAAATTGTGTTACTAAGTTAAGGTCTGCAGCGATTTCATTTGTCAACTGTGGTGACAAAGTTTGTAAAATGAGTAAAAATTCCCTTAACTGCCTTGCTTAGCCACAGAAATTTGGGGCTCGGTTTATCCACAGGCCTGCTCAATTTGGACTTGGCTCCTGAGCATATCTCAATTCTGAAATGTCTTTGAATAACTCTTTTAATTCTACACAGAAATCAATTCTTGAATCCCAGTTTCTCCTCCCGGGGTAATTGGCTCGAATGGGGCATCTGGCAAAATGAATTCAATGTTGGGCCAGGCCGAAGGTGCAACAGAACTGGCTAAAGCTGAGCATCTCTTTTGCAGCCATATGGTGTTGAGTGATCCAAAAATGGGGACTTCTACCCCATCCTAGCCTTTTAACTGATGGCGAAGTCCACCCAATTGCTTCGTAATTTCTGCATACCTGGGAGCTCCTGTGGTTTTTCAAAAAATACTTACATTCTCTAGCACAGTGGTTTCCAACTTTTTTTTCGCCCCGCACCCTTAACAAAATTTCACTTGAACCTCGCACCCCCTGAAATAAATAATAAATAAAAATGCCAACATATAGCCAATATCCTATTATTTACCTGGACTTTTCTCGCACCCCCTGGGATGTCATCTCGCACCTCCAAGGGGTGGGAACCCCTGCTCTAGCGACTGAAAAGCCTGCTTTATACAAGGGAAGGATCGTGTTTTTAAACCTGCCTGTTAATTAAAAAATGCTTCCTGCATTTTCGGTCTCTGCTTTAATTTATAGGCATCTTTTCATTAGGTTTGCAAGCCCCATTCAGCATTTCCTGTGGTAGATAAAGCTGTTTGCATTCAGATAAAAACAAATTGGGAATAAAAGGAACATACTTGGCAGAAGTAGCCATTTGTGTATGGAATGGCAGTGAATATCAGTGAACAGCAGAAATTTACTGTGAGTATCACAGCTTCTTTGTCCCTGCTTGGTGGACTGCACAATGCAAATTTCTTCAACTTGTATGTTTGTGTGCTGCCTTTTAACATCGTACACAAACTGCTGAGTTGGCTTGTACATGTAATCAGTTTCCAATAAACCATAATTAGTTGGATAATAACAAACAAGGAGTCCCCTTCAACATGCTTAGCCATAAATAGCAATGGCCGAGCTCCCTAACAATAAGCAAAAATACTATTGTGGGCTTTTTGGGGTGTGTGAGTGGGACTTTTGAGTCAGCGTTGACTCCTGGTAGCTGCCTGGATTAGTCCCTGCAGCAAGATTTTTCAGAAGAGGTTTGCCGTTGTTTCCTTCCTAGGACCCAGAATGAGTGACTGGCCCAAGGTCACCCAACTGGCTTTGGGCTTAAGGCAGGACTGGAACACAATATCCTGGTTTCTAGACTGACACCATAACCCCTACACCACTCTCTCTCTCTCTCTCTCTCTTTAATTTGTATGCCTGAGTGACTCAGCAATTTATGTATTTGACAACGGCCTGACAATTTCTGATCGCAGTGATTTACGCTGTTTCAAAGAGGCAGAACTTTTGCCAAAGATCACCTGAATTGTGGGTTTTTGTCCCTCACAAATTTTAAGTGTTTTGGTGGAATTTGTGTGAGATGAAAGACATCCTAAACCCCGCCCATAACTGGTTGCTGGTGGGCCCTCTCCAATTTCGTAGTAATTATACTGGATGAAAAGCCAGAAATAAAGCAGAAAGTAAACAATAGCTGACTTGCTCTGGCTGATCTCCTCCTACAGAAGGAGGATCAGCGCTGAGCTAGAACTGATTTCCATATCCCAACTTTGACTGGCTGCTTTGTGGGATTAACGAGTCAAATCTGTCACCCAAAAGAGCAGTTCTTAAGAAGATTGGATTGCTTTTCCAGACCGGAAAGACCTCATCGGGAAGGTTGAGAAGAACAGAAGAAATACAGTGTCAGGGCTGTGTTACATCACCTTTGTTTCTTATAGGCCCAAATGGAGACCACAGCTAGTTCTCGACTTAAAAGCCATTTGCTTAGCGACTGAAGTTACAGCATTGAAAATAAGGGACTTAGGACTAGGTTTTTCACATTTAGGACTGTCGCAGAATCCTTGTGTCACATCATCAAAAGATTGGGCGCTTGGCAACTGGCATGTATTTATGAGTTGAGCTGGGATTGGAATTTGATCATTTGTCTCCTTCCCGGCCAATTTCCGACAAGTGAAGTCAATGGGGGAAGTTGATTCAACTTCAATGGCAGCATGGTTCACTTAACAGCTAGTGATTCTATTAACAAATGTGGGCGGGGGAGAGATCGTAAAGTCAAATGCAGAAAATCGAATGAAGCTCATATCATTAGGAGACTGGAGGCTAAACACTTATAAGGAATGGTTGGTGGAATTGGGTACATCTAAGTTTGGTGAAAAGAAGGACTAGGGGTGACATAGTAGCAGTGTTCTGATATTTGAGGGACAACTATAAAGAAGAGGGAGTCAAGCTATTCTCCAAAGCACCTGAGGTCAGGAGAAGCAGCAATGTGTAGAAACTAATCAAGGAGAGAAACAACCTAGAACTAAGGAGGAATTTCCTGACAGTGAGAACTTTCCTCCAAAGGTTGTGGGTGTTCCATCTCTGGAAGTTTTTAAGAGATTGAAGGGCTGCTACAAAGAAGAGAAAGTCAAGCTATTCTCAAGAGCACCTAAGGGAAGTTTTTAAGAAGAGATTGGGCAACCATTTATCTGAAATATTACAGGGTTTCCTGCCTGAGTAGAGGGTTGGACAAGATATAAGATCTCCAAGGTCCTTTCCAATTTTGTTATTCTGTTCTGTTCTGTATTCTATTGCAGTGGCCCTCAACCTTTTTTGTGCCACGGCCCGGTACCGGCATCACAAAATAATCCACGGCCCGGTACCGGCATCAGCACGCATGACAAGGCAAGGCGAGCCGAGCGACCGGCCAGCCAGTCGTTCCCCACTTCTCCCCACCACCTTCAACTCCTCCTTTGTACCTTTGTTGATAGGCTTCGCTTTGGGACGGTCACTCGGCTCGCTTTGCCTTGGGTGCTGAAAGAATCCTTGCACCTTAGTTTTGTTTGAAGCCACGCCCCTTCGATGAAACTAAGGCGCGAGGATTCCTTCAGGACCCAAACGCCGCTTTCCAACTGGAAAAGCTCACCTGGAAGCACTTTCTCGTCAAACAAGATGGTGGCACCCAGCAAACCGGCGGCTCGGTAGGAAATGTTCCACGGACCGGTACCGGTCTGCGGCCCGGTGGCTGGGGACCCCTGTTCTATTGTATCCTAATTCTAATGCTCTGGCTGCTCTGCTCTATTATTCTACTCTACTAGATTCTATTTTATATTCTGATTTACATTTTATTCTATTCTATTCTGTTCTAATTACTTTACATTCCTATTCTATTCTATTGGATTCTATCTATATTCAATTTATGTTCTGTTCTATTCTACTCTATTCACTCTATAACTACCTGGCTTAGCAAAGGAAATTCTGGTCCCGATTTAAGTCCAGCTACGGAGATTTTTCAACAGTTGTGAGAACATGCTCCGTCACTTTTTTTCAGTGCTGTTGTAATTTCGAATGGTCATGGTTTTAAGTCAAGGACTACCTGTATTTGTCTCTCCACTGGAATAGCAACAGAAGAACAGTAGCTACAATAAGTGGGATTTCCCTTTCAGTATGGAGAAAGCAAAAAGACTCCCACACAGCTCAACTGACGCATCAAAAATTCACCAAAAGAGTTTTTATTTTCCCCACGCTGTTTTTTTTAAATTTGGAATTAGAAAAAAAAAAAATCCAGTCACTGTGTGACTTACAGTTTGCATATTTCCATTGTCAAACGTAAGTTCCTTTATTTCCTCCTCCTCACGCCCCGCCACGTTGTTTTCCCCACACCCCCTGTTAAGGCCAATAGTGTCTTCTGATTTTTGTCATATTTTTATTTCTCCCCAAAACCTTGCCTTCCTCAGAAGGAAAAGAAAAAAAGAAGAAAAAAGGAAAAATTGTGTTATGTCGCTCTTCCAGGTTGTTGTCGTTTTTTCCTTTCCTTTTTCTCATTTGTTATGTTGTTCCCCGTCGCACAGCCAGGACAACCTGGATTGTTGGTGGCAAGAGAAGAGATGGAGCTAGGGAGGGGGTATTAACTCACACTTTCGCCTTTCTCACACCCACACGCTTTTGTGTGGACACACACCCGAATACACCCTCCCACTTGAGAAATCACAGTTTAAAACCTGGGAAGTATGATGAGGACTAGTCACCAAAAAAAGGTAGTCGACAAGAACATTTGCCTCTTGGACCTATTTTCCCTTGACACTGTTCAAAGCGAGTAGATGGAAGACAAAGGGAAAGGGAAGAAAGGGGGAGCTGGGGGAAAGGAGGAGAAATAGCTGAAAATGGAGGAAGAAGAGGGAAAAAAAGAACATTTTCAGACTCCAGAGAGGGGTCACCGATGTGAAAAGGGAGGAGGAGGAGGTGGAGAAGGAAGGCTGCTAGTTGTCAAAGTTTCTAAGTGCTACCTGCTTCCAAAGTGGGCCTTTCACCCACAGCAAGCCAGAATCTGGTTTCTAGATCTTCACACATACACACACACACACAAACACACACTCTTTACAAGAATGTTTCTTCCTCCAGTTTTGGTCCTTCCCAGCTCCAAATTCACTAGCAGAGCAGAGCTAGGAAACAAGCCAAGCTGAAGCCGCTTCTGGCATCCGAAAGCAGAGCATGATGGTTGGGTGAGTGAGGAATTGTACTCCAGCAAGTCTGAACCTCTCCCCCGACAAACCCCTCTCCTTCCAGCTCTTCCAGGAGATCTGGATGTGTGGATGGGCCCACGTCACCCTGAGAAGAGAAGGAAGTGGACAGGAAAGGTTCGGGACTTCTTTCACGGCTGAGAGGCGGAAGCAAAGGGGGTCAAGCAAGGAGTTTAATGCCCTGAAATCTGGCAAATGGAGTGGGGCGGGGAACCCCGCTAGCTGCACAAGGCTCCTTGAACATAGGTGTGCTTAAAACCTGGCCTACTTTTGGTTCCACAAGAAGAAAGGAACAGGAGGGAGGCTATGGCTTTTTTGATCGGTTAATGATTTTGCACAGAGTCACGAGCGAGGAAGAAGAGGAGAGAGTCTCGGAGAGGAAGAGTGACGGCTGGCAGCAGGGAGCTGGTGGTGCCACAGAGGCTCCCCCCAGACCATGAGGCCTTGCCTGGCGAGCCAGCCGTGGGGGTCCCTGGCCTCAAAACTTCTTGGGGCCCCAAACCGATGCCTGCTTAGGGACCACGCCAGTGCCAAAAATGGGGAACTCTTCGGCGCTGCTCACATCTGGGGTCTGAAACAAAAAGAGGACAGTCGAGTTCAGAGGGGGTGCTTTCCTTAGGCAGTCCTGAAACAAAGGATGTACAGGTAGTCCTTGACTTACAACCGTTCTTTAGTGACTGTTCAAAGTTACGGCACCACCGAAAAAAGTGACTTATGACTGTTTTTCAGTTATCTTTCAAGCATCTCCACAATCATGCGACCAAAATTCAACTGGTTCATATTTATGAGACTTGTGGGGTCATTTCATCCCCTTTTGCGACCTTCTGATAATAGGGAAGCCAGATTCACTTAACAACCGGCTTAGTAACTTATCAAGCTCAGTGGTTCACTTAATCATGGAAGCAAGAATGGTTGTAATACGGGGCAAAACACACTTCACAAATGTCTCATTTAGCAACCAAATTTTGGGCTCCATTGTGGTCGTAAGTTGAGGACTTCCTGTACCCTGGATGTCCTGCATGGAATAAGTTAGTTCAACTAATGCAGTGCTTGTCCCCCCCACCCTTTTTTTTCCAATTGTATCTAGTCTGGTCACTGATGGCAAGAAGTTGACAATTAAAATTGAAAATTTCAGTTGTTTATTTTTTCTTTCTTTCTTTCCTTCTTCCTTCCCTTCCCTCTTCCTTCCTCCATTCCCTCCTTTCCTTCCTTCCTCCTTCCCTCCCTCCCTTTTTCTTTCCTTCTAGATGGCAGCCCCCAAAAAGAAGCTCTCATGTGAATAAGGAATAAATGAAGGGGAGCTTTATTAAGGTAAGAAAACACATTCCAAACCACGCAGGTAGTCCTTAACTTACGAGTGCAATCAAGCCCAAAATTTCTATTGCTAATGGAGACATTTGTTAAGTCAAATCTGCCCCATTTTACAGTCTTTCCTGCTGATGTTATTAAGTGAATCACCACAGTTGAAAAGTTTAGTAACACGGTTGTTAAGGGAATCTGGCTTCCCCTTTGACCTTGCCTGTCAGAAGGTCGCAAAAAGGGATCACAGCAACTGTCATAAATACGAGTCAGTTGCCAAGCATCTGAATTTTGATCACGTGACTGTGGTGATGTTGCAATGGTTGTAAGTGTGAAAAATGGTCATAAGTTACCTTTACATTGATATTGTAACTTTGAACAGTCACTAAATTAATTGTTGTAAGTTTAGGATTATCTGTATTTTTTTTTTCAAATTCACATTTCTCAAAATAATAACACAAGTTATGTAACCCATCTGCCTATCCTGGGTTTATTGGGAAGGACTCAACAGGTGCATGAAAATGCCAACTCCAGTCTAAACATCTGGCTACTGGGTGACCAACCACTCATCATTGACAACTAGAGAGCTGAGTCCTCCAGCTCTTTATCAAGATCTGAAGCTGGTCAACTGGTCAAACGAAATGAAGGAGGGACCACTGACAGTGTTGAACCCAACCTTGTTCCCAGATGCATTCCAGGGGGCGTCACGCACTACAAATCCCTTGGCGGGGCCCCGAGGCTCCTCTTCCAAGCGGGAGGGAGGTTTCATGTAAGCAGCCATGGTTTCTGTTTCCACCACATCCATCATCTGCAAGGAGACAGCTGTCCGTTAAGAAACTGTGGACAATAATTCCCAAACTTAGGTTGGCTTTTCCGTGAGATACAAATGATTAGATAGATTGGATGGAGGGATGGATGGACGGACCGACAGACATTCAGACAGATGATAGAGAGCAAGGGAGAGACAAACAATAGATATATGATATACATAAGATTGATAGATGATAAGCAAATATAGATAATAAATAGATAGATAATAGATAGCTAGACAACTTGGAACTACACCGCCTACCGTCTGACCTAAGCTTAGTACACAAAATTGTCTGCTACAACAACCTACTTTTCAATTACTATTTCAGCTTCAACCACAATAACACATGGGCAAACAATAGATACAAACTCAAAGTAAACCGCTCCAAACTCTATTGCAGAAAACACAACTTCAGCAACAGAGTGGTCAATGCCTGAAACTCACCATCTGACTCTGTTGTCACATCCTCAATCCTGCAAAACTTTAACCTTAAATTGTCTACCGTGGACCTCACTCCATTCCTAAGTGGTCTGTAAGGAGGGCGTGCATAAGCACACCAGCGTGCCTACCATCCCTGTCCTACTGTTCCTATGTATTCGTACTCATTTATACTTATACCTGCTTATTCTTATATGTTCATATTTATACTTGTTACCTCATACATGATTGACAAACTAAACAAATAAACTAAATAAATAAATATAAATAAATATAGCTAAATAGGTGGGTGAGTTGGCAGACAGAAAGACAGAATATTAGAGAGAGAGAGAGGAGTGGGGGGGGGGGAGAGAGTGGGAGAAACAGAAACAGAAAGATAGGCAGATATTTTGGAATGGCAAAATCATGCCCGTTTCTGCCCTCCTAAGAGAAAATCAGCTCAGGATTTTTGCTCAAAGAAGAACCAGATAGAGGCCTTTGGAGTTCACCATTAGAATTGGGCATACATCACAATTGTCACACCAGAGATTGTGAGTCTGAGCACTTTATAAACAACAAAACTTCAGATTGATTCATTTCAGTTATGACATGGTCATTTCATTACCTTGCCCTGCAGGCAATTGGCACGATATCTTTCCTGCTGCTGCTTGAAAAAGGTATTTGATGATATCCCAAGGTGCAAATAACAAGTTTCATGTTCTAAAGTATCTCATTTCCTTTGGGCACCACATTCTGGGGATGCATGCCCAGAATATGTAATTACTGCTCCACAATTAATTGGATTATTGAAGCCACCCACTGCCAAAGTTCTCACCATGTACTGAAGCATTCAACTCATGAAACAGGTTGGATCTGTGCAACAGGCCAAACTCTTCCTAAAACCCAGCCAAGATTAAGATTAGCCAAGCTTACTCTTTTGATCAAATGCACCTGCTCAGGGGTTGTTGTGGAAACACAATGATTCTACCTGCAACTATAGATGGGTTATATGGTAATATTAACAGGAGGGATCCCCAGTCTTGATGACTTACAACTTGTGGACTTCAACTCCCAAAATTCTTCAGCCAGCATAGAATTCTGGGAGTTAGAGTCCACAAGTCATAAAGTTTCCAAGTTTGAGTTACAATTTAAGGCATCCATAAAAAGAGGTGGTGGTCAAAGAACATGAGGCAGACCCAGAAGATGGGAAGACAACCTCAAAGCCAAATTACAGCAGCTGCAAATGGCAGTTGAGGCTGCGAGAAGTGCAAGAACCAAAATCTCCTTGGACACCCAAAGTAGAGAATAGAATAACAGAGTTGGAAGGGACCTTGGAGGTCTTCTAGTCCAACCCCCTGCTCAGGCAAAAAAACCCTATACCATTTCAAACAAATGATTAACCAATGTCTTCTTTAAAACTTCCAATATTGGAACATTTACAACTTCTGGAGGCAAGTTGTTCCACTGATTAATTGTTCTAACTGTTAGGAAATTTTTCCTTAGTTCTAAGGTTGTTTCTCTCCTTGATTAGTTTCCACCCATTGCTTCTTGTCCTGCCCTCAGATGCTTTGGAGAATAGCTTGACTTCCTCTTCTTTGTGGCAGCCCCTGAGATATTGGAAGACTGCTATCATGTCACCCCTAATCCTTCTTTTCATTAGACTAGACATACCTAATTCCAGCAATCATTTTTATATGTTTTAGCCTCCAGTCCCCTAATCACCTTTGTTGCTCTTCTCTGCACTCTTTCTAGAGTCTCAACATCTTGTTTACATCATGGCGACCAAAACCGGATGCTGTATTCCAAGTGTGGCCTTCCCAAGGCCTTATAAAGTGGTATTAACACTTCACATGATCTTGATTCTCTCCCTCTGTTTATGCAGCCTAGAACTGTGTTGGCTTTTTTGGCAGCCGCAGCACACGGCTGGCTCATATTTAAATGGTTGTTCACTAGGACTCCCAAGATCCCTCTCACAACTACTACTATTGAGTGAGATACCACTTATGCTGTACCTGTGCATTTGATTTTTCTTGCCAAAATGTAGAAGCTTACTTTTGTAAGATTTTATAAGGAAATGGTAAAAGAGAAAGTAAATAAGCTGACCTATAATCATCAATGTAATTGTAACTCTCTTGTGGAATTGATTTCTTGGTTTGGTGTGCACGGTGAGCCTGACACAAAAGCAGAGACCTCAGGAAAGGTTTTTCCTTGGAAACGTGGTCTTGAAAATCTCCCTAGCACAGGGGTCTCCAACCTTGGCAACTTTTAAGACTTGTGGACTTCAACTCCCAAAATTCCTCAGCCAGAGCTGGCTGAGGAATTCTGGGAGTTGAAAACACGAGTCTTAAAGTTGCCAAGGTTGGAGACTCTATCCTAGTGAATGAAAAGCTGTGGGGGAAATTCTGAAGCAGCAGAGCAAAATGATGCCCTCCCTTTGTTCTCCCTCTGTTCTTTCAATTAGCTTTTTCCCAGAGGTGGCATTTAGCTGGTTCTGACTGGTTCTGGAGAACTGGTAGAGGAAATTTTGAGTACATCAGAGAATTGGCAAATCCCACCTCTGACTGGCCCTGCCCCCATCTATTCTCTGTCTCCCGAGTCCCAGCTGATTGGCTGGGTCTTCTTTTGTTGCCCTGCAAAGGAGAACGGAACTAGAAAGCAGGTTAGTGGGGTGGAGAGGGAATGCGGATTTTGCAGTATCTTTCCCCTGCCACACCCACCCACCATGTCACATCCACAGAACCGGAAGTAAAAAAAAATTAAATACCACCAATGCTTCCCCCTCACACACCCACATCCTAAAACCCCCCAAATTCCCTCTCACATATTCCTCTTCCAGGTTAAGCATGTGGTCGATGGCATCGTCTACGTTTTCAGGCAGCCCTGTCACGGTGACTCTATCTGGGTCGCTGGCACCTGGCTGCGGGAAGCGGATATCCACCTGCCGAGAAGAAAAAGCTGTTTTGAACCTGATCTCGGCGGATCTCCAAAAGCTGACCAGGAAAATCCCAGAGCTTTAGACCGAACAGGAACATAAAATGAGAGCCAACCATATTTTTCCTGTGGCCCCAAAACAAACACACAAAGTCAAGCTCAACTCAAAGAAAATGTAACTTTCTAAGGAAAGCGAAATGATTTTTCTTTCCACCGATAAAGAGAAAAAACAAACTGGCTACCATTTCACTCAGACATCCTTGTGGTACCGGTAGTGCCACAATTGGGCACCAAATTTCTATTGCTAGTGAAACACTTGTTAAGTGATTTGCACCCCATTTCCCGACCTTTCCTGCCATCGTTGAATCAATGCAGCTGTTAGAAAGTTAGAAACATGGGTCACGAGGTGAATCTGGCCTCCCCCATTGACTTTGCTTGTCAGACGGTGGCAAAAAGGGGCACTGCGACCATCATAAGTCTGAGTCAGTTGCCAAACATCTGAATTTCAATCGCACGACTATGAGGATGCTGCAATGATTGTTAAGTGTGAAAAATGTTCATAAATCATTTTTCCCCAGAGCCATTGTAACTGTGAATGATCACTAAATCAGCATTGTCTTTTAACGACCCCATAATCCCTTGTGGGGTGGAGTCTGGGCAACTGAATGGAGCTAGCAGAATGTTTTAATGACCGATGCCCTTCCTGTTGCCAATGCGGAATCTGTTCAGCAGATATATTCTCATTGTTCCCAGAGAGAGAAATAACTGCCTCTGCCTAAGATTGAGCTCACATCCTCTTGATTGTGAGGCAAGAGCCCCATCTCTAGGCCACCGTACCACTCCTTTGAATGGTCACTAAATGAACTGTTGTTAAGATGAGGACTACCTGTAGTAGATGGGGTACTAATGGCTTTGGAGCTTCTTTCCCAGAATTCCCTGGGAGGGGAAAGTCCCTGACGTGTCTCCCACCTAGCTCTAAGCCTGACCCCCTACCCGGAATTCTTCCATGAGTTTGCGGATGGCTTTGCCTCTCCCACCGATGATGCGGGCGTGGACTCTGTGATCCAGGCGGACATCTTCGCTGACCATCTCCTCAAGATCGGCTACAATTTTCAAGATGGCATCTCGGGCAGCCTCGGTGTTTTTCTCATAGCCGGTGATTGTGATGAGTTCCTTAAAGGAGGCAGGGTGGGCATGAAAGGACAGCAGAAAAGAGAAATAGTTTAGATAACTGACCTCAACCCTTGGCTGCTGCCCGCGTTTTACCGTTACGTGTTTTCTGTTGATCAGGTTAGGAAACTGAGCAGCCCCATTTGGGGTTAGCTGTACGGCAAGGGGGCTTTCGGTGGGAAACGTGGCCCGCCTTCCCATTGGCCCGCCAGCTAAGTATTTCTCAACCAACCCCCCCACCCCCTGCCTTTGGGGTCACACACTCAAAGAGGGAGAGACCCCTACCTGATGCTCGTCCCCTCTGTCAGGGAACTGGACAGTGACATCGTGGTCCTTACGGATCTGGGAAATGACCGCCCCTTTTTTGCCGATGATCTTGGGATGGTACTTGGATTCCACGCTCACTGTCAGTTTGAACCCTCGCAGGGCCTAGGGAGAAGAGGACATTGGCAGGTTTAGGGGAGGGGGAGCAGCTGGAGACGCCCAGAAATTTTTTCGGGGGGAGACACACAGGGCAAGTTCTGACTTGACGTACTTGATCTTTTTTGGTAACCGTAGAGATATTTTTGTAAATATATTTCATGTTCGGTACGGAGGAAATCAGAAGCAGCTTCTACCTGTGTTTACTCTTTCAGGTTGTGCTTTCTTTCCTTCTTTCTTCTACCCTTCCTCCCTTCTTCCTTCCCTCCCCCCTTGTCTTCTTTCCTCCCTCCTGCCTTTTCTCCCTCATTTCTTCCTTCCTTCCCTCCTCCCTTCTTCTATTCCTCCTCATGCCATCCTTCTTCCCTCCCTCATTTCTTCCTTCCCTTCCTCCCTCTTTCTTCCCTCCTCTTTCCTCCCTCCCTTCCTCTACCACATCCTTCCTCCATCATTTTTTCTTCCTTCCTTCCTCCCACCTCCTTCTCTTCCTTCCCCCCTCTTCCCCTTTCCTTCCTTCCTTTCCTCCCTCCCTCTACTTGGTATTATTTTGTGTTTGGGGTTTTTTTTTTTGTTCCTTAAAACTTTTTTTTAAAAGGGGAAGTACCCGATCTTCTTGTTCAGCCTGCAATTCTCTGACCCTGTCCAGGAGGCCAGCCTTGGCTCGCTCCACATTGGGCACTAGCCCGGTGACCTTGATGATATCGGACTGCTGCTCAGGCTGCGGCACTGAGATGGTCACCTACAGAAAGGAAAACCGTCATGTTTTAAAAAAATGAACAGAGGGCTGGTGAGATCCATTTCATGGGAGGTGCTGTCACCTTTTAGAGTTATATCTGCTGCACAACGAAGTGGGGGTGTTAATCAAGATTGTTGGAAGTCCTACTTTAAAATTCAGAATTTTAGAATTTCCATCCCCCTCCAAATTTCTGCTTCTCCAAACAGAAATGAATAGAGTCAAGAACGTACCAAGTTAGAACTTAACACCGACTGGAGGTTTGCAAGCTGGATCGTCTCCCCCTACCTCGTATTCCTCCATCATCTTCCGAATGCCCGCTCCCTTTTGCCGAATGATGTAACGATGCAGATCAAAGGGAACGTCAACGTCCATGGTGATGGGTACCAGAGCCTGGGGAGAGAGGAGCATAGCAGAACGTGTACTTCTGACGTCTTGGTAGTACAGGGAGTCTTTGACTTATGACCATGACTGAGCCCAAAATTTCCGTTGCTAAGCAAAACCATTATTAAGTGAGTTTGGCTCCACTCAATGATCTTTCTTGCCATAGTTGTTAAAGAGATTTACCACAGTTGTTAAGTTGGCTCTTAAGTCCCCCAAAGATGCTTTTTTCCAAGAGAAATCTGGGCGCTTTTTTTTTTGGCAGAGAGAACCAGAGAGGTTTGAAAGAGGCCATCTGTGTCAAAATTGAACAGCCCTCTTTCAATGGAGAGGGAGAGTTTTGCACCACTCAGGTGACCCTGAGGACACAGGTAAACCTCCAGGAGGCCTCAATGGCTCTCTAAAAGGATACAAATGACCAGCAGTCTGTCAGGAGTATAAATCCTTCCATTCCCTCACTATCAAGTCAGAACTAAAGAAACTTTTTGGGTGAGAAGTGAAAGAAAAAACAGAAAGTCCAGATGCTTCTCTTAAAAAAACACCTTTGGGACAACCACGTTGGATGACTTGAGCATCTCCATAGACATGGCTTTTAAGTGAATCTGGCTTCCCGATTGATTTTGCTAGCCAGAAGGTTGCAAAAAGAGATCACATGGCCCCAGGATATCACTAGGGATTTTTAAGAAGAGACTGGACCGTCACCTGTCTGAAATGGTATAGGGTCTCCTGCTTGAGCAGTGGATTGGACTAGAAGACCTCCAGGGTCCCTTCCAGCTCTATTCTGACTGATTGATTCATGTAACCATCATAAATATATGCCAGTTAGCAAGTTCATATTTATGACAGTTGCAGTCTCCCAGGATCAGGTTATCACCTATTACGACCTTCTGATAAGCAAAATCAATGGAGAAGCCAGATTCACTTAACAACCGTGTTACTATGAGCCATGGTGGCGCATGGTTAGAATGCAGTACTGCAAGCTACTTCTGCTGATTGATTGCAGTTCAGCAGTTCAATTCTCACAGGCTCAAAGTTCTTTCTACATTATAACTTAAAAACTGGAAGCTAATTCTCAAATTGGAATTCCTAAATAGCTTCTCAGAATCCCAAACACCTCAGGAAGAAACTTTGAAGTAGATTAAGAATGACTACAATAAGAAATGTTTTAATTGTTAAATTTTAGGGGCCTCTTATATATGTTTTTCCTTTTAGTTTTTCGTTTCTTATAGCATATAATTTTTGTATTTGTTATTCTTAATTTTTTTTTAAATACTACTTGGTACACAATTAAATATGGCATAAAAATAATTCCCAATAAATGAAATTCTGCGTTTGTTAAACTAATTATTGCTGTTAAACTAATGTCCACTTTTATTAATTGGCTTTTTTGGGTATGTCCACATATATACCAACTGTAGTTTAACCATTGCTCAGCCTCCCATCCTTCCAAGGTCAGTAAAATGAGGACCCAGACTGTTGGGGGCAACAGGCTAACTCTGTAAACCGCTTAGAGAGGGCACTAATAAAGCACTGTGAAGCGATATATAAGTCTAAGTGCTATTGCTATAAGTCACTTTTTCCAGTCCCACTGTAATTTCAAACGGTCACTAGACAAATAGTTGTAAATTGAGGATGACCCGTATAATTTCTACTTAATAGTGATATATTTCTCTTGTTTTGTAGCTCTAGCACATGGGTGTCAAACTTGCGGCCCATGGGCTGACCGCGTCATGTGCTGGCCCCACTCCCACCCAGTTCAGTGGAAAAAAGTCCCAATATGTCATGGGACACCACCGTGACGCCATGAGTTTGACACCCCTGCTCTAGCAGATAACTGGCTGTAAGTCCAATTTGGTTTAAGTTACCCACCAGAACACAGAACATAAGGCCAATGTAACGCCCTGCTAAATATTAGCCAGATTCTTTCTTGGGTTAAAAACAGGTTGGGAAACCAATGAGGTCCCCTGTACAGGTCAATAGCGCTAAACAGAAGACCCTTTTCCCTAACCAAGTAGGAAGGCAAGATCCTAACCAGCAGAGCAGCCCGGGCAGCCTCGCACTTCTCCTTGCGTCCGGAAATGAGGATGATGTCACATTTGCGAGGACTCGTGTCCAGTTCAGGGATCATGTCATCATTTTCCTGAGACTGTGCTTCTGAACCTGCTTGCGAGAAGAAAAAAATAATTTAAAATAAAAAAGAATCTAAAAAAAAAGTTTCTTCCTGAAAACCTGGGGGGAGGGAGGAGAGGAGGTTGAAAATTACGTTGCCCACATCACTCCACCCACCTGAATTGTCATCTCGCTCCGGAAACTTGATGAAGACATTGTGATCCCGAGTGATTTGTTGCACCTTGTAACCTTTTGCCCCCATGACGACCCGATGATAGCATTGAGGGATGATGCATTCCAGGACCACCTGGGCCTCCTGAGAAAGGTGAGAAATCAAAGCCCATGCGCTGATTTATTTATTTATTAGATTTTTATCTCATCTTTATTACTTTGTCAGAAACTAAAGGCGGAGAATGTTACATACAGATAGGCCTCGTCTTACAACAGCTCATTCAGGAATTGTTCCAAATTACAACAGCACTGCTTGCTCAGCATCCTGCAGTATTGTCTGGGATGCTACATGTCCTCTTCACAATCCGTTTTCCTTGTTACCTTCTGGGAGGAGGCTTCGTGGTATCCGAAGCAGAACATCCAGATTCAGTAACAGCTTTGTTCCCTCTAGTATCAACCTTGTGAACTCTCAACTTTCCTCTTTCCGCTATGTATTGAAAATGGATAGTGATTATGTATATATGTGTGGGTGGGTGGTGGGTGGGTGGGTGTGTCAAAACAGTATTTATGTATGTGTGTGTATACAGTACATGTGTGTATATTGTACAGTACATTTCCATCTCTGTATACAGTATATATGTATATGTACAGTATGTATAAACATACACACACTGTACAGTATATCTATATCTCTATATCTATCTGTATGCCTATCTGCCTACTGTACAGTGTGTATACACATACACACGTTCTTTTCAGAGTGGGCAACAGAATTTCATTTTTAATGTGTGCCCGTGTGCTCATGGTAAAAAAAATAAAGGTTATCATTTCTATCTTAAGATGCTGTGAGCTCTAGGGATTTGTTCATTAAATGGGAGAGACTGAGAGACATTCTCTGTCAGCAGATTCATGGTATAAGGATGGGAAAGGTGCTTTTTGTAAGATGACTCACACTCTGGTCCACCTGAGAGTCACTTTTAATGCCCACTGCAATCCAGACATGAGAACATGACCTACCAGGTCACCGATGATCTCCAAGATGCGCTTCTTGGCGGCCTCCACGCAATCCTTGGCTCCCTTGAGCGTCACGTGATCACTCTGGACACCTGTCCGGGGGAAACTCACAGTGACCCCACCATACTCTTCTGCAATCTCCCGCAGCACATGTCCCCGACGGGCCACAAAATGGCGGTGGTACTTGGGATCCACCACCATCGAGTCTTCAATGACATTATCCTAGAGTAGCGGGTGGGGAACAGAAGGAGTCACTAAGCTTTCGTGCTTCTTAGAAAAGTTGTTTCTTTTCCACCTTTCACAATTCGATTGCATCTGGGAAGAGTGTATTTGGCCCAGTAAAACCATTAGCGGCAATATTCTTGTGAGGAATAAGGGGAGGTTTCAACCCTTATGAAAATAGTGACTGCAACTCCTGCAGCCACAACTGTAGGGTAAGGTTGTGTGGAAAGAATGCAGGACTCCTACTCTTGATCCAGCATCTCACTCCAACTCCATCCCTCAGCGGTCTCCAAACTTGGCAACTTTTAAGACTTGTGGACTTCAACTCCCAGAATTCCTAGGAGGAGCCCTGACCCAACAATTCCTACCGGTTTCTTTCAAGCAGGAATTGCAAAAAATATAAAACCTTCCTAATTCAAAACAGTTATAGTTATCTTTCCCCCTCCAAAATAGAGACAATCTAACTCTACAGAGCTTTTTTGGAGGTCCTCCATCTCTACCAACCCACCCTCTAGAAGAGAAACATGTTAAGAGATCAACCTATATGAAAGAAGTCATAGCAATGGTGTGATGAGCTCATAACACCATCAGGTCTATGACAATTCGATGCAGCCAGCTTGCCATGACCAACCTCCCACACCCAACTCACCAAGGCCAACTCATCACAGCCATCTCATCGCATGAAAACTCATTGCAGGACAAGAGTTACGCTGACATCAAAGATATGTTGGAATAGAGTCATTAAAGGATGCAAAAGGAAGGACAGAATGACATGTGAATGGCAAAAATTAAAATATTTTTTATTTATTTATCTATAATATATAAAATGGGTGTGTGTGTATGTGTGTATTCCAGCAAAACTCTGGAATGTCTCAAGCAATTTCAACCAAACTTGGTAATAGATTACTTATTGTCTGGGAACAAATACTGTGGTGCTAAGACACCCCTAATTTGTGTGTTCTGTTAAGATACAGCCTGTTGTGCCTTCAAAAGAATTCTACCATACTGCCTTAAAATGGCTTCTACTGTATAGTTCTGTGGAGTTGCTATGGTAACAACTTCACAGTACTCCACAAGGGGCTTTCTCTGGCAACGGGGAAAATCCAACATTAGAAATTATGTTTATTCCAGGTTGAGAAATCAGGGCTTTTTCTAATATAGGATTAGGATAAATAATGGCAACGCCAGGTTACAGCTGGTTTTAAATAATTAAATAGAACTGTTAAATTGTCCCACAGAGTTATCTTGCAGAGAGTTGGCTGTGGCGAGTTCTCCCATTGCAAGTTGGCTGTGGCGAATTGGCCATGGTGAGTTGGCTGCAGCGAGTTGGTCGCAGCAAATTGGGTGTGGCAAGTGTTCCCATTCCCTGAATTCTTCAGAGGAATTCTGGGAGCTGAAGTCCACAAGTCTCAAAGTTGCCAACCATGGAGACCCCTGCCAAAGCTGTACGACCCGTACCAAGTTATGGATGAGACTCTCCAGTTCTTGCTGGGCCTGCCGTACTGCATCCTCCTTCCCCATGATAGTGATAATATCCTGGTCCTTATCCTCAGGAGTGGGGAAGATGATCCGGGCACCAGTACGGTCCCTCACTTTGCGGATATTAGCACCTCCACGGCCAATCAGGAACTTGTGGTAATCTGGCTTCGCGTGCAATTCCACCGAGTGATTGCTGATTTGCTGCAGGAAGAAAACAGGGGCATGCATCGATTCTCCAAAAGGCTCAAGTAGGACGGGTGATTCTTGCCTTCCACCACCTGAAATTATAACCGCACTGAAAAAAGTGAGTTATACAGTGGAACCTCAGGTGATGACCGTCATCCATTCTGAGAATTCGATTGTCACCCGATTTGCTTGTCCCCGGAAACGCATGCATGTAAAAACAAAAATGGCATGGTGCAGAAAGGGAAATCGACATGGATGGGCAAATCACCACCCTTTGGTCACCACCTGAGTACTTGTTCACGACCAGAGGTAAGAACTTTTGTTTGTCACCCAATTTGGTCATGAATGAAAGCGTTCCCGATCAGAGGTTCCACTGTATCTAATCTTCACTCTTACACCATGGCATTATTCCCATGGTCGCACAATCAAAATTTGGGTACTTAGCATGTATTTTGCCAAGTTCCAAGCAAAACAGGAGATTCAGGCAGTTCAAGTGAGTGTAAAGATTTACCGCAAGCTTAAGTGCTTTATAAGAATCTGAGTTACTAACCGCCAAGGCAAATTATCAGGAGATAAGAAAGGCATTCAAGAAAGGCTGGACATAAATCGCTTGCAGGCGTGCAGGGACTCGTGACTTATAGATGCATTTGATCCCTCCCTCAGGCTCAGCCTAGTCATCTCCTATATATTTATGACAATTGCAATGTCACAGGGTCAGGTAGTCGCCATTTGCCAGCTGACTTCTAAGAGGCGAAGTCAGCAGGAGAAGCTGGATTCAGTGAACTACCATGTGATTCATGGTCTGAAGTGATCTGCTTAACAGCCATGGCAAAAGAAGTTGTAAAATCGGGTACAACTCACTTAACAACTGGCTTGCTTAGCAATGGAAATTCTGGTTCCAGTTGTCATCATAAGTCGAGGACTATATGTATTCAAGATAAAGTTCAGTTCTTCCTGCCAATATTTGTTTCTCCACGTATTGCACATATGGAAAATGAAGTCTGTATTCCAAAATATCACTTAGCTACCTATTCCTAGCCTAAATCTTCATATCTATCGCCAGAACGCTTCAGAAAAAAATGTAGATTTAATGTCAACTACCAGAAAGGACAGAGTTCTGCAAATATTAATTAAAACCTGAAGTTGAGTGTGGCAATGAAAGAGTTAAGGAAGGGCATGAGAGCTAAGGAGAAAAATTCTATGGTAGGGATGGGCAACTATGGTAACTTTACAATTTGTGGACTTCAACTCCTAGAATTCCTGAGACAACTCTGCTGGGTCAGGAATTCTGGGAGTTGAAGTCCACAGGTTGTAAAGTTGCCATAGTTCCCCAACCCGGCTTTATGGTGTCTCTCCTTTCCTTGATACCCTAAATACCTGACTATTTTCTGATTATAGCTAATTAACAGTAATTGGTTAATGGTTAATTCAAGGCGAGTCCACATCCTTACTGTTCAGGCTCTTTAGAGCTGTTCTTTCTTTGAGAAACAGATCAACCAACCAATGGAACTGCTTGCCTTCGGAAGTTGTGGGAGCTTCATCACTGGAGGCTTTCAAGAAGGGATTGGATTTGTCAGAAATGGTGTATGGTCTCTTGCTTGGGCAGAGGGTTGGACTAGATGACCTACAAGATCCTTTCCAACTCTGTTTATCTGTTAATCTGCTCTGCAAACCACCAAACTGGGGATGGACCTCTACCAACCACCTACTTTTTCCTCAGCGAGATGCAGCAACTGTCGCTTCGCTCTTTCCACCTCTTCCCCGGGGCCTCGGATGGTGACTTTCTCGCTGCCCGAGCCTTCAGAAGGGAAATGAATGTGTACCCCGCCACATTCCTCCATGATTGAACGCACCAGCCGCCCCTTGGCTCCGATCAGCGAATTGTGCAGTTTGGCTGGGATGGAGATATCCATTTCCCTGATGTTAGCCTGAGGGCGAGAAGAGAAAAAGCTACAACATCCAAGTTCAAAACAAATAAACAATCTTGCCTCTGCACAATTCATCATGTCTGATTTCTCTTCTGACAGGAGAGAATATTGGTAGCTCAGTGTTAAGCTGTGAGATCCTTGGTGTTTCTCTGAGCTTGGGAGGTTTTCTGAGACGTTTCATTACCAAGGTAGGTAACATCATCAGTGTTGTGACATTCCCTAGTTTGATAATGAAACACCTGCAAGAAAACCACCAAGCTCAGAGAGCATCAAAGACCCCACAGATTTCTGTTCCTTATTCCAACAGGAGACAGATACCTTTTGGTGAGAGGCTCAGCAGTAAATGTAAGTAAAATAAAAAATAAAACGTTTGGATTTAAAAATTCCCAAACAGAAAAAAAGGTGGAAGGATTCAAATACTTTTATTTATCTTCCCTATTGCCCATATCTTCCCTATTGCCCATCTCCTTATCTTCTTATAACTATGACTTTGTTGCTTGTATCTTACAATTCATATCGTTCACTTTGTGTGATTTATGTTGATTGCTTATTTGGTATCCATGATTATCACTTAATGTTATACCTAATATTTTATGATGAATGTATTTTACAATATGTTAATGATATCACAATTGTTGCATGTACATTGAGAGATTACACACCGGAAACAAATTCCTTGTATCTTTAATCAAACTTGGCCAATAAAGTATTCTATTCTATTCTATTCTATTCTATTCTATTCTGTTCTGTTCTGTTCTGTTCTGTTCTGTTCTGTTCTATTCTATCCTAATACTATTTTATTCTTCTACTCTACTTTATTCTATAAGGTGCAAGTGTAAGTTGATGTGATACTAACAGGATTAAAAACAGGGATTCTCCAGGTTTAACAACTGGTTCGGTGATCATGCGATTTGCTGAAAACCTGAAATGAAACTGTTGGGGTAACAGACTGAATTAAGCTCTCTACACCAACCCTGACGATGTCTTAGCAGCACATTCAGAGTGCTAAAGAGGAGGAGGAAGAGGAGAAGGAGGAGGAAAATGATTCACACACCCACCAGCTCTCTCTGGATGGCCAAGATACGATCCCGAGCATCCTCACAATTGGCCTTCTTCCCAGTGATCAGGATCACTTCAGAATTGCTGTTTTCTGTAGGGAGGTCAATCTTGGTATTGGTTTCCTCTCGAATCTATTGTGAAGAGACAACATCAAACCCCAGAGCTTCGAGTCTAGATTACACTCATGAGCTCTACAAGGAACTGCCCTCAGAGATGATGGGTGGAAGGGGTTCCTCCAAGGTGATAGAACTGTGTCAGGAACCTATGTGGACCACATATGCTCAATGGGCATTGACTTCCTCTATTTAGAGCTCCAAGTAGGGGGAGAATTTCAGAATCTCCAACTCCAAGGGTCTGTCAATCACAACAGTTTTGGAATCCAGTGTGACTTGTGAGTACTCTAATGTATATAAAGCTGCAGCGTAACCTTCTAGATTTATACACCTAGGCTTAAATCCTTGACCCACTGACCCTTTCCATAAAAAGAGACATGTACCAACATGTGCACATACATGCACAAAGAAGAAAGGTGGGGAGACCCTCCTCCTTTTACCTTTTTGATATTGGTGCCTCCTTTCCCAATGATGTTCTTGTGGAATTGCTTGAAAATGGGAACCGGGATGGAAAAACTATTTTCGATCTAAGGCACAGAAAAGGAAGGGTGTTAATAAGCCAGAGAGATTTCACTTCCTGCTCTACTCACCTTCTTCTTTTACTACTTCCCTTGATCTGGACTGTATCCCTCTGTTAATACAACTTAGGATTGCATGAGCTTTTATGGCTGCTGCTGCACACTGTTGGCTCATATTTAGCTGGTTGTCCACTAAAACTCCAAGATCCCTCTCACATTTACTGCTATTGAGCCTGGTTTCACCCAGTCTATATGTGTACTTTTGGTTTTTCTTGCCCAAGTGTAGGATTTTACTTTTCTCTACATTGAATTTCATTTTGTTAGATATGGTCCAGTGTTCTAGTCTGTCAAGATCCATCTGGATCTTGAGCCTGTCTTCTTGGGTGTTAGCTATTCCTGCCAGCTTCGTATCATCTGCAAATTTGGTAAGTTCCTCTTCTATTCCCTCATCTAAGTTGTTAATGAAGATATTGAAGAGTACTGGGCCTAAGACAGAACCTTGTGGCACCCCACTACTTACTTCCCTCCATGTAGACTTAGACCCATTAAGGACTACTCGTTGGTGATGCTATCTATTCCACCTTTTTCTAGCTTACTAAGAAATAGGTTGTGGTCTACTTTGTCGAATGCTTTGCTGAAATCTAAATATATTATGTCCACAGTATTTTGCTGGTCTACTAATTTAGTCACTGTTTTGAAGAATGAAATAAGATTGGTTTGGCATGATCTGTTCTTAATAAACCCATGCTGACTGCTAGTTATTACTTTACTTGTTACTAGATGTTGGCAGATCTGTTTTTTTATTATCTTTTCCAGTATCTTCCGGGTATTGATGTTAGGCTGATTGGTCTATAGCAGGGGTCTCCAACCTTGGCTCCTGGAAGCCTGGCGGACTTCAACTCCCAGAATTCCACAGCCAGCTGTGGAACTCTGGGAGTTGAAGTCCGCCAGGCTTCCAGGAGCCAAGGTTGGAGACCCCTGGTCTATAGTTTCCTGGGTCTGTTTTTTTTCCCTTTTTTGAAGATGGGAACCACATCAGCTCTTTTCCAGTCCTCTGGTAGTTCCCCGGTGCTCCAAGATTTTTGAAAGATATGATGCAATGGTTCTGAGATAACCTCTGCCAGTTCCTTTAAAACTCTGGGATGTAATCCATCAGGCCCCAGTGATTTGTTTTCATCAAGATCAGACAGGTGTTTTCTTACTATTTTTTTTGCTTATTTTAACTTTTATTTCTGGTCTGTCTTTTACAGTTATGTTTTTGGTGAGTTGAACTATAGTTTTTTTTTGCGTGAAGACGGATGCAAAGAATGAGTTAAGCATTTCTGCTTTCTCTCTGTTGCCTGTTAATTCCTTGCCATCTTCTCTCTTTAGTGGACTGACTGTTTCCTTGATTTTTTCCTTGTTATTTATATGTTGGAAGAATTTTTTTTTATTATCTCTGACTTTTGTTGCAAGTCTTTGTTCGTTCTGAGCCTTTGCTAACCTGACTTCATCTTTGCAGATTCTGTTTGCACCTCTGTTAAGGTATCTGGTCTTGTAGCCCAGCTTCTGACTTGCTCAGATTCCATGGCAGGGGTGTCAAACTCAAGGCCCAGGGCCTAGATCCAACCTGCGGGGTGTTTAGATATGTCTTGCAGGGCCGCCATGGAAACAGCAAAGGACTGGCCTGGGGTGCCTCTGCCAGTAAAAATAGAGCTCCCTCAAGCTCCCTTTTTGCTGGCAGAGGGTTGCAGGAGGCCGTTGCAGCCAAAAAGAAAGCTTGGGAGCCCGTTTTCGCTGACAGAGCGCTCAGGCCACCACAGGTGCCCCCTGACACAAGTGACATCATGCTGGCCACACCCATCCCAGCCACGCTCACCCTGGCCTCCAAGGTCAAACACAAACTCGTAGCCCATGGGCTGAATATGTCATGTGCTGGCCACGCCCATTCCTATTTTACCGAACAGGAGAGTCAAAAGAGGAATCACCCTAGAATCCCTATATAGCCACAAGTGGACTAAGTCCAATTCTGTTGATCCATATTTAACTCCAAGCTGATGTTGTCCATTAGTTGAGAAAATTCCTATGCATGGGTTTTTGGCAATAAATCAGTTTAAATGGACCTTCAAGTGTGGACTTGCTATTTCACATCTGATACATATTGCCATTCCTCACTGCTATTATAACCATTGCAAGGAATATGTGCTGAGGTAGTTCACCACACAGAGCAGAATTGCAGAGCCCCAACTCTCCAGAAAAGATCAGATGGTATCTCCTCTCTATGCCCCAATGACTGGAAAGGAGAGGAAGCCTTTCTTTTTAATAACCCCAATGGCATAAAGCAGTGGCCCCCAACCTTTTTTGTGCCACGGCCCGGTACC